>CM055067.1:46575589-46758089 GCA_029204045.2 Tillandsia leiboldiana | reverse complement strand
AGATTTTACTATTTTCTGAACCACCCATTAAACTTAAGGGGCCCACTATCATCTCAACTATACATTTTTTAATTCAACGGTTAAAAACTTAATAGTACCAATAACTTGGTACTATTAATAGAATTCCAACCTAGCTTTCTCTCTCTCTCTCTCTCTCTCTCTCTCTCTCTCTCTCTATATATATATATATATATATATATATGCACACACTAGAATGCTAATTAATATCTTTTATGATACTAATATTTTTAACAATATATACGAAAGATCACAAACTTATACGCATCGTTTATAGAGTTGAGTTTGAGATCTAGATGCACGACAGCTTTAGTATTTTCATGTTATTTTTAATAAAAAAAAAATTAAATCCATCATTAAATTTAATTTTAAATATTTAAAATATTAAAAAATTAATTTTTAAATTTTTTTATTTTATTTACATAATAATTAAAAATATTTAAAATAAGTGATTGAAAATAAAAATTTTATATAAAAAAATTAATTTCTATCAAAATTTTCACTTTGATTTCAAAATTTTTACATCATTATATTTTCTAACGGTTCACCTCGATTAAATTTATATATTTTAAATTCTTTCGATCACTAAATAAATAATATTAAAAATAATAAAATTTTATTTTTTATATATTGTAAATAATTAAAATTAAATTTAACAAAATCGTGGATTCCAAAGTCGAAAATAATTTAAATTTATGAAGATCATTATGCTTTTAAAAGTATTAGAGCTTAACTTTTATTTATATTAATATATCATCAAACTATAGCTATAATTTGAAGTGTATATCACACACTTCACTCCATTCAAACATAGGGATTAATCTACGTGTCACTTTGAAATGATCGATAAAATTTATCTCATTTTTGAATGAATGAAATGTAAGATATACGTCCTATTTGGAATGTACAAATAGCATTAATTATAATATTTTAGGAATTTACAGTCAGTCACATTATGAAAATTTTAGAAGCAACACAGCTCGGCTCTTTTTTATGTTAACATATCATCAAATCTATAACTAAAATATTATAGGGCTTTATAGCACTACTTTTCTTCACATAATCAATTATATTGGTAGCATTTGACCCACGTGCCATTTCTTATTTTATTGTTTTTTATTTTATTATAATTATTTTTTTAAGTCACATGTCATTTCGAGACAAGATATTTGATCTAATTTCAATAAGAGCAATGCTACCTGTACACCCCGAAGGGGTGTACATCATACACCTCCACCATTTTAATGGTGACGATACTTTTTACGGGTCACATCGAGTGACCCATCATCACACCCCCACCCTTAGATGGGTGGGGTGTATGATGTACACCCCGAAAGGGGTGTACACATAGCATTTTCCTTTCAATAACTTCATAATATAAATTTATTGATAATATTTTAATAGACCAATTAAGTACTTGGTGCAACCTTTGTACAATATGGTGAATGTAGCATGCATGCATCATTGGAAAAATAAGCCATTGACATAAGTGTGTTTTTTTACCTTGTTTAGTAAATATTTCTCATTCATAAAATATTATTTTGATGTTTGACAAATAAAAGAAATTAAATTGACATTGATGTGTATTGTTTATTATTTTAAATTATTTGACTAATATTAATTGTTTTTGATTAATAAAATATAAAGTTATGCTTTTAATTGTGAAAGTTCAAAATTTAGATAAAAACATAAACAATTTGTAAAAATTAGATATTTGTGATGAGTTTAATCTATTTTAATATTACATTTTTATTGGCCTACGACATATACTGCATCCAAAAGCTTCACTAGAAGACTTTTTTTCTATTTGACCAAGTTGCTATAATAATTTGGACAAGAATTATAATTTATTTGAAAATAATTATTTTATTTTTAAAAATTTAAACTTTACTGTCTAACTCTTATATTCATTTGGTACAATTTGAAGTCATGTATTCAATTTACTCTCAGAAACAGTTGGATTTCCAGATAGCCATTATGCTCAAATTATATAATGAAAATAAAAATATTTATCTGTATGCCTACTTTGTTACAGTACCGTTTGGTTCAGAAACAACAGAAGGAATAAAAAAAAACCGGTCACTTCGAAATGATCTGTGAAATTCACTTCACTCTTGGATGGATAGGATGTAAGATGTACACCCCACTTGGGATGTACAAGTAGCATTAACCAAAAAGAATAGGGGCATATTACATCCCCTATTAATTTATTAATTTATTAATTTATTTTTAATTAATAATTTTATATTAATTAATTAGATAAAATAATTTTAATTTAGAATTATAATTATTTTTATTCTCGCTATTATAATTTAACCATTCAAACACTATTTATTTTATTTTCAGAAACAACTTAATAAAATTTAGTTTTGTTCTTATTTATTTCTGAAATTGTATCTATCCACTACAACAAAATTAGATCATAGAGATATAACACTTTTGTACAAGTGTTCTATATATATTTTATCTATATCCAAAATTTGGGACACATTATAATAATGTGTTGCTATACACCCCAGCGGCTGCACATATAGCGACATTAATTATAAGTGTCGGTATTTTTGCTAGCGACACTTTTTTTAGATTTTAGAAGCAGTTAAAAGTGTCGCTATAGTATAATTCGGTTGTAGTGATATCAGGAATTAATAAGTAATTCTTAATTAATATTATTTTTTAAGGAATACATTTATTAATTTATTAAATTATTTTTAATTAATATTTTTATGTTAATTAATTAAATAAAATAAATTTAATTTAAAATTATAATTATTCTTATTCTCGCTATTCTAATTTAACTATCCAAACACTATTTATTTTATTTTCAAAAACAACATAATACAAATTAATTTTGTTCTTATTTATTGTCGAAATTATATCTATTTATTTATTTCTGAATCAAATGATATCGTAAAGATGTATATTCTATAGTAGAGTGTGCCGATAGTTTTTTTTTTTTTTTTTTTTTTTTTAAAAAGATATTATTAAATGATTTACAATTTTTTATTAAATAAATGGTCAATTTAAGTTCTAAATAATGTGGAAATTGAGATTAGTTCCGTATGCTTTTTACCATTAATTTGGTGATCCCCTAAGTTTGATGGAGACCAGTGGTTGCTTGAGAAAGAAGGATATCCACAAAAAGATGACCTTAGCTGGATTTTTGGGCATTAGTTTTTTAGAGGCTGCTATTTACATTTTTCTTGTCTTGCCTTTTTGCCAGAGCAAAGTTGGGTCAACTATTAATGTGGGGGGCATCTTTTGAATACTCTGTACTTTTATTAGAAAATGAAGCATTGAGGTGGGGATTAGATACCTTGAACTTGCCCAATCTCAGGATGGCTGGATCAATTAATTAATTTAGGACAAATTTTAATTTGCTTTCTGAGATTTAGCACATTTTTATTTTACTATTTTATAAGTAGGGGCAATTTTCTATATATCCCTAAAAATTTCTCTGTTTTTAGATTTACTTATCTTAGAAGGCTAATATTAAAACTACACTTCTTACGTTCCAACTTCTTTCTAAAATACCCCTGAAGTTAAACTCTGTTAGTGTACCGTTTGAAGCTGCCGTTATCTGTGTGAAATTATCATTTTGCCTTTTCAAATATACCTTTCTACTATAACCAACTTTTCTTATGTACCCTAAAAATTTTTAATAGTTATGATAGATAAGGACAAAATAGGTATATCTGATAGTTTTCAACTCCGATTATTATTTAACTCTAGTTTAACCCTAATTAACTTAACAAAGAAAAACGGTAGGGATATTTTTAATAACGGTAGAACGTATGAAGGGTTTATTGGAAAGAAAAAAAGAAGAGGAGTAAATTAGATATTTCTTTAGATTTCAGAGGTACACAGACAATTATCTCTTATAAGTATGTCTAATTCAAATTACAAATAGACCGGAATCGAAAATAAAATTATAAAAATATTTAATTTTTTTTATAAAAGAAATTAAAATTAAAATTCAAAAAATAATAAGTTTTAAATTTACTATACAAATTCGTCACCAAACTTGAATCCAAATTTAAATTCATAATTTAAACTTAAAATTTGATATTATAATTCATATTCAAATTCAAAGTCAAAATTTAAATCCAAAACTAAATTTAAATATCAAACTTATATTTGAATTTAAATTTAAATTTAAAAATCAAATTTAGATTTAAAATTATAATTTATTCTAAAATTAAATATAGATTAATATAGATTAGTTTAATTTTTTTTTTCTTCGATCCCTTGAGGAGTCAAAGTTGATTCTCACTACCATGGTAATGATTTTGGAGGAATTTGATTATCTGTATGAAAAAGTAGGAATGCTAATCTTTCAATTGGAGGAATTTGATTATCTGTATGAAAAAGTAGGAATGCTAATCTTTCAAGCCAAATATTATCAGGAAATATTGAATATTTCGATTTTCATTCTAAAGCTTAAATCTTTCAAATCAAAGATGTTCTAGTTTAAAGAGTTATTTTTAATTATTTTATGATTTTATTTTTAATTTAACATAAGAAGCTAATGTTAAACGTGAAAACGAAGTAATAATATTCCGATCACTTAAATGACAAAGTAAACGCTCCGGTTTACTTCTGAGAGTGTTCTAACTTTGCTCCAATTCCTGTGCCCCGTTTGGTAACAAAACTATTTGGGGGATAAGGGGGATATACCTCTTATCCCCCCAAATACATTAGGAAATATAAGAATATTTCGTTCTAGTACTTCTGGTAAAATGAGAACTATTATTTCCACAGTAAAAATTTATTATATTTTTTTTTCCTTGAATACTCTCCCATGCTTCCCGAGGTGAGCTTCCTTCTTCCTTTCCTTCGTCTCAGATGAAAGTGTTGCCTCCTCCATTGTTGAGAGCTTGAAGCTTGCCACCTCCTCTCCCACCGTGTTCACCCCCTTTCTTGTCCCCCGCAGTTCTACCGTGCTCCCCTCTCGTCTCCCCCGCAGTTCCACCATGCTCCCGTTCACGGCCGCTCTTGGAGGTCTTCATCCCTGTTGCGAAACAGTTGCCTCCACCATTGTTGAGGGCTTGAAGCTCTCGATCTTCATTTCCCACCGTGCTCTCCCCCTCTCGTCTCCCCCAAAAACCCACCGCATGACTCCCGAGGCACCATCCGGCTCCTCTTCCTTCTTCCCGGCTAAAAAGCTAGCCTCCACCATTATTGCGTGCTTGAAGCTTAGAGCTCCTCTCCCCCGCACTCCCACCGTGCTCACCCCCTCTCATCTCCCCCGGATACCCTCCACACGCATCCTGATGCACCATCCCGGTTCCACATGCATCCTGACGCCATTCGAACTGATATTACAGATTATTTGTGAAATAATAGAAATTAGTTCCGCGATAGTTACTTTTTTTTAAAAAAAAATTGTTATAATCAGTTGTGTCTTTATGACAGATGTATAAATATAAGAGTCAGTTACATTCGGTACTGGATATTAAATTTAAATTATATATATTAGTAAGGAAGTAATATGAAATTTATTAGCAAACAAATAGCATATAGCCATTTTTTCATGATAAAAATAATTTTCAAAAAATATGATGAATAATTTTTATTTTTTTTTATAAAATAGAGCAAATGAAATATTAAATTAAATATTATTTTTATGAAATATAATTTGATTTTAATTTTGATTTGAATTTTATCTTATTTTTTGTAAGTCTTTAATCCATTAATTAAAAGAAACAAATTAAAATTTAACAAGTTTTATCACATAATAAAGCTTGAGAGTAAAAAGATCATTTAATTCAACTAAAATTATTTATTTTTCTTATTCCTCATTATCATACCAAACGTTTTTTAACACTAATTTCGTATTTTATACTTATTTCCGATATATTTGCTTATTCCATTACTAAATGCAACGGTAATATCTTGATATTGCCAGTTGGTCCTTATACTTTTCATTCAAACAGTTTGGTTTATAATTGCTTTCATAGATATTGCAATTTTAGTTCTTGATAATCAAGGAAATTAATTTATTCCTTCCGTGCAATGCCTAATTTAATTTTAAATAAAAATGTATAAAACTTTAATTACCTGAACTTCCGCCCAACTATTCAAAATTTTAAAATCTTAATTTTAGTATGTAATCTTATAATTTATCCGATTAGTTATTTAATAGTTATTTAGTGTACCGGCAATAATGGAATATAAATTAATAAAATATGTTAATCAAGTCCATGCAAGAAAATTTTGAAATATGAAGAGCAATCAATATCCGTGTCCTCTGTATCTGTGTAATAATCATGGCCTCTGGATACCTATTGCTTCATATTTTCAATTGATTTTATTTAAAAAATACTTTCAAAAAAAAAAAATAATAATAATCATGGCCTCTAGATACATATCTCATGCAATTTTTTGATTTTGTGTTTGCCCGTCTCTTTGTTAACACCAGTAATTTTTGAAGCAATGCAAAATTAGTTTGGAATTAGTTTAGAACTTCTACAATGTCGTGTTAGATTTCCATCACGGGTATATTTATTGTGACAAAAAATTACCAACATGTTTTGTTTATAAAAAAATTGACTAATAAATTACCGAGTATATATTAAATTCTCACGGCACACAAGCATATTGAAAACTAAATTTTTTATAGATAAAAATAAACAAAAACGATGGAGAAAATAAACCCAAGGATTAACAAAGTAAAAAAAATAGAGAGCACAAAAAAATTTTGTAGTTTGAAAAATAATATATCAACCTACATTTCTGGACGAGACCTTTTCAATACGATATTCGATTAATCCACGATACAAGATATAAAGAATAAATTGGATACAAAAAAACTTTCTCTCAGAGATATTCCGCATTTTTTCTCTCAATTATATAACGACTCGACCCGATAATAGTAATAACTCGTTAGGCCTAAATGTAGTAATCATAAAAATTTAAATGAGAAAGAAATATGAAAAATATACATTTTTAAAATTTTTGAAAATTTAAAATTTAAAAATTTAAATTTCTAAGCTGTCTTCGCGATGAAACGGCTAATTTAACGAAATGAGACCCGATCCTGACGAAGTAAAATTGCTACCTAAACGGTCTCGTCGAGCTGAACGTCGTGGTGAAGTTCGATTTCGATTTCGTCGAAATGAAATCACGAAAAAATGTGAAACGAAGTTTATTTCAATAGTTTTATGGAGAACATGCGACATTTTATACGCCGTTTCGCACGAAACTCGACGGAGAGGTGCTTGCTCGCAGGTTACACATACTGTGAATGACCCATGTTAAAATAATAACAATAGATGGACTTCCATGCAAATAACCATAAGTTATATATATACAAGTAGGGGGTGGAGAGCCTCGCCAACTTTCAGAAGTTTTACCCGCCTACAGTCACTGGCGAGGGTTCAGACCCTATGATAGTGGAGTTATGGGTCGACTCTGTGGAGAAGTTATTTTTGAACTTGCGGATGCGGGAGCGGGAGTCGGTTATGTTGGCGGTTCCCTTCCTCGAGAAAATGGCACACCACTGGTGGAAGACGAAGCTCAAGGGGCGGACCGATGCCGTCTTACCAACACCGACTTGGGAGGAGTTTCGGGGACTTCTCTTTGCTACTTACTTCCCCGACAGCGCCAAACAGGTGATAGAGAAAGACTTCAAGAACCTCAGGGAGGGGAGTCGCTTAGTGCAGGAGTATGAGTATGACTTCTCGCATTGTCAGCTGCCCTCCCTCTATCGTGCGCAGCGAGTGGGACGAGGCGCGATGTTTCGAACGGGGCCTTCGACCTGGCATTTATTCGAAGGTCCAGTTGCTGAACTGTCACGCCCCGAGTTTTGAAAAGCAGGCTAAATTTTTTTTTTTTTTTTTTTTTTTTTTTTTTTTTTTTTTTTTTTATAAATCAGAGTTCGCAAACCAGGCGTAACAGACCGCTACATGTATAGTAAATTTCCTGCCCAACTGGACAGATCTTTTCCTATACATGCACGGCTAATCATAATCAGTCAATATCAGAGTAGTCTAAACTACGCATGCAAGACTAGTCAATTTATAATAATTAAACTGAAATGCGGAAAATAAAATACACTGACTAAATAAGGGTCGATACTATCGCAATCGTCTCACCAACGTGTCCCGACATCCCATCACCCAGCGACCTGAAAAACAGTCACCCGAGGGTGTGAGACACACCGGAGTGTATCCCAGTGGGCACGACGAGCCGAGAAATAGCTAATCGTACCTACTGGGTACTAAAATCTGCGGATAGTAAGAATCATAGGGTAAAGCTGAACAAATAAGGCAGATCTACTGCTAATCAACAGAATCCACAGATAAGCTAACTAGGCAGGTAATCAATCATCAGGACTACAGATAAGAAATACTGTAAATCAGGATATGTCAGTGATAATCAGTCATAAGAGCGGTAGATCATGTATGCTGGAAATCAAAGGTATCCACAATAATCATGCATATCGGAACATCGAGTAGTATCTATCAATCACGATCAATAAATCATGCATATCGGAATATCAACAATATATCGGCTGACAGGAATCAACAGGTATAATCCGATCGTGACATCTATGTAACAAGATATGAAAACTGACAAGTAGCTGTATATCATGTATCTACGGAATCAATGTCTATCGAACAATCATGCGGTATATAGATCAACTCATCAGATATAATCAAGAATAGGAGTACTGACAAGCAGATGTATATGGTGTGACTAAGGAATCACTGTCTATCAGGAAAATCATATGGCATAGTCAAGCATAGGGATACATGATAAAATCTATAGGCTAATCTCAAGCACAGGTCTAACAGAGTCAATGTCAATCTGTGACACCCCCGGAATTTGGATTAGTCCTATATATAAATGATATAATAGGACTAAATCTCTAACCCGGCTATAGCATTTTGGATGGTAGCAAAATCCAAGAGGAACATGAGAGTTAAGCGTGCTAGAGCTAGAGTAGTTCTAAGATGGGTGACCCCCTTGGGTAGTGGGGCGTCACAGTTGGTATCAGAGACATTCACCAGCCGAAAATGTGAGATGAGTCTCGGCTGAGCCAGGGTTATATAGCGGGTAGAGTGTGGCTCCCCGGCTAATGACCGTTGTAGGTGGAGTGCAGCTCCCTACAAGGTCGGCTAAGGCTAGCGAGACGAGTCTCACATCGCCTGGTGCTTGTGAGTGTGCTTGAGCCTGACGTGGACGTCAGGGCTTAAAGGGGGGAAGAATGTGACACCCCCGGAATTTGGATTAGTCCTATATATAAATGATATAATAGGACTAAATCTCTAACCCGACTATAGCATTTTGGATGGTAGCAAAATCCAAGAGGAACATGAGAGTTAAGCGTGCTAGAGCTAGAGTAGTTCTAAGATGGGTGATGTCACGCCCCGGGGTCGAAACTGCGACCCGGCTCGCCAACAGATCCGCCACCTATGCCAAACCCGCATAGGTGAAGCGTCCTACCTGCAAGAAAAGTACTACAGCTAAACAGATATCAGAGCTATAAATAAAAATCTGCTGTATAACTAAATCAATCACTGTACAACTGGAAATAGCACAACAATGTCCGTCTCCCAAAAATGATAACCATACAGAATCCTCAAATACAAACTCAGAACTCAACCGGGAGGTATCTCCAATAAATACATCAGTGTACAGGCTCTCAATACATAACGATCCTCACTACAACAGTCTCTCAAAGGAGGAAAATAAAATAACTAATCTACTGAAGCTCTCCTCTGAAGGGGTACCGCTACACTCCAACGACGGGTAGGGAACTAGCTCGCGACTCCCTCGCCTCGGTCAGAAGGAACAGCAACAGGAACAACAGGAACTGGAGTAGAAGTTCCTGTGGGAAAAGACACCACGACGGGTGTGAGAACTACGTCCCAAGTAGTTCTCAGTGGGTGCCGCCAACAAGCCCGACGGTCTGCCCACTAAGTCCACTAGAGGCATAAAGTAACAAAAGCAGTGCTGTAAGGAAAGCTGGGAAAAGTAAACTCTACAGCTACTATGCCTCTATCTAGATGCTCAAAGAGTGGGACAGAAAGAACATGATGCCACAACTAACTCTCATCTCTGATCACTCAATCTGAACTGACTGCCTCCTCGGGTCCAGTCAAGCCTGCGCCAACCTACTGCCGTTACGTCCCGGAGGAGCGGACTTACGTAGGACGTCCATGACTGCCAACACCAGCACAGCCAGAGGGACAAATGCAACGACAAGTCGCGATAGAAAAGCTCAATCTCACGCCGGTATAACAACCCGGTCTCGCCTACTCCGGAGTGGCACTCGAGGGGAGCGACCCGCTCGAGTAAAAAGTAACCCATCTCAAGTATCTCTGTAAAGTATCTCTGTCAAGCTCAAATGTGGCTCATGCAGGCTATGATCCACGATCAAACAGATCGGTAACTCCAAGCTCAAAGCACAACTCAGTCGGAAAAAGAACCTCGACTCGAACAGGAATAGCCCAACACACTCTCACAGCTATGTCGGAGAACCCTCAACGACTCAATCTGATAAATGCACGACCATGGCTGAGTCGGGAAACCTCCACGACTCGATCTGCCAGAACCCCAAGATCCTCAAGGCTAAGTGGGAGAACCACCTCCACCACTAAATCAGAGAAACAACCTCTAGATCACACTCTACCAACTCATGGCACCAAGTCGCATCCACTGCGAGAAACTGTCTCAACAGGCCAAACAGGCCAAACGTCGCATCTACTGCGAACAACTGCCTCAACAGGCCGACATCGCATCCACTGCGAACAGCTGACTCAACAGGCCAAACAGGCCGAACATCTCAACCACTGACCCAATGAAGGGTCCGGGAACACCGAAAGACTAGAACCTACAACCCAAATCAAACAAGAACAGGCTCTAGGCATAGCCTCTCGTTGTTCTCGTCCCAAGAAAAGGCAGACCTTAGAACCCAGACCACTCGAATCATCTCGGTGGTTAATTTATAGGAAAAACTGTGACATTTCTTACTGAAGCCATCTGATCTGTAAGAAATCCATATTTAATGATTTTTAGTTCTGCTTAGGAAAACAGTTGAAACCAAGTTTTATATCTAAGCCTCGAAGGGCTAATGCCTTCGTCCAATCAAACAGGAACAGACTCAGGCGACCCTACGATGCTTGGAAGAAAATATTTGGTTGACAAAAATCATATGTGTGTCCAAAAAAGTTCTGGGTTTAAGGTCCTGCTAACACTGATCTACCGCTGCCACTAGCACAGCGGCGACAGATAAAACAAGAAAAATAAAACATCTCGGGACCGCCGTCTACCCAAACGGCTCCCGCTACAGATGAACAACCAACTACATCTACCAGACGCCACTCTGCTCCCAAGCACGAGTGTAACATGCATCCCACACTAAAAGATAACTCCTGACCACTCGGCCCACTACCCGGGCGAGGAAGAACACTATGTCCAGGAAAGATAGAAGTGTGGATGTCTAAAACAGAAATAACCCTAGCCCAAGTGAGGGTTTTCTACCAGTCTGGTTACACATGCAATCATATGACAGGGGTGCTAGGTCAAATTCCAAGATAACAATAATCAACAGCTTGTAGGGAAGGACAATAAATACATGATGATCTATCAACATCAGGAACATCAATTCCTATAATCTAGCATGCTATATAAAACACATCTATAACATGCAAGTCCCTACACAGATAGAATTAATGCACAGTCCATAGGTCGTGAAGACAAGGCCACCCACCAGAAAATGCTAACTGTCCGGAGTTCCACAGCTGAAAACACCAGAAGCAACAACCTCCACTAATCCTCAGCCCAACGGGTTCACAAACATCCGCAAATACTCCTGGGTACAACAAAAGGTCCAAGGTTACACTTTATTCCACAAAATAACCAAGTACAAAAATCTGCAGAAGACAGTCCTGAAGATCTGAAATTCCCACCTGCAGAAAGTGCCCTGAAAATTCCGATAAAAATATCACCGCGAGCGTCTCGTCGAGACCTTCGAAACGGGTACCTGCACGCCCAAATCCGAGCCCCGTAGGCCAAGTTACAAATTCCACAGTACAGGTGCGCAAACACTCACAACCACACAACTGTAAACTCAAACACAGATAAAAGGGGAATAGTATACCTTCGGACAAGCCTCAGAAAAATCCCGGAAAAATACAATGATAATCCTTGCGACGAGTAGATCCAAAAAGTGTATAGGCTCGTCTCGATCCGACACTCGGTTGCGGAGATAAAATTCCGGCAAGCCTCCGCTGTCCAGAAATCCACCAGCAAAACAGTGGCTTAGAAATGCCTCGTAAACCGTGCCAAGAACTCAGAATCAATCAAGGTGATCAACACGGAAATCGAAGGCGTACCTCTCGTGAACGCGGTGCCGCAAAAATCGTCTCAAAATTCCATCGGGGTAGCTCAGGGGGTCTCCCACACTGAAAGGCGACGGTAGAAGCCAAAATCCAAGAAACGTCGCAGTGCGCCGCGTCGCAGAAAGCGCGGATCTCGAGGCCTCCAAAAATTCTGTAAATCCATCACAAGGTGGAGCACAAGGTGAGGAACATTTCCTCTTAAAACCTCTGCCTGAGAAGAGCTCGGCAAAACCTTCAAAACGCAGGCCAAAGGGGGCTATTTATAGCCCCAACTCAACAAATCCTGAAATACCCATTTTGTCCCAACTTCCGGGCGCCCGAAACTTCCGGGCTGCTACAGTGACCCAAAATGTACCCCAAACCAGCTGCGCCCGAATCGTCCCTGGAGTGACACGTGTCCCCGAACAGGCAACAGCGAGCGCGGCCAACCGCGTCGCGCCACGTGTCCTCCTGCTCTGCCGCCGAACGCGGAGTCAACTCCTCGGGATTCGCGCCCACGTGCGCCCGGCCGCGCCCACGTCGCGCCCACGTGCGCGGCCGCGCCGCCCACGGCCCCGTGTCGGGCCCGCATCTCGAGGCATCAGCTGCCAGCTGCGTGGACCGCGCGCTCGTGCACCAGCCAATGCCATCACGCCACGTGTCCCGCTCCGGTCCACCGTGCACCCGCGATACTCTATGGACCGCGCCTGCCGCGCCGGCCAATCGGGAGGCGCCACGTGGCCCGCGCCCGGTGCACGACTCCCGCGGTGGACCGACCGGCCTCTCCTCGGCCCGCCGCCGCGCTCCGCCGTCCGCCGCCGCCGCCGGCGCAACTCCGGCCGCCGGAACAGTAACCCCACGCCTCGAAATCCGTGCCGGGTCATCCGAGCTCCGAAAAAATACAAGTAAATAGTCCATTTTGAGCGTTTTCGCGCGCTGAATCCAAATCCGCTGTCCGATTTGCCAAATTCCACTTCTAAAATTTCTCAAAAATTCCCGGGAAAGCAAACTTGATCCGTTTTTCATGCCGAGTCCAAATCTTGGGTCCAATATGCGCGCAAACACCTCTAACACCCAACATGGGTCTCCGGAAGCCGCAGATCCAGCAGTAATCCAAACGTGGGAATTCCGGGTCCTCACATCCTCCCCCACTAAAAGAAAGTTTCGTCCTCGAAACAAACACGGCTCAAAAGGGAGTTCAAAGCTAAGGGTAAGCATCCAACAACACAGTCTCCAACTCCCCAGTCGCTACTCACTCCCCGTGATTACTCCTCAACAAAATAGTAATCAGTACGGCATGGCCCGGTTGCGTAATTCTCTCATCTCACGAGCCAGAATTCGCAACGGGCGTCCCTCGTACCACAAGTACTCGCAGATCTCAAAGAAAACGAGTCCATCACGGGCGAGGAATCCACAAGCCTAACACTCATGAGCTGAGACGTGGAAGGACCATCACGAACGCCAACAAAAGGCTGGGGGAAAAGAGAGAACAACCAATGTAGCACGCACCAACACTGCTCCCTGGTGCCAGCTCAACTAGGCGATCCGAGACACCCATACGGTCATCCAAGGAAAAGAAGCCCTAATCGGCTAGGGTCCTCGCTCAGTCACTCTCGGATCCTGACCATTCGCAGGGGCTACTTCACCGCAGTCTACCGTCAAAAGGGACCCTCAGGGACACGACCTCGAGCCCTGTTCCGCAACGGTCCCACCCAGCGCCAACTGTGGAACCATTAAACTCAACCCCGAAAAGCTATCCGTCTCCAGGTATCCGCCACCACAGTGGCCCTGTCGGGGTGGTACTGAATGCTCAAGAATAACCCAATGGTAACTCCACAGCCACTATGGGAGGCACCACTAACACCAAGGTCCATCCCCCATCTCTGGCAAAGCTGCAATCGGCGCTAGTACCAGTCTCATCATCCATTCGCCATGCTCTCCTGGCACTGCGAAATCCAAAAAAAAGCTCCTCACCTCAACAATAAATGTTGATCTCAGCCAAACTCAAATAGCATCCACATTGGCCGGAAATCCACCGCCGCTCCTATGGCTAACACAATGTGACCCAAGAAGGTAAGCTTCTAAAGCTAAAACTTGTATCTCAATAACCTGGCATACAGCTTCATCCACACAGCATAGTAACACATCCACCAGTGCTCCTCACGCTCCAAGTCGCTCTAGGAGTAGATCATAATATCCTTGGAGGATCTTGTTACCAATACAATCAAGTACAGCTGGAGCACAATTCCTCAAACCAAAAGAGTGGCAGGGCGTTAATCAATCCAATTGGCCTCACTAAGAGCTCAAGATGCCCTACCGTGTCCTGAACGCCATCAAGGCAAGGTCCTCGGCTGTCTGATTCCAAGTAGGTACCCGCACCAAACAATAACTGCCGGAGTATGACTCCATCAAAAGGTCCAGAATAATACTCGGACCTGTCTACACACGAACCATAAAAGGGCCCTCACAGTCGTGTATCAACGATGTGGCACCACCACCGTATATCAACGGCGTGGCACTAGGTCAAACAGACCCCTCGATCCATCAGATCCTGCAACTACGCCATCAGCTCTCACAGCTCTACTGGCAATAACCAATGAGGTGCTGTCGAGGGTGGCGCGGTTCCCCGAACCACGCCAAACTTAAATTCTATCTCCCGAACCGGCGGCATTAACAACAGCTCAGGTGAAATCACACCCGGAATCTCGTGGCAACAGAGACATCTTTGGGTCCCGGTGCCGCCGTAAGCACCTCTCACACTGTCGCTATAACCAGTGTGCTCTAACGACCTCAACAACCAAATCTCCTCTCGTCTGCCTCGCAGAAGGTCAAAGTCCTCCGCAGATAACAAATCCACGCTACCGCTGCGCCACTCCGATATAGAGGTTGATGCTGCCATCGGGGTCCACCCGATCTCTGGCATCACGGGAACCCGTTATCCAGAAAAAAATAAAATCAGAAATATCTCTGCCGGCCGATCTGTCCTCCATCACCCGGCGCCAAGCGCCAATATCCAGAACTCGCCTCTGGCGGCAGATCCCTATCCCAAGGAACTGCAGCGCCATGCTCCATACACAATGCCTACCCATCGAAGCGTCAATAATCCAAAACGGAGGGACCAACTACACTGAAAGGTATCCTAGCGCAAACCAGTCCCCGTCAAACATATCCTATGCGCCTCATCCCTCGAAACCTGGAGCGTGCAGTTCAACAATTGCATAAACTCCCTAGCACAGGGAGGCTCTCCGAGAGTCTCTCCATCACCACCAACCCCAATTCTGCCCACAAAGGCTCCAACTCAAACCTATGAATCGGGATGGTTCAGACTGCCGGGACTGGCTCCATCGATCAATAATGTCCCTAAGCTCAGCTACTATCCACTATCCACCATGCCTCGGTGCCTCGGCACTGCTCGTCGGCACGGAGGGGGCTGCTCGCTCCATCGGCGCCACTGGTACAACTGAAGATACCACCGCATAGGAAGAGAGTACTGGAGGACACTCAAGCGGTACTGCCACTGGCTATGCTCTCTGCTCCAACAAGCGCATCAAACGTTCCATGGCTTCTTCCTGGCATCAGACAGCCTCCGACATCTGTGCCATCTGGATCCATAACTCCTGGGTCTCGCTCTGCTCTGATAGCTCTGTCTCCCGCTGCTCGGGTTACTCATCAGATGCGGGATGTGCCCTCTTCGCTACACGACGTCTCAGGGGCATCGTAGACCACTGCACAATAACAAACATCAGGACACAACAACCATACGACCCAATCCAACGAAAGTCTAAGACATGTTATCAATTCCACAGCATTATGTTGTCTGCAGCCAACATAATCGCTTAGGAGCATAAACATGCCAATCACTCATCCCGTCTCTTGGGAGAGGTACAAAACTCGATCAGGACTCTCGCTAAAAGTCACGACTCTCACGTGGTCATCCTAATGTCCAACCATAAGCCTAGGGTTTCTAAGTCCTCAATGACCTACAACCTAGGCTCTGATACCACTCTAATCTGTCACGCCCCGGGGTCGAAACTGCGACCCGGCTCGCCAACAGATCCGCCACCTATGCCAAACCCGCATAGGTGAAGCGTCCTACCTGCAAGAAAAGTACTACAGCTAAACAGATATCAGAGCTATAAATAAAAATCTGCTGTATAACTAAATCAATCACTGTACAACTGGAAATAGCACAACAATGTCCGTCTCCCAAAAATGATAATCATACAGAATCCTCAAATACAAACTCAGAACTCAACCGGGAGGTATCTCCAATAAATACATCAGTGTACAGGCTCTCAATACATAACGATCCTCACTACAACAGTCTCTCAAAGGAGGAAAATAAAATAACTAATCTACTGAAGCTCTCCTCTGAAGGGGTACCGCTACACTCCAACGACGGGTAGGGAACTAGCTCGCGACTCCCTCGCCTCGGTCAGAAGGAACAGCAACAGGAACAACAGGAACTGGAGTAGAAGTTCCTGTGGGAAAAGACACTACGACGGGTGTGAGAACTACGTCCCAAGTAGTTCTCAGTGGGTGCCGCCAACAAGCCCGACGGTCTGCCCACTAAGTCCACTAGAGGCATAAAGTAACAAAAGCAGTGCTGTAAGGAAAGCTGGGAAAAGTAAACTCTACAGCTACTATGCCTCTATCTAGATGCTCAAAGAGTGGGACAGAAAGAACATGATGCCACAACTAACTCTCATCTCTGATCACTCAATCTGAACTGACTGCCTCCTCGGGTCCAGTCAAGCCTGCGCCAACCTACTGCCGTTACGTCCCGGAGGAGCGGACTTACGTAGGACGTCCATGACTGCCAACACCAGCACAGCCAGAGGGACAAATGCAACGACAAGTCGCGATAGAAAAGCTCAATCTCACGCCGGTATAACAACCCGGTCTCGCCTACTCCGGAGTGGCACTCGAGGGGAGCGACCCGCTCGAGTAAAAAGTAACCCATCTCAAGTATCTCTGTAAAGTATCTCTGTCAAGCTCAAATGTGGCTCATGCAGGCTATGATCCACGATCAAACAGATCGGTAACTCCAAGCTCAAAGCACAACTCAGTCGGAAAAAGAACCTCGACTCGAACAGGAATAGCCCAACACACTCTCACAGCTATGTCGGAGAACCCTCAACGACTCAATCTGATAAATGCACGACCATGGCTGAGTCGGGAAACCTCCACGACTCGATCTGCCAGAACCCCAAGATCCTCAAGGCTAAGTGGGAGAACCACCTCCACCACTAAATCAGAGAAACAACCTCTAGATCACACTCTACCAACTCATGGCACCAAGTCGCATCCACTGCGAGAAACTGTCTCAACAGGCCAAACAGGCCAAACGTCGCATCTACTGCGAACAACTGCCTCAACAGGCCGACATCGCATCCACTGCGAACAGCTGACTCAACAGGCCAAACAGGCCGAACATCTCAACCACTGACCCAATGAAGGGTCCGGGAACACCGAAAGACTAGAACCTACAACCCAAATCAAACAAGAACAGGCTCTAGGCATAGCCTCTCGTTGTTCTCGTCCCAAGAAAAGGCAGACCTTAGAACCCAGACCACTCGAATCATCTCGGTGGTTAATTTATAGGAAAAACTGTGACATTTCTTACTGAAGCCATCTGATCTGTAAGAAATCCATATTTAATGATTTTTAGTTCTGCTTAGGAAAACAGTTGAAACCAAGTTTTATATCTAAGCCTCGAAGGGCTAATGCCTTCGTCCAATCAAACAGGAACAGACTCAGGCGACCCTACGATGCTTGGAAGAAAATATTTGGTTGACAAAAATCATATGTGTGTCCAAAAAAGTTCTGGGTTTAAGGTCCTGCTAACACTGATCTACCGCTGCCACTAGCACAGCGGCGACAGATAAAACAAGAAAAATAAAACATCTCGGGACCGCCGTCTACCCAAACGGCTCCCGCTACAGATGAACAACCAACTACATCTACCAGACGCCACTCTGCTCCCAAGCACGAGTGTAACATGCATCCCACACTAAAAGATAACTCCTGACCACTCGGCCCACTACCCGGGCGAGGAAGAACACTATGTCCAGGAAAGATAGAAGTGTGGATGTCTAAAACAGAAATAACCCTAGCCCAAGTGAGGGTTTTCTACCAGTCTGGTTACACATGCAATCATATGACAGGGGTGCTAGGTCAAATTCCAAGATAACAATAATCAACAGCTTGTAGGGAAGGACAATAAATACATGATGATCTATCAACATCAGGAACATCAATTCCTATAATCTAGCATGCTATATAAAACACATCTATAACATGCAAGTCCCTACACAGATAGAATTAATGCACAGTCCATAGGTCGTGAAGACAAGGCCACCCACCAGAAAATGCTAACTGTCCGGAGTTCCACAGCTGAAAACACCAGAAGCAACAACCTCCACTAATCCTCAGCCCAACGGGTTCACAAACATCCGCAAATACTCCTGGGTACAACAAAAGGTCCAAGGTTACACTTTATTCCACAAAATAACCAAGTACAAAAATCTGCAGAAGACAGTCCTGAAGATCTGAAATTCCCACCTGCAGAAAGTGCCCTGAAAATTCCGATAAAAATATCACCGCGAGCGTCTCGTCGAGACCTTCGAAACGGGTACCTGCACGCCCAAATCCGAGCCCCGTAGGCCAAGTTACAAATTCCACAGTACAGGTGCGCAAACACTCACAACCACACAACTGTAAACTCAAACACAGATAAAAGGGGAATAGTATACCTTCGGACAAGCCTCAGAAAAATCCCGGAAAAATACAATGATAATCCTTGCGACGAGTAGATCCAAAAAGTGTATAGGCTCGTCTCGATCCGACACTCGATTGCGGAGATAAAATTCCGGCAAGCCTCCGCTGTCCAGAAATCCACCAGCAAAACAGTGGCTTAGAAATGCCTCGTAAACCGTGCCAAGAACTCAGAATCAATCAAGGTGATCAACACGGAAATCGAAGGCGTACCTCTCGTGAACGCGGTGCCGCAAAAATCGTCTCAAAATTCCATCGGGGTAGCTCAGGGGGTCTCCCACACTGAAAGGCGACGGTAGAAGCCAAAATCCAAGAAACGTCGCAGTGCGCCGCGTCGCAGAAAGCGCGGATCTCGAGGCCTCCAAAAATTCTGTAAATCCATCACAAGGTGGAGCACAAGGTGAGGAACATTTCCTCTTAAAACCTCTGCCTGAGAAGAGCTCGGCAAAACCTTCAAAACGCAGGCCAAAGGGGGCTATTTATAGCCCCAACTCAACAAATCCTGAAATACCCATTTTGTCCCAACTTCCGGGCGCCCGAAACTTCCGGGCTGCTACAGTGACCCAAAATGTACCCCAAACCAGCTGCGCCCGAATCGTCCCTGGAGTGACACGTGTCCCCGAACAGGCAACAGCGAGCGCGGCCAACCGCGTCGCGCCACGTGTCCTCCTGCTCTGCCGCCGAACGCGGAGTCAACTCCTCGGGATTCGCGCCCACGTGCGCCCGGCCGCGCCCACGTCGCGCCCACGTGCGCGGCCGCGCCGCCCACGGCCCCGTGTCGGGCCCGCATCCCGAGGCATCAGCTGCCAGCTGCGTGGACCGCGCGCTCGTGCACCAGCCAATGCCATCACGCCACGTGTCCCGCTCCGGTCCACCGTGCACCCGCGATACTCTATGGACCGCGCCTGCCGCGCCGGCCAATCGGGAGGCGCCACGTGGCCCGCGCCCGGTGCACGACTCCCGCGGTGGACCGACCGGCCTCTCCTCGGCCCGCCGCCGCGCTCCGCCGTCCGCCGCCGCCGCCGGCGCAACTCCGGCCGCCGGAACAGTAACCCCACGCCTCGAAATCCGTGCCGGGTCATCCGAGCTCCGAAAAATACAAGTAAATAGTCCATTTTGAGCGTTTTCGCGCGCTGAATCCAAATCCGCTGTCCGATTTGCCAAATTCCACTTCTAAAATTTCTCAAAAATTCCCGGGAAAGCAAACTTGATCCGTTTTTCATGCCGAGTCCAAATCTTGGGTCCAATATGCGCGCAAACACCTCTAACACCCAACATGGGTCTCCGGAAGCCGCAGATCCAGCAGTAATCCAAACGTGGGAATTCCGGGTCCTCACAGGTGAACCCCCTAGGAAGTGGGGCGTCACACAATCAGCATATGTCAAGATAGGTCATATAGATATAATCAGCAGGGCAAATCAAAAACATGGGTCCGACTGGACTAAAGCAACCAGAGGGCCGAAGAGATAAAGCCCGGACCGAAGATAACCCACCTGGATGTAGGCAGATCCTCGAACTCCCGCTCGGCTACTGGGAGGCTGGTGCTGAACAACTGGGCCCTGAATAAAAGCTATAATCAATAATAGACCCGCACATACCCATCCTGACGACACAACAGTAACGGAAAGCTTAAAATGGTCAAATAGGCCGATTTACGGGACGAAATCTAATCCCCGATCAACGAGAGTCCCCGGGACCCAAACGAAATGTCCAGTGGGTGTGAAATACTGTTTAAAGGGAGCTAGTACATTCATTTTACGTTTTAGTCCATAATGGTTCTTTAATTTGCATAATACTATTAAGTGAATTGCCCGTTTCGGCTTGTTCTTGAGATCCAGGGATCCAAAATTGACGCCGTAAGTTTCAGCGCGTTCGATACAATGAGACGGAGCCCGTACTCACAAGATTGGGCTGGCACGGGGCCCAATAACAATTATTTAGAGTCCAAGTACTACTATGTAATAACTTAATATATGCTTGATCTAAACAGGAGTTAACTAGAGCATGGTACTGAGGGATGATCCATAAGAGTGGTGCTCACCTGCGGCGCGCCGGAGGGTGGCCGGAGAGATCGCCGGAGCAACACCACCAAAGTGCCCAAGGCTCAGTTTGGTCAAGATCAGGTGCTCCCTGTTCAGACAGCAATTGAGGGTGAGCATCAGTTGCAGGAGGGTCTCAGAAGGGTTCTGGCCCATGCTGGGTCGATGCCCGGCGGCCGGAGGCGGCGGCGGCCGGAAGACAAGCCCGGAGTGGAGGATTCGGGTGCAACTTTGAGGGATCCATCTCAGGGGGTTTCTGGGCCAAACAAAAATGATGGAGAGCAATATTGGGGCATTTAGGTCTCACCTGGGTGGTAGCCGGAGTCCCGGAGCGCCGGGGATGGCCGGGGGTGGAACCGAACCGATTTCGGGTGCAACCCTGAAGTTCACAACCCCGACGTTAGGGAAGCCATGCAAGGCCACCATTGTCCTTAAAACGATGAAACAGACCTACCTGCACCGTTGGCCGGGGTCTGGAGGCGACGGCGAGGCGCGGCGGCGGAGCTCGGTGAAGCTTCGATGGCCTCTAATGGCGGTTTCTGGCGCGGCGGCTCCGGGCCGGTGCAACCTGGACCAAAAGGTCTGTCCCAACGCAGCGACGCTTGGTGCAGTGTTGGCCGGCGCCGGGAGGCCGCGGTGGCGCCGGATGGCGACGATCGGCCCAAGTGCCAAAACGGCGGTTTCTAGGGCAGCTCCGATCGGGCTCGATCCTCAACCGATCACCCTCCAACTTCGTGAACGAGCTGCAGTCGTCGATAGGAGTCGATCCAACGGCTCTGATCTTGAGGTTGACGGCCGGATGACGACAGCGCCCGAGATCGGCCAAGATAACGATGATCCGGCGATGATGGCTCCCGCCGGCGATAGAGACGGCGGCCTCGGCTCGGCCTGCACCCGAAGGGTCTCGTGGGTGTCAGAAACCCTTTGGTAAGGTCCAGGTGCCAAAGAAAAGGGAAAAGTTCCAAGATGTTACCTTGCCGGAGTTTGGAAAGGAGAAGGTGTCTCCCGCGGCGGCGCAGGGCGGAGCCAGGCGTCGGTTCACCCCGGGCTCGGCTGCGGCTTCACAGAGGGTACCTCAGGTATAGACTTGATCGCCTAGGAACCTCCCGAGTACCCTCCTCATCCACCACCCGAGATCAAGGTGGATCTTGATCTTCTTCTCCGGCGACCGTGGAGGCGGCGGCCGGTGCTAGCTCGGGTTGCGAGGAGTGCGCAGAGAGTAGAGGGTTTGTTGCTGTGGGAGCTGAGGCTGCGGGTCCTTTTAGGGAGCTTCCACCGGATTTTCGAAATTCAAGTTTTGAATAGGGCGAGCTTTGCACAATTGCCTTCTAGTCCCCTTTAGTCCATTAAATTCCAACCCAGTCCCTCACAGTTTCAATGTCTCGCACTTAGGTCCCTTCCCCAGCAGTGGCACGCTATTCAAGGCAAGTTCTTTAGGGTTTCATGTGCAAAAATCATATTTTTCACCCCATTTCACGCTTTTCGAGATGTTTCGATCGTCGAAACGAAAAATGGTCTTCGCCATGACGTCCGGCTCGACGAGACCTATCAGGTAGAGATTTCTGATTTTTGAGAAACTGTCCGGATAAAATCTCGGTCCATAAAATACAGTTCCGGAATACAGTTATCGCGCTTTTCGAGGCTTGAGGGTCGTCAAACGAAAATTCCGTTAACGCCGTTGCGTCCAGAATGACGAAACCGTTCAAATCGACTACTTGAAGTGCTATGATCGGTTTCCAGACGGTGATTTGGCGAACGTTAGCGCGTAGGGGTATTTGAATTTGGGGTTTACTGTTCATGTACAGTACCAATGCACTGTGCACTTAAGTCGCGGGTCCCGCCCGCTTCTTCGTCGATTTCTGGACGATCCGACCGTCGGATCCGAACTTGCTAAATATGGTTTTCACTCGGTTCAACGAGACGGTCGCACTGGTGATCTCAAATTTTCGAGATTAGGTTCGGATTGAAAGGCGATATTTCTGCCCTAATAACTGTGCAATTTACACTGCAGAAATGGGGCATTTTAGCTATTCGTGCTTTTATGATCCAAAATTCAACTTGACTTTAATTATTTTCCTTTTTATTTATTTACCAAAAATTCGAATTCTTACATGAACATTGGGACTTATAGAGAGCTAGTGGATAGATCCCGTTTGGTGGAGCGGGGTGAGACTGTAGTGCGTCGAGAGCGCGAGGCCGTCGAGAAGGGTAAGGGAAAGGAGAAGAAAAGGCATCAGGGTGGCATTGGGGGCCAGGCCGACTACAAGCGCCCCCTAAGCACCAGTGACAGCAGCAGCACTCTCGGGAGTTCCGACATCCCACGAGCCACGAGAGATGCGTTATTTGTGGTAGATGGCATCGACCGGTGTAGTTTGAGGAGCGCCATAGGAAGTGCTATAGGTGTGGCCGACCGGGCCACATAGCTTCGGAGTGCTACAGGGGCATGCCTCTAGCCCCGACTGCTGCGATGATTTAAGGTGCCCCGAAGCATCCCCAAAAGGCTGTACCGGCCCTACCTGGCGGGCGACCAGCTGCACCACACCAGCCACCAAGTGGGCGGATTTTTGCCACTTAGGAGGTGGTGGAGGAGCTGGCCTTGGACGACGTCGTGGCAGATATAATTTCTATTAATGATACTCGATGCAGGGCATTATTCGACACAGGTGCATCGCATTCATTCATCAGTAGGTCCTTTACCATGACACACGGTTTAGATGCGCTCCAGTCCACGAGTGCTACGACAGTACAAGTGCCAGAGCATTCATTTGATGTCACAAAGCACTGCCCCGCTTGTCCCGTGCGGATAGGCGATTGGTTCATGAAGGTGGACTTTTTAGTCGTGAGGCGTTTGGGAGATTTTGATGCAGTATTGGGAATGGATTGGCTCTCCAAATATTATGCCACTATTGATTGCGAGAGCTGAGTCATCACTTTTCGAAAACCGGGGTAGAAGGAATTCGTCTTCATGGCATGTAAGAGTTCATTGTTTGCCCTGACGATTTTTGCATCTCGGACAAAGAAGTTGATCAACAGGGGTTGTGTGGCCTACTTGGCCCCCATTATAGAAGAGTGCAAGGAAGAACCAACAGTAGAGGATATTCTAGTGGCGCGGGAGTATCCCGATGTGTTCCCCGCGGAGCTGCCGGGCATGCCGGAGGACCGGAGATCGAGTTCATCATAGACTTGGTACCCGGGACGGTCCCAGTTTCAAAGGCACTTTATAGAATGGCCCCGGCTGAGTTGAAGGAGCTCAAGGCGCAATTACAGGACTTACTGAACAAGGGTTTCATTAGACCCAGTGTATCTCCTTGGAGAGCTCCAGTATTATTCGTGAAGAAGAAAGACGGGTCTTTGCGACTATGTGTGGATTATCGGAAACTCAATAAGTTGACGATCAAGAACCGGTATCCATTGCCAAGGATTGACGACCTGTTCGACCAATTATAAGGTTCTCGAGTATTTTCGAAGATTGATCTTCAATCGCGATGCCACCAGTTAAAGATAAAGCCGGAGGATGTGCATAAAACGGCTTTCAGGACGCGATATGGACACTATGAGTTCAGGGTAATACCGTTTGGGTTGACCAATGCCCCGATGACATTCATTGATTTAATGAATTGCATTTTCCAACCATTCCTGGATTGATTTGTCGTGATCTTCCTTGGCGATATTTTAGTCTACTCTCGAAGTGACATTGTGCACGAGGATCACCTTCGACAGGTTTTGTAAGTGTTTCGGGAGCGGGGCCTATTCGCGAAGTTGAAGAAATGCGAATTTTGGCTCCGGAAAGTGAGTTTTCTTGGGCACGTGATCTTAGAAGCTGGGGTATCGGTGGACCCCAAGAAAACTGAAGCGGTTAGGGATTGGCCCCGACCAACCAATGCTACCGAGGTTAGAAGTTTTGTCAGACTTGCAGGATATTATAGACGGTTCATGGAGGGGTTCTCCAATATTATTGCTCCACTTACCAGTCTCACAAAGAAAGGGGCTAAGTTCATTTGGAGTGATGAATGTGAGAAGAGTTTCCAATTGCTCAAGGATAAGTTGACATCAGCTCCAATCCTCACATTACCTATGGCGGGGAAAGACTTTGTGGTGTATAGTGATGCTTCGGGGAGTGGTTTGGGGTGTGTTCTTATGCAAGAAGGGAAGGTTATAGCCTATGCCTCCCGACAGTTGAAGAGTTATGAAAAGAACTATCCTACTCATGACCTCGAGCTTACCGTGGTGATATTTGCATTAAAGCTATGGCAGCATTACTTATATGGCGAGCATTGTGAGATTTACACGAATCACAAAAGTCTCAAATATCTATTTACTTAGGAGGAATTGAATCTGAGGCAACGTCGGTGGTTTGAGCTACTAAAGGACTATGATGTTAGTATCCTATACCACCCGGAAAAGGCAAATGTGGTGGTCGACGCTCTAAGCAGGAAGTCCGTGGAAAACCTCGCCATGATCATCACCGATCAGTACTCGTTGCAAGCAGGAATGCGACGGTTTGGATTGGAAGTTGTGGCTTCCGGCGCACCCGCGACACTTATGACACTTAGAGTGCAACCCACCTTACTAGAGAAAATCAAAGAAAAGCAAGCTGCTGATGAGAAGCTCCAAAAGGTGCAGTCTGATATTAAGGACGGGCGCGTGGTGGATTTCAGTGTGGATTCTGAGGGAGTCATGAAGTTTCGGGGTTAGTTGTGTGTGCCGAGCGACAAGGAAGTTAGTGATAAATTTCTTCAAGAAACACACCGATCGTCGTATACAATCCACCCCGGCGGCACAAAAATGTACAAGAATTTGAGGATGCATTTCTGGTGGCCAGGTGTGATGACCTAAATCTCCGTAGAAGAATTACAGTTTGATTAGCGGCTTCTGGAGGCCTATGTTGTGTGTAGGATGTGTTTGCATGCGAATCGGACTAGAGGAATGGACCCCGCGCGAAAAATAGATCGATTTTGCCTTTCAAATGCCCTTACTGAAAAACGGAAGTGGTTTCGCGCAAACGTAGGTCGTATTTGGATTCAGCACGGAAAAACGATCAAAATTGACTATTTGGAGGTATTTTTCTGAGTCCGGACACTCGAAAATGAATAACCGGAAGTTTTGTAGTGTTCTCAGGTGTAGGGGTGGAGTCGTGGACCGGTGGGAAACGTGGCGGCTCCCCATTGGCGCGTGGTGGCCACATGGCGGCCTGCGACTGGCTGGTGTAGCGGGCTAAGTAGGTGCGGCCCACGGGAGCAGCGCGGGCAGGTTGGGCAGGCCGGGCAGGCGCGCGGGCAGGCGCGGGCGCCGGGGAGATGGGTGAGCCACGTGGCGGCTCCCCATTGATGCGTTGGGGACACGTGGTAGCACCGGATTGGCGGGCGCATCGGGTGCGGTGCGTGCAGCACGGCGACTGAGGTGACTGACACGCGTCAGCGTGCGGTTAGGCAACACGACACGGGCGCCGAGGGGATAAGGCACTCCACGTGGCGGCCTCCCATTGGCCGAGCACGATCGCGCTGTCGATCGGTGGTTGGATGAGGTTGCCACGTGGTGCATCGGATGGCCAGGAGTGTTTCGGGCGCTCCTCGCAGCGGGACCTTCAGTAGTTTCAGGCGCCCGGAAGAGTACCCAAAGCCCGGATTCTGGGAAGTTTTTTGGGATTTTTGGACTATAAAGGGGGCCTGTTTCCAGCATTTTAGAACTTTTGGACCTGGGGTTTTTTTTTGGGGAGCTTCAACAGGAGATTTCTCCATCCTCTTCTTCATCTCTACCACCATTGATGGACTTTGGGGGAGCTTCTTCTTCACCCCTAGCCTTTGCATGGAAAGGATCCACAATTGAAGCATTTCGAGTTTTCTCCGTCGCGTTTAGGTGCGGACGCTCTACCGAGCTCAATTCTTGAAGATTTTAGCTGATTTTTGGAGGGGATCTCCACTAGATGTAAATCTATAGTTTTGATATTCAGAATTTTTCGTGGATCATGAGATTCCATGGAGTATTTTTAGCTTTTCTAGTACCATCACGCACAGATTTTGTTCTTGGACACCCTTGAGTAATTTTGAGTTTTCTCTTTCATACGAGCTCGGATTTGGGAGTTATTTAGCTCGATCTCTATCTACTTTCGACAAGGAATCCAATGGAACCTCTCTTGCTGGATTTTGAGTACATTTGTCTAGGTAACATTATTGATATTCCCAGCTCTGTTTTAGAGATTACAACAGTTCATATTTTGTTTGCTCCTTTGAGCATTGAGCCTTGGTTTGAGGATAACTTTGAGAATATTGGGTCCTTTTCAGAACTTCAAGTTGGGACATCTTCTTAACTTCAAGGTGAGCAAGTTCTCTTTTGTGAGATGTGGATAATTTAACGTGGAAAGGCCTCTAATTAAGCTTGGAAGTACAAGCTATGTTTATGTCAATATTTTGGGACAGCATGTAATATTTTATTATTTTGTTTATTAAAGGGAATTTATGATGGATTGTTGAGGACTGGGAGATGTTCTTATGATTGAGGACACTTTATGTTTGCGGCTGGGAGCTTCAATTTGAGGTATTTAATGCTATGGGTGCATTTTATTTAGCATTGTTATACTTGCTGAAATTCTGGAATTTAACCGCGCAGCATGCATTGTTTTAGTGATTACGCCCAATCCGGGTGGCGGATTTGAATGATTTTTATGGCGTTGGACTCCTAAGAGGCCGAGGATTCTACACATCAAATTTCAACTTGATTGGGTAGCGGATCGTCAAGTTTCAGGTGGGTTTATTTGGTCTCCGAAATCGGTGGACTGTTCTCTAACTCTATTTGTTAGTAAGCATGCATGTTAAATGTACAATTTGTATGATTGGAATTTAAGCATGAGTAATGTTCTAAGTTATGATAGAGAGCTTCATATTGAGATAAACCATGCTTATGATTGAGAGCCTACATGCTAAGTTGAATCATGCTTATGATAGAGTTAGTAGTTTAATCAGTGCTCTTAATAATGATTTTATTGGAACTTTGACCTAGCACCCTGTCAGTTATTGCATGTGTAAACCAGACTAGTAGAGAACCCTCACCTGGGCTAGGTTCTTTTATACTTTAGACTTCCACACTTTACATCCTTATTCCTTGGACATTATGTTTTCCTCGCCCGGGTAGTGGGCCGAGTGGTCGGGATTTCTTATAGTGTAGGATGCATGTTGCACTAGTGCTTGGGGGCCGAGTGGAGTCTGGTAGCTGTGGCTAGTCTTGTACTAGTGTTGAGAGCCGTTTGGGTAAACGGTGGTCCCGGATCGTCGAATTTTCTCCGATCTATTCGTCGTCACTGTGTTCGTGGCAGTAGTGTACCGATGATAGCATGACCTTGAATCCAGAATCCTTTTGGACACACATAATTTCAGTAAACCAATGTTTCCTTCCAAATATCGAAGGGTCGCCGGAGTCTGTTCTTGTCTGATTGGGCGAAGGCATTAGCCCTTCGGGGTTTGGGAATAAAACTTATTTTCTATCTGATTTTTCTAAAAGAGCTAAAATTCATTAAAATGGGTTTCCTTAAATCAAGATGGTTTTACAAAAAAAAAGGAACTATTTTTAGTCTTCACCCCGAGTGGGTTCGAGTGAAAATAGTTTTTAGTAATAAATATCATCTTTTCCTGTAAACTTCCTCACCCGAGTGGGTTCGAGTGATCTGGGTTCTAAGGGTTGTTTTCTTCTTTGGGTCGAGAACAACGAGAGGCTATGCCTAGAGCCTGTTCTTGTTTGATTTGGGTTGTAGGTTCTAGTCTTTCGGGGTTTTCGGACCCGTCGTTGTCGTCGGTTGTGGAGTGTTTCCAGCCAGTGAGTTATAGCATGTTGAGTTTGATGTCCTATTTTGGGAGCCGTTGGGTTGACGGTGGTCCCGGCTGTTGAGTACCTCTGGCCAGTGGATAGTGTTGTGAGTTGGACATTGTTGATCTGATTGATCGTGGTTTTGGACTATAGCCTGCATGAGCCATATTGAGCTCGATAGAGATGCGCGGATACTTTCCTCAGTGGGGTCGCTCCCCTTAAGTGCCGCTCCGGAGCTAGACATGTTACTTATCTTTCGCAGCTTGTCAACGCAGTCCGAGTGGGATCGCCTACGTAATTCCTGACCCAGTGCGGGTATGTGGTTGTAGGTAGGCACTGGTTTGACTGGACCCTATGTGGCAGTCAATATGTTTGGGGCTGATTTAGTATACTGGGATAGAGTCGATGCATCATTTTCATCTATATCACCCTTTGAGCATAGTAGATAGAGGCATGGTAGCTGCAGAGTTATTTCTAGTTTTTTGTTCTTTTTAGTTATTCTGTTATCTTATGCCTCTAGTAGACTTAGTGGGCAGACCGTTGGTCTTAGAGACGGTACCCACTGAGAACTACGTGTTGGTGTAGTTCTCACACCCTCTGTCAGTGACAGTTTTTGCAGAGATTTCCCATTCCGTTCCTACTCTAGCTGGCTTGACAGACCGAGGACAGGGAGTCATGAGATAGATCCATACCAGGGTAGTTCATTTTGATGAGGTAGATATACCATCCCGGACTGTGGGATTTACTGTATACTATTGTTTTTCTTGTTTTAGTTATCTCCTTTTTTGTATTCATAGATGTTGTATAGGAGGATCTTCTATTTGTACTATTCTTGTGTATCAGATTTGGTATTTTTTTATTTGGGAGATGGACCTTGTATTTATTCCAGTTGTACAGTGGTTTAGATTTTTATATTTCAGCAGTTTATTTTCCGCTCTGATATCTGTTTAACTATAGTAGTATATTTTGCAGGTTGGATGCTTCGCCTATGCGGGGTTTCCCGTATGGGTGGCGGATCTCTTGGCGAGCTGGGTCGCAGTTTCGACTCGGGGCGTGACACCGGATATGAAGAAGGATGTTGGGCGCTTTGTGGCTAAATGCCTAGTGTGCCAACAGGCTAAAGCCGAGCATCGACTTCCGGCGGGCAAACTTCAAAGCCTACCGATACCCGTTTGGAAGTGGGAGAATATCGTGATGGACTTCATCGTGGGCTTGCCTAGATCTCAAGCGGGCCACGACGTGATATGGGTGGTAGTGGATCGACTAACTAAAGTGGCACATTTCTTGCCAATCCGCACCACGTGGTCAAGGGATAAATTAGCGCAGTTATACATTGATGAGATTATGCGCCTTCATGGAGTGCCCATTTCTATCGTGTAGGATTGGGATCCCCGGTTCGTCTCACAATTTTGGAAGAGTTTTCACGGGACTCTTGGGACACGCCTAGATTTTACCATAATATATCATCCTCTGAGGGATGGGCAATCTGAGAGGACCAATCAAATCCTCGAGGATATGTTAAGGGCGCACCGGATGGCAACAGTATTTGCCTATGGCGGAGTTCGCCTACAAAAATAGCTACCAAGCTAGTATCGGGATGGCATCTTTGGAGGCGTTGTATGGCAGAAAATACCGATCTCCGTTGCATTGGAGTAAGGTCGGTGAAAGATCAATCTTGGGCCCAGATGTGTTATAGGAGGCCGAGGAGAAAGTGAGAATTGTGCGTCAACGGTTAGTTACGGCGCAAAGCTAGCAAAAGAGTTATGCCGACAAAAAGCGACGCGATTTGGAATTTGGCGTCGGTGATCATGTATTTTTTAAGGCATCACCCACCAAGGGCGTAGTGCGATTCGGAATGCGGGGAAAGCTAAATTCTCGATTTATTGACCCTTACGAGGTGTTGGAGCGGGTCGGCCCTGTGGCTTATAGAGCGGCATTGCCCTCGGAGTTAGCGGGAGTACACGACGTTTTCCACGTATCCCAACTTCGTCAGTATGTTCACGACCCGACTCATGTGATCGACTACCCATCGCCGAATCTACGGGAAGACTTGAGCTATGATGAGTACCCGTGAAAAATAGTCGATCGGTAGGAGAAAAAATTAAGGAACCGTTCCATCACATACGTGAAGGTGCTGTGGGCTAACCGTAGTGAGCGAGAGGCTACTTGGGAGCTCAAGAACATGATGAGGGAGCGACATCCTCATCTTTTTGAGGAATAAGCGAGGTATGCAAGTTTTAGTTTCGCAGACAAAACTCCTATAAGGAGAGAGGGATGTAGTGCTCCAACTTTCGCTAAAGTAGCAAAGTGCGGGTAAGTCACTCTAAACATATTTTAAAACATGATAAGAACGAGTTAGAACAAGTTTGGTTCGAAACAAAACGCATTCGGATCGAAGTTGAGTCGAAAACGGGCGAAATCATCCAAGTCTGGAGCTTCAGCCTAGTTTCGGACGCCCTAAATGTTCTTCTGGCGCTCGAGCTACAGTAGCGGGCGCTAGGGCGCGTGCCCTGGCCTGGCGAGCGGACTCCGAACCCGAGAGAAGGAATTTTGTGCGTGCGAGGTTTCGGATGCCCAGGCTGCCCTGGGGGCGCCCAGTTGAACAGTAGCGGGTTTATGGTGCGGGTGCTGCGGGTGCTGCGGAATTACCGGGTGAACAGTGGCTCCGACGAATCGGACGCATGGACAAGGTCGTGGGCGCCCGAAATGCGCGGAAAGCACGTGGGTCTGAGAGGAAATAGAGGATTTTAACGGGGGTCGTTACGTTATTTCACCATCTCTGTTGTAGCCAACCACCCACCTGACAAATCCCATTCCCTCTCACTCTCTCTCTTCCATTCTCTCACTCTCTCCAACTCTCCCACTCTCTCTCTCTTCGTGTTGTTCCAGAGAAAAAGAAGAAGCAGTGGAGGAAGAGGAGGCTGGGAACCCTCTTTGGGTGAGGGTTTGATCTCCAAAAGAGCTTGGAGAAGTGGTGGAAGACCTCAAGGAAGAGCTTGGAGAAGTGGTGGAAGACCTCAAGGAAGCTTTGGGAAAAGAAAAAAAACCTTTTCCCTTCTCTTTTGGCCAAGAGCTCAAGAAGAGGTATGTGGAAAATTTTAGGGTTTCATTTTTAGAGCTCCCTTATGGGTTTAAAAGAAATGGATGGATTTTTTTTATGGATTTTTACTCCATTTTTAGGGGTTTTCGTGGTGGTTCAAGAGATCAACCACCTTCCTTTATAAGAACACACAAGAGGTGGGAGATTCTACTGAAAAGGGTGTACTCATCTCTTTTTCCTTTTCTTTTAAACTTTAGAAGCATGATAATAAGAGTAGGATTATAAGTGCTCATGGATATGGAACAATTAGGGTTTAACCCTAAGAGATGTTTATGTTGAAACCTAATATAGGTTATTCTTGCATATGGATAAGTGGAAATGAATTTTAGGAGAAAACCTAGGTTAAAGGAGTTAAGAGATGTGGCATATGACTTAGGAGATAACTCTAAGTTAAACGAGTGGCATTGAACTTCGGGGAAAACCTAAGGTGAAAGTATAGAGTTTTAACATAGAGTTAGTAAACTCTAGGGTTAGAGTGATTATGTGAGTTGATGTCCTTTGAGACAACTAGCAACCCTAGTGCGATGGACTTAGGATAAATGTAATGCAATGAGCAAATGAGAATCTCTAACCTAAAGTGGTGACCTAGGGGCACCCAAGCTATCATAGAGTAAATAACCTAGGATAAAAGAGAATGAAAAATTTACACTCTCGGAATTGGCACTTGCCAGTTGGTAGCATGACTACCTAGGGTTGGAACCCATTTGGGACGAGATAATTCCGAAAGGTTTAAAAGATGAAAAGAGCAAAAAGTGACAGCTCCGGATTTGACGCTTGCCAGTTGGTAGCATAACTATCTAGGGTTGGAACCCATTTTGGACGAGATACTTTCGGAAGGTATAAAAGGTGAAAAGAGTAAAATTGACCCTCTCAGATTTGACGCTTGCCAGTTGGTAGCATAACTACCTAGGGTTGGAACCCATTTGGGACGAGATACTTCCGAAGGGCTAAAGAACTAAAAGAAAGGATAAAGTGGCCGAGGTGGCCGAGTTAGATGCAACCCTTATAGCGGCATAGTGGTCGGAGTGTGGCATGGCGTGTAGCATACTATTTGAGCATGACTAGTAATGCAACGAATTTATTTCGGCATACTAGCTTAGTATTTATAACTTTCATATATATATATCATATATCATCTTGCTACTATTGCTTCCATTGGACCAAGTGTTGTATAATATGTTTTTCGGTGGTTGAACCTATTGGGAACTATTCGTAGTTCTCACATCCTTCGGTGACCATTTTTATAGATCCAGGCATCGCCAGCGAGGCACGTGACAGAGGCAAGAGCCCAGCAGTTTAGAGACCTAGAAGGTCTAACAGTTTTATATCTTTTTGGGCATTTGAGTGAACTTTGTACTATGAGGAAAAACAACAAAAATTATAATTATTGTTTAAATACTTGTTGAGAGAAAGATGTAAAGAAATGCTATATCATGTGGTTCACTCGTGTATTTCACTTCCTGCTTTTTATTTTAAACTTGTTGTTTGAATGAATGAAAGTTTTAGTTTAGTAGTTTTATATTCTGATATTATATCTCATTGATCACTTGTATTATATTGAGATAGATGTTTCCATTTTTTTTGGGTATAGAGAGGTCATGCCCAATTGGCGGGTCTGTTGGCGTGCCCGAACTGTCCAAAATGGCGGTCTCGGGGTGTGACACAACGTCACACGACTCAAAAACCAAGACAAGATCCAATCAGGCGAAAATCCTTGAGCGACCCTCCCTTTTATCCCGAACGTTACGTTGTTGGCCGCCAACATAACAGTTCGAAGAATGGAAGTTTAGTTCTCTCAATAGGCTCTTAACGACGGTCTTAGGAACACAGCCATAACTAATCTCTTTCTTTCTGTGAGGACCCGAATTCCCACTTAAGAGATTACTATCGGTTTAGTGGCCTTTGGGAGTGTTTGTGCACGTGTCGGGCCCAAGAAATGGATTTGTGGTGCAATTTGGGTCTTAGTTTGCATCACTCGAGGCCTGCGTGGTGTGTCGGTGGTGTTTGTGCGCAATTTGGACACAAGTGATGGACTTCGGGCTTAAAAAGAGATCACGTGGGAATTGGAGGACCCGTCGAGTGTTTAGAAGTAATTTCGCGTGACGCGGATGTCAAATTTTGGACTCCGTGCGAAGTTTGGATAAAAGATTACCTCTCCGGTCGCCTTCGGGAATTTCTAGAGTTGAAATTTGGCAAATCGGACTTCAGAATTGGCCCCGGCGGGAAAATCGGATCAAGTGGGGTATCCGGAGGCATTCGGCAAATTTTCGGTTGAGAATTTGGGGAATTGGACATTGTTTTTGGTTTCAGCGCGCGAAATCGTTGAGAATGGACTATTTACTTGTTTATTTTGGAGCCCGGATGAAGTGCACGTTTTTCGAGGCGACGCTGCACGAATCCCGAGGCGTGGCGACGCGGCACGAAGCCCGAGGCGGCGCTGGCGCGCGGTTCGAGGCGCGTACAGCGCGTGGGGCGCACTGGGAACCCCGCCTTCAAGCGCGGGGGGCGCGCAGGGGCCGCCACGTGGCGGGCCCCCACTGGCGCCCGCTCGGGGGCGCGGGGGCGCACGCCCGTGCGGCGTGCCCGTGTCCCGCGCCTGCGCGGGCGTGGTGTCACGCGCCCGTGTAGCGCGCGGGCTGCGCGCCCACGTGGCGCGCTTGGGTGCGCGCCGCGTGGCGCCCGGGGCGCCTGCGTGGACCCGGTGCACGTGCCCGGCTGTGTGGACCGCGGGCTGGTGGCTCCCCATTGGCGGTGCACCGTGGACCCGGTGCATGAGCACCTTCTCTCATTTTTCTTCTTCTTCTTCTTCCTTCTCCACCCCGAGCGCCATTCTTTCTTCTCTTCTCTTCCTTTCTTCTCCAACCGAGCGTGAGAGAGTGAGATGGAGGGAGTTGTGTGGGGTGCGGCGGTGCGTCGTGGGCCTCGTGGAGCGCGCGAGTTTTTCCAACGGAGCAGTTGGGCGGCGCGGCGCAGTCGAGGTTGGTCCCGTGTGTTAATTTTACGGTGTTTTTGCGCAGTCTGCGGCGTTCTTTTGGACTTTGAGTTTGACCCTCTTGTTCTTATCTTTTTTAGGGACCGTGTTTTACTGCACCGTTTTGCGTGCGGTCTCCGGCGCCGCGCACCGTTTTGCGTGCGGACTCTGTTTTGCGTGCGGATTCTAGCACCGTGCTCCATTTTGCGTGCGGACTCCGGCATCGTGCACTGTTTTGCGTGCGGACTCCGTTTTGCGTGCGGACTCCGGCACCGTGCACCGTTTTGCGTGCGGACTCCGTTTTGCGTGCGGATTCAGGCACCGTGCTCCGTTTTGCGTGCGGACTCCGGCACCGTGCACCGTTTTGCGTGCGGACTCCGTTTTGCGTGCAAACTCCGGCACCGTGCACCGTTTTGGGTGCGGACTCCGGCACCGTGCATCGTTTTACGTGCGTACTCCGGCACCGTGCTCCGTTTTGCGTGCGGATCGCGTGGAGGCCAATTGCAAGTGTCTACGAGCAATTGGTGGCAAATCAAGGTGGGTGGCCTTATCTCCAAGTTTTATGGACTGTACAGTAATTCTACTGATGTAGGACTATGCATGATAGTTTATTTCCTTGTGTAGCTTGCTAAATTGTAGGAATTGTTATTCCTTTTATCATCTGTTAATATAGTTATCTTGGAACTTGACCTAGCACCCCCGTCATATGTTGCATGTGTAACCAGACCAGTAGAAAACCATCACTTGGGCTAGGGTTATTTATGTTTAGACACCCACACTGTTTTTCTATTCCTGGACATAGTGTTATCCTCGCCCGGGTAGTGGGCCGAGAGGTCGGGACTTTCTTTTAGTGTGGATTGCTTTTGCACTCGTGCTTGGGAGCAGAGTGGAGTCTAGTAGTTGTAGTGGGTTGCTTATCTGTGCCGGGAGCCGTTTGGGTAAACGGTAGTCCCAGGAGGTCTTGTATCCATGTTGTGCTGTCGTGGGAGGGAGCCGTTGAGCAGACGGTAGTCCCGGGCCGTCGAGTATCTTCCGGTCAGTGTTGTTGGGAACCGTTGGGGTTGACGGTGGTCCCAGGTCATTGAGTGTTGTCTGACCGGTATTGTTAGCCTGAGTTGTAGGTCGTTCCTGGCTGTGGAGTACCTCCAGCCAGTGTGCTTTGTGCTGCGAGCTGTTGGAGAGGCTAGTGTCTCGTGTTTCGTGTTAGCTGATCAGCTGAGTCGTCGAGAGTGCTCCGACTGTTGTGCGAGATATTTGGGGATCTTGAGTCCTACCGTTCTGAGAGTGAGCGTGGATCTTGACTATAGCCTGCTTATGCCAATGTTTGATACTCTATGCCGCGCCGTTTTCCTCAGTTGGAGTCGCGCCCCTTAGATGCCGCTGCGGATACGATGGTTGGCCTGTTGAGGCAGTTTTTCGCAGTGGATGCAACGATGGGCCTGTTGAGGCAGTTTTGCGCGAGGGGTGAGTTAGTCGGACAGGACACCCCACGTAAATCCCATCCTCATGTGGATGTGTGGTAGTGGGCAGGTGCGTTCCTAGTCGACAGGCGCAGGCTTGACTGGACCCTATGAGGCAGTCAGTTCGATTGGGTCGATTGAGCACCTTGGGTGCGAGTGGTCACATTTACTTTCATCTGTTCCACTTTTTGAGCATCTAGATAGAGGCATGGTAGCTGCAGAGTAGCTCCAGCTTTTCTTATTCAGATTTCATTGCACTGTTATCTTTTGCCTCTAGTAGACTTAGTGGGCAGACCGTTGGGCTTGTTGACGGCACCCACTGAGAACTACTGTGGGAAGTAGTTCTCACACCCGTCGTGGTGTCTTTTTCCTCAGGAACTTCTTCTCTTGTTCCTGTTGCTCCAGTTGCTGATCCTTCTGACCGAGGCGAGGGAGTCGCGAGCTAGTTCCCTATCCGTCGTTGGAGTGTAGCGGTACCCCTTCAGAGGAGAGCTTCAGTAGATTAGTTTACTTCTTTTTCCTCTGTTGAGAGACCTTTGTTGTGAGGTATAGAGTTGTACTTTATTTTACAGTTTGAGAGACTGATGTAGTGAGGATATTTGTATTGAGAGCTTGTACACTGATGTTTTTATTGGAGATATATCCCTTTTGGGTTTTTGTATCAGAGGACTTTTTATACGATCGATATTTGGGGAGATGGATATTGTATTATTTTCAGTTGTACAGTGATTGGATTTCAGTTTTTAGTAGTTTACTTTCAGCTCTGATATCTGTATACTGTAGTTGATTCTTTTTGCAGGTTAGACGCTTCGTCTGTACGGCAGTTTCCGTACAGATGGCGGATCTGTTGGCGAGCCCGGGTCGCAGTTTCGACCCCGGGGCGTGACAGATTAGAGTGGTATCAGAGCCTAGGTTGTAGGTCGTGGTGGACTTAGAAACCCTAGGCTTGTGGTTGGACATTAGGATGACTACGTGAGAGTCGTGACTTATAGCGAGAGTCTTGATTGAGCTTTATACTTCTCCCAAGAGACGGGATGAGTGATTGGCATGTTTACTTTCCCAAGCGATTATGTTGGCTGCAGACAACATAATGCTATGGAATGGATGACATGTCTTAGACTTTCGCTGGATTGGGTCGTATGGTTGTTGTGTCCTGACGTTTGTTATTGTGTAGTGGACTACGATACTCCTGAGACGTCGTGTTGTGAAAAGGACACACCCCGCACCTAATGAGTACCCGAGCAGCGGGAGGCAGAGCTATCAGAGCAGAGCGAGACCCAGGAGTTATGGACCCAGATGGCACCGATGTCGGAGGGTGTCCGATGCCAGGAGGAAGCCATGGAACGTTTGATGCGCTTGTTGGAGCAGAGAGCACAGCTAGTTGCAGTATCGCTTGAGAGTCCTCCAGCACATGCCCTGGCCGAGTTACCAGTAGGACACTTTTCCCTGGCCGAGTTACCAGGAGGATACTTTCCACTGGCCGAGCTACCAGATGGATACATTGCCCCTGGCCGAGTTACCAGGTGGGCACATGCCCTGGCCGAGTTACCAGGAGGACACTTTTCCCTGGCCGAGTTACCAGGAGGATACTTTTCACTGGCCGAGCTACTAGATGGACACATTGCCCCTGGCCGAGTTACCAGGTGGGCACATGCCCTGACCGAGTTACCAGGAGGACACTTTTCCCTGGCCGAGTTACCAGGAGGATACTTTCCACTGGCCGAGCTACCAGATGGATACATTGCCCCTGGCCGAGTTACCAGGTGGGCACATGCCCTGGCCGAGTTACCAGGAGGACACTTTTCCCTGGCCGAGTTACCAGGAGGATACTTTCCACTGGCCGAGCTACCAGATAGATACATTGCTCCTGGCCGAGTTACCAGGTGGGTACATGCCCTGGCCGAGTTACCAGGAGGACACTTTTCCCTGGCCGAGTTACTAGGAGGATACTTTCCACTGGCCGAGCTACCAGATGGACACATTGCCCCTAGCCGAGTTACCAGGTGGGCATATGCCCTGGCCGAGTTACCAGGAGGACACTTTTCCCTGGCCGAGTTACCAGGAGGATACTTTTCACTGGCCGAGCTACCAGATGGACACATTGCCCCCGGCCGAGTTACCAGGTGGGCACATGCCCTGGTCGAGTTACCAGGAGGACACTTTTCCCTAGCCGAGTTACCAGGAGGATACTTTCCACTGGCCGAGCTACCAGATAGATACATTGCCCCTGGCCGAGTTACCAGGTGGGCACATGCCCTGGCCGAGTTACCAGGAGGACACTTTTCCCCTGCCGAGTTACCAGGAGGATACTTTCCACTGGCCGAGCTACCAGATGGGTACATACCCCTGGCCGAGTTACCAGGTGGGTACATGCCCTGGCCGAGTTACCAGGTGGTTGCTTTAGTGAGATTGAGATGGTCTGAGGGGACGCCGAGATTTGGTGGCGTCGAGTTCGTCCTGTTGGACCACCGGGAGCGCAGTTGTTGACTTGGAACCAGTTTCGTGCTTTGCTGCTTAGGGCCTTCTTTCCTGACAGTGTAAGCAGAAACTGGAAGGGGATCTTAGACGCCTGCAGCAGGGGAGTCGACCTCTTCTGGAGTATGTTCGCGAGTTTTGCGATTGTTGAGCGGTGTACCCCATGTCGCCTGGATGAGGCCCAGGAGGTTGAGCTAGTTGAGAAAGGACTGCATCGGAATATCTATCACTTGGTGTATTCTCGGCGGGTGCCGACGTTAGATGCAGCGATTGAGCATGCTTAGCAGGTTGACCGAGGATCAGTGATCATGTCAGAGATAGACGAAGTGCGAGGGACCAGCTCCGGGGAGAGGCATCCAGTGCCGCCTGAGTTTGGACAGTCGGGACATTCTCAGGCAGATAGGGCCACGACGTCGGGGCAGACTGAGCGACGACCATCTCCATCGAGCGGATGAGTCTGTACCGCCGGTTGGAGGGCGCTACGGCAGTGGACCAGGTTATCGCGGGCATGATTTCCTTATAGCAGTTGAGTTGAGTATTTTTGGCTTTCCTGTCTGGACTGGAGGTAGATTTGTTACCACGTGCACTAGAGATACAGGTTTCTGTTGGTGTTGTGCATGTGGAGGAGGCCTGTGGATTATGTCCAATGCAGTTGAGGCCGTGAGTTGTATCGGCAGACTTGTTGGAAACTGTGGCAGCTCGGTGTTTTGACCCAGTGCTTGGGTTTGGTTGGCATAGAGCACACAAGTTTTAGCTCCAAGTGCATGCCTTCTTGGGTCACCTTTTTCTAGCCGTTGGAGCGGCGGTGGAACCCGACCATATAGATGTTATTCGAGTTTGGCTGAGACCAGCATTATTCTTGAGGTGAGGAGCTTCTTGGACTTAGCAGTGCCGGGAGAGCATGACCAATGGATAATGAGACTGATACCAGCGCCAATGCTAGTATTTCCAGTGTTGGGAGACGGTTTTGCGTGTTTTAGTGATGCCTCCCTTTGTGGCTGTGGAGTTACCGTGGGTTGATCTTCGGTCCGCGCTTCATCAGTCCGACCCTATGAGTATTGTGGCAGGACGAACCGCTGTTTTGTAGGCAGCTTGGATCCCACAGTTGAGCCTTTCAGTATGCCTATTATTTTTCAGCTGTGATTGTTATACCTGGGCGTAGGCCATGCCTGCTTAGCTATCAGTTCTGATTTCTCAGCATTTCTGTTCTCTATTATGATAGTTTAAGTTTTCAGCATCTTGAGTGGGTTTTGCGCGGATTGTCGTTGATGGTTCGGACTTTTGACCGCGAGTTTGGGCATCAGCTTTATGATCGCCTTGCGAGCCAGTTTTCAGTCCCGTTCACCGACGGTTTGGTCCCCGTCAGGGTGTTCTTTATTAGTGGAGGGATCGACTTCGACCCGTGGGTCCGTTGGGGTTATGATAGCATGTTGAGTGACCAACTGTGGCATGAGATTGTGTCTCTTGAGGATCCCTTTTGAGGTTATCCTGCAGTTGAGTAGTCCACTCGGGTGGTTTTGGATCGGGAAGTAACCGAGTGAAGACCCCAGCTTATTGGATTCCTTTCCTTATTGGATGAATGTGTGGGTATGCTTCGGGTCGCCTTGTTGAGGTTGGCACCATGATGTGGTTTGGTGCGTGTTGCACTAGTGGTTATTTCCGTTTTTCCCCTAGCCTTTTATTGGAGCCCCTTGGGTATTTCACGTCTCAGCTCAGGAGTGATGTATTTTTCCTCGCCCGTGATTTACTTGCCCCTTTGAGATCTACGATTGTTGGAGTACGAGGGACGCCCGTTGCAATTTCTGGCTCGAGAGATGAGAGAATTGCACATCGGGCCATACCGTACTGGTTGTTGTTGTTGTTGTTGCGGAGTAATCACGGGGAGTGAGTGGTGTTTCGGGAGCTGGAGGCGTATTGATGGAAACCTACCCGTGGTATTTGTGACTCCTGATGGGCTTGATCTAGTTTCGAGGACGAAATTTTCTTTTAGTGGGGGAGGATGTGAGGACCCGAATTCCCACTTAAGAGATTACTGTCGGTTTAGTGGCCTTTGGGAGTGTTTGTGTGCGTGTCGGGCCCAAGAAATGGATTTGTGGTGCAATTTGGGTCTTAGTTTACATCACTCAAGGCCTGCGTGGTGTGTCGGTGGTGTTTGTGCGCAATTTGGACACAAGTGATGGACTTCGGGCTTAAAAAGAGATCACGTGGGAATTGGAGCACCCGTCGAGTGTTTAGAAGTGATTTCGCGCGACGCGGATGTCAAATTTTGGACTCCGGGCGAAGTTTGGATCAAAGATTACCTCTCCGGTCTCCTTCGGGAATTTCTAGAGTTGGAATTTGGCAAATCGGACTTCAGAATTGGCCCCGGCGCGAAAATCGAATCAAGTGGGCTATCCGGGGGCATTCGGCAAATTTTCGGTTGAGAATTTGGGGAATTGGACATTGTTTTTGGTTTCAGCGCGCGAAATCGTTGAGAATGGACTATTTACTTGTTTATTTTGGAGCCCGGATGAAGTGCGCGTTTTTCGAGGCGACGCGGCACGAAGCCCGAGGCGGCGCTGGCTCGCGGTTCGAGGCGCGTACAGCGCGTGGGGCTCACTGGGAACCCCGCCTTCAAGCGCGGGGGTCGCGCACGGGCCGCCACGTGGCGGGCCCCCACTGGCGCCCGCTCGGGGGCACGGGGGAGCACGCCCGTGTGGCGTGCCCGTGTCCCGCGCCTGCGCGGGCGCGGTGTCACGCGCCCGTGTAGCGCGCGGGCTGCGCGCCCACGTGGCGCGCTTGGGTGCGCGCCGCGTGGCGCCCCGGGCGCCTGCGTGGACCCGGTGCACGCGCCCGGCTGTGTGGACCGCGGGCTGGTGGCTCCCCATTGGCGGTGCACCGTGGACCCGGTGCATGAGCACCTTCTCTCATTTTTCTTCTTCTTCTTCTTCCTTCTCCACCCCGAGCGCCATTCTTTCTTCTCTGGCCATTCTTTCTTCTCTTCTCTTCCTTTCTTCTCCAACCAAGCGTGAGAGAGTGAGAGGGAGGGAGTTGTGTGGGGTGCGGCGGTGCGTCGTGGGCCTCGTGGAGCGCGCGAGTTTTTCCAACGGAGCAGTTGGGCGGCGCGGCGCAGTCGAGGTTGGTCCCGTGTGTTAATTTTACGGTGTTTTTGCGCAGTCTGCGGCATTCTTTTGGACTTTTAGTTTGACCCTCTTGTTCTTATCTTTTTTAGGTACCGTGTTTTACTGCACCGTTTTGCGTGCGGTCTCCGGCGCCGTGCACCGTTTTGCGTGCGGACTCCGTTTTGCGTGCGGATTCTGGCACCGTACTTCGTTTTTCGTGCGGACTCCGGCACCGTGCACCGTTTTGCGTGCGGACTCCGTTTTGCGTGCGGACTCCGGCACCGTGCACCGTTTTGCGTGCGGACTCCGGCACCGTGCACCGTTTTGGGTGCGGACTCCGTTTTGCGTACGGATTCCGGCACCGTGCTCTGTTTTGCGTGCGGACTCCGTTTTGCGTGCGGACTCCGGCACCGTGCTTCGTTTTGCGTGCGGATCGCGTGGAGGCCAATTGCAAGTGTCTACGAGCAATTGGTGGCAAATTGAGGTGGGTGGCCTTATCTCCAAGTTTTATGGACTGTACAGTAATTCTACTGATGTAGGACTATGCATGATAGTTTATTTCCTTGTGTAGCATGCTAGATTGTAGGAATTGTTATTCCTTTTATCATCTGTTAATATAGTTACCTTGGAACTTGACCTAGCACCCCCGTCATATGTTGCACGTGTAACCAGACCAGTAGAAAACCCTCACTTGGGCTAGGGTTATTTATGTTTAGACACCCACACCGTTTTTCTATTCCTGGACATAGTGTTATCCTCGCCCGGGTAGTGGGCCGAGAGGTCGGGACTTTCTTTTAGTGTGGATTGCTTTTGCACTCGTGCTTGGGAGCAGAGTGGAGTCTGGTAGTTGTAGTGGGTTGCTTATCTGTGCCGGGAGCCGTTTGGGTAAACGGTAGTCTCAGGAGGTCTTGTATCCATGTTGTGCTGTCGTGGGAGGGAGCCGTTGAGCAGACGGTAGTCCCGGGCCGTCGAGTATCTTCCGGTCAGTGTTGTTGGGAACCGTTGGGGTTGACGGTGGTCCCAGGTCATTGAGTGTTGTCTGACCGGTATTGTTAGCCTGAGTTGTAGGTCGTTCCTGGCTGTGGAGTACCTCCAGCCAGTGTGCTTTGTGCTGCGAGCTGTTGGAGAGGCTAGTGTCTCGTGTTTCGTGTTAGCTGATCAGCTGAGTCGTCGAGAGTGCTCCGACTGTTGTGCGAGATATTTGGGGATCTTGAGTCCTACCGTTCTGAGAGTGAGCGTGGATCTTGACTATAGCCTGCTTATGCCAATGTTTGATACTCTATGCCGCGCCGTTTTCCTCAGTTGGAGTCGCGCCCCTTAGATGCCGCTGCGGATACGATGGTTGGCCTGTTGAGGCAGTTTTCCGCTGTGGATGCAACGATGGGCCTGTTGAGGCAGTTTTGCGCGAGGGGTGAGTTAGTCGGACAGGACGCCTCACGTAAATCCCGTCCTCATGTGGATGTGTGGTAGTGGGCAGGTGCGTTCCTAGTCGACAGGCGCAGGCTTGACTGGACCCTATGAGGCAGTCAGTTCGATTGGGTCGATTGAGCACCTTGGGTGTGAGTGGTCACATTTACTTTCATCTGTTCCACTTTTTGAGCATCTAGATAGAGGCATGGTAGCTATAGAGTAGCTCCAGCTTTTCTTGTTCAGATTTTATTGCACTGTTATCTTTTGCCTCTAGTAGACTTAGTGGGCAGACCGTTGGGCTTGTTGACGGCACCCACTAAGAACTACTGTGGGAAGTAGTTCTCACACCCGTCGTGGTGTCTTTTTCCTCAGGAACTTCTTCTCTTGTTCCTGTTGCTCCAGTTGCTGATCCTTCTGACCGAGGCGAGGGAGTCGCGAGCTAGTTTCCTACCCGTCGTTGGAGTGTAGCGGTACCCCTTCAGAGGAGAGCTTCAGTAGATTAGTTTACTTCTTTATCCTCTGTTGAGAGACCTTTGTTGTGAGGTATAGAGTTGTACTTTATTTTACAGTTTGAGAGACTGATGTAGTGAGGATATTTGTATTGAGAGCTTGTACACTGATGTTTTTATTGGAGATATATCCCTTTTGGGTTTTTGTATCAGAGGACTTTTTATACGATCGATATTTGGGGAGATGGATATTGTATTATTTTCAGTTGTACAGTGATTGGATTTCAGTTTTTAGTAGTTTACTTTCAGCTCTGATATCTATATACTGTAGTTGATTCTTTTTGCAGGTTAGACGCTTCGTCTGTACGGCAGTTTCCGTACAGATGGCGGATCTGTTGGCGAGCCCGGGTCGCAGTTTCGACCCCGGGGCGTGACACTTTCGCCAAAGTTCACATAATGCTCGTGATCTTAGTTTCTTAGGGTCTTCTTAGGGCTCAGGGTTCACTAATCGCCTAGGGTTCATCTAAGGTTTACGCTAATCACCTAGAACTCTCCACCCTATTGGTTCATGGGTGCCAAGTGGGGAGTCGAAAGAGATCGCACTACTTTACCACCTGGTTAACAACATGCTACCAGGAGAGCTGAGGCACATCTCATACTACTCTCTGATGGGCTATACCTACAATATACGCGGCACTAGAAGAGCTGAGTCATACTCACGCCACTCTTCGGTGGGCTATACCCACAAGTTCCGCCTATGGGGCCAAATCCTGCTCGTACTACCCTTCCATCGTTTGCTTGTACACCTGTTTCTTCGAGAATTGAAAATGTTCGACCTACTTTCCAGTCAGTCGCGCTTACTTGCCTCTTCAGCCCAAATACCTAACTATCTAGCTCATATGCATTTTAGAGCTCACTTCTTTAGGCTTCCCTTAGCTATACCTAAGATCGAAGCTATGTATCACCACTGTACCGTTCTAGCGGTTCCCACAACTCATTTTGGTTTTACCTTAGGGTCTACAAAACATACACAACAGACCTTGCGGTCCTTAAACCCCTATGGGTCTAATCCTCAATGGTCAGGGAGATCTACATTACACTCCCAACTGCACTGCTCATCACCTAGGGGCAAGGGTATTAAGCATGCAAATACACATCCCAAAAATAATAACTAGACAAAGTAAGAGATCACATCTATTTGGTGATATTACCTTTAGTTGAGCTTGCTTGTTGTAGGACGGCTCTCGATCTCTGAGACCAACGTAAGGGATTTTCTTATTGTTGCAAATCGATTCGAGAAAATGGTAAGGTCTTCTTTCCTCAAGCTTGTCTATTCCTTCTAGAGATTCCAGCCACTTCTCGGCTTGGGCTGGTTCTTCATGATCTCTTTTGTTCAAGGCTCTCTCCAGGTAGACTCGTCTCCTCTACTTATATGGAGACCAAATGGGTGAGAGAGAGAAAGAGAGAGAAGTTGATGTGATTATCCATTATTGGCGTGGCAGTGCGGGACGCAACAGAGTTGGTGTGCATGGCATGCCATATTCTCTACCCACATTAATAAGCCGCAACAATTTTAGCTTAGCCCTTCTGCTTTGTCGAAATCACAGATAGGGCAAGTTTGTACAAATTGAGCCGGTTCACCCAGCAATGAATCGAAGCAGCACATCATCCTCCTCCACAAGGAATCTGACGTTTAATCGTGAATCGATTTGGAACATGACTTCAACTCAATCCAACTGTTTAAATATGCTAATATTTTTCATTCAGCACTAATCAACGATGAAATAACAAATAATTATATAGCAATTATAAATACTTAGGAAGGAGACTACATCCACATAATGAGAGAAAGTTCTTTTTAAGGAGCCCACGTAAGCACTAATCAACGATGAAATAACAAATAATTATATAGCAATTATAAATACTTAGGAAGGAGACTACATCCACATAATGAGAGAAAGTTCTATTTAAGGAGCCCACATATAGAAAATACTATAAGAAAAGGATGCCCATTATCTAACCATTGTCATAACTTAAGTATTATTTAATTGACTAAAGTATACTTTTGGTAGAGGTACATGACACTTAATTTTTAAAATTTTAATTTATTATATTTTTTTGCTCAAATTTTTTAAATTATTAAAATCAAATTTTACGATCGAATTTAGTTGACTAAATAATAACGTATCGCTGATATAAAAATAATATATTATTTTAATCATTATAATATTATTAATCATAACGATACTATCACATCATCTTTATATCAACGATAATTTTATATTTAGTTAAATAAATTAATTAGTTTAGAAAGTTTTAGCTAAAAATTATATTAAATTAGAATTGGAGGACCAAAATGCTACGCTATGATATTTTGAGGACAAAAAGTGTAATTTAACCTAATTAAGTTGGATTGTTACCAATATTAGTTAAATCATGAGTAATACTATTTATACACTCTATTTGGTTGTATGATATATATTTTATTTATCTTAGAATAAAGTGTTTTTTATTCGTTACTTTGAAGTGACGAATAAAATTTCATCCCACCTAAAATTAGTGGGATATAAAATATACATTTATTTTGAATTGTATATCTAGTATTTATCTTAAATCATGGACATTTGGATGGGTATAAAATACAAAAAGCTCCCCACAGAATCTTTGCTCTATATTAAATAATTATTAGTTGCAATATGGGTTAATTTCCACAAAAGGAAAAGTCCGATCTCTACGTTTCTATGTCTATTGGTTTCTAGTATGTATTAATTTCCACAAAAGGAAAAGTCCTATCTCTACGTTTCTATGTCTATTGGTTTCTAGTATGTAATAATTTATATATCATGTAATTTTGTTTGAAAATTAAATGCCTCGTGATTAAATTGATTTTGAGTGTTTAAATACATAAAATAATAGGCACCTGCGTTGACACGGTCATTTGCTAGCTAGATGTTATCCAATAAAGGTGAATATACATAAAACTTTGGAGAAAAATAAGTGTACATTTTAAATAGGGTGTACATTTTACACGTCATTCATTCAAGGATGAAATAAATTTTATCGGCCACTTCGAAATGATCGGTGAATAAACTCCCACCCTTGAATGGAGTGGGGTGTATGATATACACCTCTTTCGGGGTGTACATATAGCATCCCTCATCTCCGAATACGCTCGGAATAAGAGGTGAAAAATATTTATATTTTATTTTAAAATTTTTTCTGATTGTGAATTCAGATACGATAATGTGTTGAATGCTAAATTTTAATATCCGCACTCTTATCCTATCTAATGGTCTCTAAAACGCCTGTTTGGTATTGGAATTATTTGGGGATAAGGAAGATATTCTCTTATCCCCCAAACACATTAGAAATTACGAAAATACTTTGTTCGAGCATAACTATAATAAGTGAGAACCACTCTTCGCAACCACCCTCTTGTTTTTTCCTTAAATATCCTCCCACGTCTCGCGAGACACTATCTCTCACCTCATTATTACATAATAAAGCTTGAGAGTAAAAGGATTATTTAAAACAACTAATACTTTTTATTCTTCTTATTCATCATTATCATACCAACACAAAATTTTTTATTCCTGCAATCATCCCAAACACTTTTTTTATATTAATTTCATATTTTATACTTATCCATATAATAACTAGTTTTGTCTTATTCTGTTACTAGACGGTCCTAAAAGAGAGTTTAAATATGAACGACTTCAATCGTTCACATATTTAATTCCCATGTGCTTAAAAAAGATGACAACAAAAGCAAAGAATAAAGTAATTACTGTGATTTTTCTAAAAAAAAATAATAATAAAGATTTGTATTCCAATGTTGTGACATAACACAAATGCCTGCCGACTATTTGGACCGTAGAATTTTGTATATACAATATGGTCATTACCTACGGCAGCAATATTTTTAGTAGTTAGATAAAAAAAAAAAATGAATAAGGTCCCTTCGATCTGTAAAGATTACAATCCAATCAAATGATGTAGTCAAATACTTTTCCAATGGCACTATCTTGGCTCAATAGATACAAGAAAAATCAAATTAAGGCTTGACTTCTTTCTTGTATAGAAGAATCACTGAAAGTTGGAAGATCTAGATCCTTCTATTGCTATACATGCAAATTTACTTCAACATTTTATTGTTGAGGATTATGCATGCACTACTATGGATACGAAGAAAATAAATTCTAATACTACATGAAATTATCATAGTTTGTTATAAGTGTTGATTATATAAATATAAAAGATATTATTTTCTAATTATTTAAGCTTTTAAATAATTATTTTATATTTAGCATAGTATTAGAGTAAAAAATTTTAAATTTGAATTTCGCCGCATACTTAATATTATTTATTTTTTTTTATTTAATTAAATCTACGTAACAGTAAATGTTACCTAGTGGATTGTTTAAATAAAAAAATAGAGGTGAAAAAGGTATAGAAAAAAAATTCTGAATTGAAACTGCTTAAAAATTATCGCTACATTCATAAAGCTTATTAGAAGAAACATTATAATAAAATAATCAAAGAAATCCTCTTATAATAAACACAAACTCCAAAACAAAGTTTTGTTTGAGTCTTAGTATTTTATATAAGCTTCACACAGAAAAGTTCTATATTTGTTTTTTTATTCTTTTTTGCAAGAAGCTTGATGTAATAACAAGAATTTAAAAATTCAAAATTTGAAATTCAAATTATTTTATGAAATTTTTAAATTTAAAAATTTGAATTTTGAAGGGGTATTCGTGAGAAAACGGCTAACTTATTAATGAAATGGACCCGAATCCGACGAAACAAAATCGCTACTTAAATAGTTTGATCGAGCTAAACGTCGTGGTAAAGTTCGATTTTGAATTCGGCCAACGGAAACCACGAAAAAACCTAAGAAATAGTAATTTTACAAGGTCTTTAAAGAAAAGTTCTAATATTTTATACGCCGAATCACGCGAAATTGAACGTGGAGGGTCCTTTGCGCATAATGCACCTACAGCGAGGGTCTTGGTTCAAAACACCAAGAGGCGAAGGTCTTCCTACCATTTTGTTACCACCTATATAATAGCACTAAAGGTTCCCTTTGCCCTAACCCTAGCCGCACGAGCAAACCCTACCAAAACCCTAGTCCTACGCCTCTTCTCCCTCCTATGGGCATCTTCCCCGAGCAGCTCTGCCGTCGGCCGTCATAGCTGGTCGCCGAAAAAGCATCCCCTCATTCATTTCTTCTTATTCTTGGGCTGGGGTGAACTCGAGGCCACCAATCCCTTCCCCATCACTCCTAGACCTCTCCCACGTCACCACAGCCTCCTGGAGATCTATCCTATGCAACCCCGTCGCCGGAAAGCCGCAGTGAGGCTGCCGGAGCAACTTGTAGCCTCGAAACCCTAGATCGGGCCACATTGCTCCAACGCCACCTCTGTCGTTTTGCTTCGAGTGTGAAGGGTTGGGAGGGTCTCTGCTCAACCTCTGGTGACTTCCCCGACGTTCCTTACGCGCTTCTCGCTGATGACATAGCCAGAAAAGCCAACTCAAGCTCCCTATCCTTTGTCTCTGCTGATCTCCACCCAGCGCCGCCGCCGCCGCCTCTAGTCGCCGGTAGTGGGCTCCGTCAACCTCCCATCGTCGGACTCAACCTTCTTCAGTCGTTGGTTGCACCACCTGGCCGCCGAAATCTCAACTCCACCGAGCTTGCCCTAGGTGCAGCTGCAAGCTTTCACCTCCGACCGCTGTTGCCCCTAGACGCTGGCGACACACCCAACTAGTCTTCTTACATCCCTCTCGACCCCCGCCTGCTCCTGCATGCACCACAAGGCTCTATGAAACCAAGCTCTGCAACTTGTCCAACCAAATCCCTAGGTTGCCTTTAATTGGCTGTGGTTGCTCCGGCAACTCACAGACTTCAAGTGAGCAAGCCCTGACCTCTCTTGGACCTCTAGAGCATGATGCTCACCCTATCTTGCATTAGTTTGGCAGCATATTGAAGAACTCAAAAGTTGGACTCAAATGCAACTTGTAAGTTGCCTCGATACGCTCCCTGGTCATCGAGCGCACCTTAGAGAGCGAGCACGGATCTCAGCAAGTTGAGGCCCACCTACTAGCGCATTTGGTCGAGTCCAAAACCCTCTGAATTAAAGTGACCACTCCAAACTTGATTAATATAGGGTACTTATGCAATTTGTAGCAAATTTAGGGGTCTTAGTGCAATTGTAGCCACATGGGCTGCCTCGAGCAGTGTGCACATGAGCTCTAGACTAATCGTCCGAGGTCCGATGGTTTTAGTGGGATAAAAATAGAGTTACGATTTGTAAATCAGCAAAATTGCTGATTTATTGTTGTTTTGGGGTGAAATCCGTGTTCCGAGTACTTTAACTGACCATTATCAATCGTCAAGTGTTCTTGGCTGGCCCCGACGCTGTTTTGGTAGACCTAGTGACAACGGGTTAGCGTCGGTGGATTTCAGAGTTGAAATTGGCGATTCAGGATGTCGTTTCGATAATTATTGGACAAGTTAGCATCATAAATGCACAATATCATATGTTGCTGCCTGGATGCCTTAAATGGTGCGTTCCAGGACATCAAATGAAGTTGGGTATGACTTGATAGCTTATACGCCCTATACGAACCAATAGTAGTCGTTTGGCGAATTTTCGAAAATTCCGGCGAATCCCGAGACGTGGCAAAAAGTTCATGTTGTAGTATTTGGTCATGTGTGAGTTAGTGAGTTGGGTTTGTGTGAGACTGTATCTGACTCGATGATTTGATATTGGCCCGAGCTGTGAGGATCAACCGTGTAATGTTCGAGAAATTTAAATCCAAATTCAATAAAGAATTCAAGTTCAAAAAGTTTCAGTGGGCCAAAACGGCTGTATAACGGGATACAGTTGTAATAGTGGCTATGACTTAAGTATGAATAGTAACTTTATAAAACCTTAGATTTTCGATCAACGTTGACCAAATCAATCGTTCGGAATTCGAATCCGATGATCCAAATACTCGATTTGATCGGTCTCGTCATTCTGAGCGTAATGGTGCGATCCGTTTTTATGTTTGACGAGCCTAGGTCATCAAAAAGCGTGTAAAATAGTAAAATACACTGTTCTAGATGGATCGAGAAACTATCGAGGCTTAAACTCAACAAACCAAAATTGCTACTCGATAGGTTTCGTCGAGCCGGACGTCGTGGCGAAGTCCGTTTTTTATTTTGACCATCCTAGAGCCTCGAAATACATAAAAATAGTGAAAATAAGGGTATTTTTGCAATAATGTTCATATTTTATGGACTATTTGGCTTGGGGCTTCTTGGGGAGAGGTGTCTATGTATTTTGTAGCTACAGTGAGGAGCTCGTGGATGGGGAAAGCAAGTGCAGGGACTACTTTGCACTTTGGCACTCTACACTCCATTAATGGCCACCTACTTGGTGGGAGCTCAAGCTGGCCATTTATGCCTTGGCCCTGAGCTCCACCATGTCCCATCAGCTGCCTCCTCCCTTCCCCAAGCGTCGCTGCCACCTCCCAAGACCTGGGCCGCCGGGAAGAGCTCTTCCCAAGCATGGTCATTTAAATTCGGGTTAGGGCGGTGGAGAGAGCACCCAACCCCTAAGACTTCCTCCCAGAGCCCCCTGAGACCTCCTTTTACCTCTCGAAGGCATACCTCCCGAAGGCAAGCCGTGGGAGCCCGAAGCCTGCCGTGGTCGCGCATCGCTGGAGGAGAAACCGGCTTCTTCATATTCTTCTCCAACTCCGACGATGTAAGTTTCTGGCTTTTCTCTTAGTTCCTTGGCCCATAACCTCCTACAGTCGCCTCATCGGGTGCAGGGGACTTCCCTGTCCGGTCTTGTGGTCGGAGAAGCTCCGGGTTGCCGGCGGGGGCATTGCACCCGTCGGAACCCTAATTTGCTCTGCCTCGAGCTCGCATTGCACCCGGCGGCTTGGGATCGGATCCAAAATGCTGGGATCCTTCCTCTGGTCCTACTGAAATTCCCCACGAAGTTTGGTTGAGTGTGGAATTCGCGGTGGTGAGCCCTAGCTTTGGGTTATTGTCACTTGGCCGAGCTTCTTCCACCACCGCCGCCGCCATCGCTCCCCGCCGCCGACCATGCACCCAGCTAGCTTCCTCTGGTCAAAACAGACCTAGTGGTGCAGTTGTATGGACCCGAAACCCCTTGCATGGCCATCCAACATTATTGGCGCTTGGTGTTGGCCGCAAGCTTGGTTCCGACCAACCGCCGCTCCCCGCCGCCGGCCACACACCCAGCTAGCCTTATTTGGTCAAGACAGACCCTGTGGTGTTGTTGCATGCACCCGAAACTCCCTGGATCATGCTAGACCGAGCTTGCTGCTCCAACAAGCCGCATGGCTTTGCTCCGGCTATCCGCCGCCACCGCTCGCTGGCGCTGGACTCGGGTGTGCGCATGACAGTGCCCTTAAGTTGCTGATGCTGCTGCTTGCCCTAGGTTTGCTCCATAACCTCTGTTCTTTTAAGTCGGTCCAACCCGAGCTCTAGGACTTGTGTTTTGGCCGAGCTTGCTCCAGCTACTATTCCGGTAGCTTTCCAGCCACCCAATGGTGAGCCCTTGGACCTCCTCGATCTCCTGAGCATGATGCTCACCTCAGTTCTGGAAATGACTAAGTGGTTGGGTCGTAGTTGCAACCTAAGCCTTATGAATCTAAGAAAGGTTGACCCAGTGTAGTCCTCGAGTTTTGTGCTTCTCCCAAATAGTGAGCACGGCGTTCAGTGCGTCAAGGCCCACCTACTATAGGTACTAGGGCCGCCGGTTGCATCGGTGGAGGTGGCGGCCATATTGGCTTGCCTGATTCTGAGGCGGTCCTTGTGGAGGGAATTGCCTATCGTTCCTGCCCCCAGCCATTTCGCCGAGTCCGTCCTGAGGTACCGGAGTCGTCGGTTGCGCCGGAGGATGTGGCGGCCCGTATAGGCCAGCCTGCAGTTGAGGTAGTCCTTGCGGAGGGACCTGTCCGACATACCTGCCCATAGCCATTTCAGCGAGCCCGGCCTAAGTAGCCTAGGCTGCCGGCTATGCTGGTTGAGGTGGCGGGCCGTGTGGGCCAGCCTGCTACTGAATCGATCCCTGAGGAGGAACCTGTCCGCCGATCCTGCTCCCAGCCTGAGGCTGGACGAACGGCAGTGGGGAAGGCAAAGGAATCCTCCAGTAACTCTCTGATTGATGGCTGATGTTCTGCCCTATCGGTAAAATCTCTGCCTGGTACGCGGTCATCTTCGGCTGTACTTGTGGTGACCCGGATCTCTACAGGGCCTCTACAGTGGGATCAGCAGCTTCTGGAAGCCTATGTGGCGTGTCGGCGGTATTTCTGCACTAATTTGGACACAAAGTGTTGGACTTCGGGTGTTAAATGGATCATATAAGTGATCGGAGAACCCCGTTGGATGTTTAGAAGTAATTTCGCGCGAAGCGGATATTAAAAATGGACTCAGCGCGAAGTTTGGACCATGAAACACCTTTCCGGATGCCTTCGGCAATTTTTAGGAATGGAATTTGGCAAATCGAACACCGGATTTGGACTCAGCGCGCGAAAACGATCAAAATGGACTATTTACATGCATTTTTCGGGGTTTGCTACAGTAAATTACTGTTCACCGGCCGGAACAGTGATTCCGGCGACCGGCCGGCGGCGGCAGGCGGCGGAGCGCGGCGGCGGGCTGAGGTGCGGCCGTTCGGTCCACCGCGGAGGGCGTGCACCGGGCGCGGGACGCGTGGCGGCTCGGGAGTGGCGGGCGCACGCGCGCGCGGTTCATGGAGCGGCGCAGGGTGCATGGTGGACCGGGGGCGGACACGTGGCAGCGGGTTACTGGTTCGGTGCATCGGGCTTGCGTGCACCGGGCGCGGCGAGCGGAAGCGCTGACACGTGGCGCTTCCCCATTGGCCGGGTCACTGTGCAGGGCAGGTGGGGGCAGGTGGCCGTACGCGCGGGGCAGGTGCGCGTCGTGCACGGTGCAGGGGTTGTCGGTGCCACGTGGCGCGCCGCCATTGGCGGGCGCACGTGCACCGGGCGCGCGGGGCGCGGGTGGGCCACTTGGCGGGCCACGTGGCGGGCTGTGGTGATTTCGGGCCTGCACAGTAACGGGCCGGGCCCGTTACTGTAGCAACCCGATTATTTCGGGCGCCCGAATCCAGGGACATAGATGGAATTTTGGCAATTGTTCTTTGGTGGCTATAAATAGCCCCCTTTGGCCTGCGTTTTGGAGCTTTTCCCGAAGTCATCTTCTCCTGAGCCCTGAAGCAAAGTTCTTCATCATCTTGTGCTCTATCTTCTAAGGAAGTTTGGGAATTTTTGGTGGCACGCACTTCGAGGTTTGCGGCTCTTCGGCGCAGTGCAACTTTCCTTCACCGGTGATCCCCTTCGTCGCGTTTCGGTGCGCAGGCTCCCTTGGCTTACTCAGACCATCGTTTTCGGCGATTTTTGCGGCAGCATGTTCACAAGAGGTAAGGCTTCGTTTTTCATGTGGATCACTTCTCTGCTTTTCGAGTTTTTGGCATAGTTCCCGAGGCATCTCTGAGACACTGTTTTGCTGGTGGATTCTTGGATAGCAGAGGCTTGTCGGATTTTTATCTCTGCGCTCGTGCATCGGAACGAGACGTTTAAAGACTCGATTGATATCTACTCTTCGAGAGGAACGCGTTCATATTTTTATTGGATTTTTATGAGGTCGTTTCGAGGGTGAGAATTAAGCTTCTTTACTGCTATCTTTTCAGCAGAACTGTGTTCTTGAGGGAATGGCTCCCAATGTTGTCCGAATTGTTTCTTGGCCTACAGTTATCAGAACGAGGCGTTTAAAGAGTCAATTTGGGGATACTCGTCGCGAGGATCGCAACCGCGATTTTTATGGAATTTTTGGAGGTCTGTATATAGGTGAAAATCTCCCTCCTCTCTGCTGGTTGGTAAAAACAGCGTGTGCTGTTTTTGGGAATATGTGGTAATTGGTTATTAATTGTTGGTGATGTTGTTGATTGGAACAGTGGTTTGTGCGACTGTTTACCGAGAGTGTGGTTCCGGCAGATTTGGATTTCGTGTGGCTGCGTACTTCACCGACTTCAGCTTTTGCCTGCGGATTGCGTTTCAGGTGGGTGCTTTATTCTGAGAACCAGTGGACGGTCCTCTAATTCTACATGTTAGAATTGCGTGCAGGTGTAGGGTACAATACCTGGGATTGATCGGTAAGCTTAACAATGTTGACTTTATGAGAATGGCAAGTTAATTATTCATATTATGACAATGGTATTAATCAGATATTCATGTTGATGATTAGTGGAAGCTTACCTAAGGCAAGGTTACCCTATAGGATTAATTATCATGCCATGTTAGCACATAACCTTTTTATGAGGCTGGTTTATGCAATGGGATAGGATTATGTAGTTATGTGCAGGTTCTACTCTGAGGAGCGATTATGGATCGGGAATTATGGACAGGTATGGTCATTGATAAGTTGGCATGAGGTTTATTTTTCTTTATTCTTCTTTGAGGACAAATGCATGCTTCTTTGGACATATAGCTAGGCCATCTTTTACTGCTACACTATATACCAGAATTTGACTTAGGAGAAACCTTGTTATCCTTTTCTCATTCTTTGTTAGTCAGGCGGTCTATGTTGCTCAGGTGTGAGCAGGGGTATGGGGTAGTGTAGCGGGGACATTGGTGTCAGGGATGGGTTGTGCTGGATTGAGGTCGGCAGGGTATTGCGGCAACCGCGGATATTGGGCGGTTGACCGGATATTTATTTATGCCTCAGATTGGGTATCAGTTTTCTCTAGTGGACGGAGTTTCCCACTATTTGAGTATTTTCGCATCTGATTGAGGACCAGGGTCTTCTTTAGTGGTTGGGCTTTCCCACTTTGATCATAGTCATGATCTAGTCCTGCTTTACAGAGATATTTATGATACTGATGACAGAGATACTTTACTCGTGTGGGTCGCTCCCCTCGAGTGCCACTCCGGAGTAGGCTTTTGACCGTGTTGGGTGCCGGTCAGACCGTGTTGGGTTCCGGTCCATTTCATTTTGGGATGCGAGCCATGTGGGCCGATCCCGCGGTTTCGAGCCATGTGTGCAGATTCCGCTGAGCAGGCAATACCAGTTTTACTGGTGGCACAAGATTGGGTCTATTACAGGCATTTATTGATTATTACACTCACGTCAGGGGGACTAAGTGGAGTCTAGTGGCTGTGTGTAGACCAGTGCTAGTGTTGATGGGAATCGTTTGGGGTTTGACGGTGGTCCCGTGGTCGTTGTGAGTTCTTTGACCATTGTGTGAGAGGTTGAGCATCTTGAGTCTGTCCGTTCTGAGAGAGAGGGCATGGATTTTGACTATAGCCTGGACCCGAGGTGGCAGTCAGCTCGATTGGGTCGATTGAGCACCACGTGTGCGAGTGTTGCATATCCTTATCTGAGTTTCCCCATTTGAGCTTTTAGGTGGAGGCATGGTAGCTGTAGAGTGTCTCCAGCTTCTTCTTTCAGTCTTATTGCATTGGTCATCTTTTACCTCTTGTGGACTTGGTGGACAGATCGTCGGGCCTGGTGGCGACACCCACTGAGAACTCCTTTTTGTTGTAGTTCTCACACCCGTTGGGGGTTTTCCCCCCTTTTTGTCCCTTCTCTCTTTGATTTTGCAGAGTCTTAGTGGGTGTTGCTGATTCTGCGGTTGCTGTCCGAGGCGAGGGAGTCGCGAGCTAGATCCCTACCTATCTTTGGAGAGTAGCGGTACCCCTTTCAGAGGAGATCTTCAGTACAGTCGGTAGATTAATGTTTTTATTTTTCTCTTTGAGAGACTGATGTATTGTGAGGATCTGACTTGTACTGAGAGTCTGTACACGGATGTATCATTTATTTATTCTGGATTACCTCCCTGTTGGGCCTAGAGTTTTGTATTTGAGGTTATTGTATGATTATCTTTTATGGGAGATGGACTTTGTACCTTTAGTTCCAGTTGTACAGATCGTTGGTTTTAATTTTACAGCAGTTTTATCTTTTAGCTCTGATATCTGTTTAGCTGTAGCACTTTTCTTGCAGGTAGGACGCTTCGCCTATGCGGGTTTGGCATAGGTGGCGGATCTGTTGGCGAGCCCGGGTCGCAGTTTCGACCCCGGGGCGTGACAGTACTGCCCCCAACAGCTGTGCCGCTTGATAAGTAGCCACCGACGATGCAATTTCCTGGGGTTACACTATCGGCATTGCCGATGCCATCATAAACGATTGCATCGACAATTGCTGAGGTATTGTGGAGACATACCCTCCACCGTATGGCTTTTCATGGATCATCGTCTGTCCAAATCGAGCCATATTTTTTTTTGGGGCCGCTATTGCGGCCAACATGGAGTCGAACCGGGCGTCCTGCGCCTGGCCTTCTTTCTCGAGGGACGCTTGGGTCCTCTCGATGTTATCCAGCATTCGGGTGATTTGCCCAAACAATTGACCCAGGGTTGGCTCCTAAGGCGTCGACCTTCCACTAGTCTTTGGAAACTCTAGTAGCGTCGGTGATGGATTATCCGTGTGTCCGATGTTGCTGAGGTTCAAGTTGTCGTCCTCCGATATTTTTTAAGGCAGGAGAAGATAATAGTTACCTGAGTATCCCACCGGGCGTGCCAAGAAAGTTGTTGGGACCGAAAATACCGGTCGTCGGTCGGCCCCTTGGTCGGTTGACCCTCCGGATGTGATGCGCCGCATGCCAATGGATAAAGCGATCGGGCTGAGGAGAGATCCGCTCGACCGGGTTCTTCTCACTTAAACTCTCGCGACCGTCCGGCTTAGAATAGCCAAATCGGGATTTGGAGATTTGAGAGAAAGGCAAAGATGTGCCAAAAAAAATAAACGGCTAAGGAGCCGATTGCGTAAATTGTATTGAGTGAAAAAAGGGGTGTACAAGGGTAACAAGTAGCCAATTACAGTTAATCTGCTCCTAAGAAATGCGGTAAATCTATCTAGAAAAGCAATAAAGATATGAAAAAGTAGGGGGTGGTCCTGACTTACGAGGTTGCAGGACCTCTTCTTTTTCGATGGTTCGGGTATTTATACACTCCCAAACCATGTGTATAATCGCCGTTTTGAATAATCGGCGTGATTTGGGGAGAGTTATCGAGAAATCCTCACCTGCTTCCATTTGAATCGATTCTCCTTAATAGGATAGTAGTCGTTTCCCATCGAGGTTCGTCCCCTAATTGTTGCATCGAAGTGTGATCCTCGACGTTTTCCAATGCCATTTCGGGAGCTGTTACGAGATTCGCGCCCAAATATCGCATTCTTTTCTTTCAAAGTCTTTCCTTTTGCAGCTCGGTCAGCCGAGAATTAACCTTGACTCCGCCTTTTTTGTCGTTTGACCGGGACGATTTTGATATCCTTCTTTGGCCGAAATCACTTCTGGATGAGGTGAGAATCTTCTCGTCGGCTGCTTCTCCTCTCGGCTGATGTTTTCAGCCGACGGCATGCATCGCATGCTATGTTCGCACACGACTGAGATCGGTCCGGATCGGAACGCGGATCCCTCTTCGGTGACCCATTCTTTCGTAGGCTAATATATTTTAGCCGAAAGTATACGCCACATGCCATCTTCTCGAGTGGCAAAAATTTTGGTCTCAACACACTGTTAAATATGATCTAAACTATTGGAAGTATCTAAAAATTAAATTTCAAATATTTTTAATATCATTGACCTAATGATCAAAAGATTACAAAATTTATAATTTTAAAGATAGATATAAGTCTTTTGCTCGTTTAATGGTGTAAAAAAATCTAAATTAATTAAATTTTGATTAGAAAATTTTTTAAACTATTTAAAATAAAATCTATACTCTCAATCCTGATTACAAGACTTGTGATGACCCGAATCTCCGTGGAGGAGCTACGGCTTGATCAGCAGGTTCTGGAGGCCCATGTTGTCTGTCAGAGTTGGTTGCGCGCAAATTGGAGTCAAGAATGGGACTTAGGGCGAAAAATAAATTAAGTTTACCTATTTGGGCATTTTTGGCAAAAATAGAAGTGGTTTCACGCAAAACGGAGACCATCATTGGATTCAGCGCGAAAAAATGTTCAAAAATGGCTATTTGAATTTTTTTGGTGAATTCGGACGTCAAAAATGGACTCAGTGTGCGAAAACACTAAAAATAGAAATTTTCAGATTTTTTTAGGCTTACTGGGCTTCACGAGCTGAATTTGCGGGTGGGCCGGTCCACCGCCCACCGCGCGTGTACCAGGCGCAGCGAGCCGCGGCGCACGACAGCTGGCGGCAGGGGATTGGCCGGGGCACTGTGCGGGCGGTGCAGGGCAGGCAATAGGCGAGCGGGTCCCGCGGCGGGCAGTCGGGATGTGACGCCCCAACTTCTCAGGAGGTCACCCATCCTAGAATCACCCATCCTAGAACTACTCTAGTTCTAGCACGCTTAACTCTCATAACCTCTTGGATCTTGTTACCATCCAAAATGCTATAGCCGGGTTAAGAGTTTTAGTCCTATTATATCATTTATATATATGACTAATCCAAATTCCGGGGGTGTCACATTCTTCCCCCCTTTAAACCCTGACGTCCACGTCAGGCTCAAGCACACTCACAAGCACCAGGCGATGTGAGACTCGTCTCGCTAGCCTTAGCCGACCTTGTGAGGAGCTGCACTCCACTCACAACGGTAATTAGCCAGGGAGCCTCGCTCTACCCGCTATATAACCCTGGCTCAACCGAGACTCATCTCACATTTTCGGCTGGTGAATGGCTTTGATACCAACTGTGACGCCCCACTTCCCAGGGGGTCACCCATCCTAGAACTACTCTAGCTCTAGCACGCTTAACTCTCATAACCTCTTGGATCTTGCTACTATCCAAAATGCTATAGCCGGGTTAAGAGATTTAGTCCTATTATATCATTTATATATATGACTAATCCAAATTCCGGGGGTGTCACATTCTTCCCCCCTTTAAGCCCTGACGTCCACGTCAGGCTCAGGCGATGTGAGACTCGTCTCGCTAGCCTTAGCCGACCTTGTGGGGAGCTGCACTCCACCCACAACGGTCATTAGCCGGGGAGCCTCGCTCTACCCGCTATATAACCCTGGCTCAGCCGAGATTCATCTCACATTTTTGGCTGGTGAATGGCTCTGATACCAACTGTGACGCCCCACTTCCCAGAGGGTCACCCATCCTAGAACTACTCTAGCTCTAGCACGCTTAACTCTCATAGTCTCTTGGATCTTGCTACCATCCAAAATGCTATAGCCGGGCTAAGAGTTTTAGTCATATTATATCATTTATATATAGGACTAATCCAAATTCCGGGGGTGTCACATTCTTTCCCCCTTTAAACCCTGACGTCCACGTCAGGCTCAAGCACACTCACAAGCACCAGGCGATGTGAGACTCGTCTCGCTAGCCTTAGCCGACCTTGTGATGAGCTGCACTCCACTCACAAAGGTCATTAGCCGGGGAGCCTCGCTCTACCCGCTATATAACCCTGGCTCAGCCGAGACTCATCTCACATTTCCGGCTGGTGAATGGCTTTGATACCAACTGTGACGCCCCACTTCCCAGGGGGTCACCCATCCTAGAACTACTTTAGCTCTAGCACGCTTAACTCTTATAACCTCTTAGATCTTGCTACCATCCAAAATGCTATAGCCGGGTTAAGAGATTTAGTCATATTATATCATTTATATATAGGACTAATCCAAATTCCGCGGGTGTCAAACGGGAGCACGCAGCCGTACGCGCGCGTGCGCCAGGTGGCGGCCCGCGGTTGGCGGGCGCCAGCCACCCGCGCACGCGGGTGGGCCACATGGCGCCGCCCGGTTGGCCACGCCTGGCTGTTGCGTGGGGATGGACACGTGGCCCGCCCGCGTGATTCCAGGTGCTGCCTTTGTTGTTGTGTGTTCGGCGCTCGAAAATGTACCCCAAACCCCTATTTTCTTTGGGATTTTCTACCTATAAATAGGCCTTTGAAGTCCCATTTCGAGACCTTTGGGATTTTTGTTGGGGCTCTCCTTTGGCTGAGGTCTTCCTATTCATGTCCACCACACTTTGAAGGAGTCTTGGCATTTTTGGAGGCCGCGACATCGACGCTTTCCCCGTCTTGGCGCGCTTCGACATTCCTCTTTCGGTGGCTTTCTCCATCGCAGTTTCGCCCGTGGGCTCCCCTGAGCTGACCCGAGAGAGTTTTTAGCCAATTTTTACGGCATTATTTCCACGGGAGGTAGACCTTCGATTTTTGTATTTACCGTTCCTCTCGGTTTTGGATTTTTATTGGGGTTTTCAGAACATCTTTGAACCCCTTCCATGCTGTGGATTTTTCTGGACAACAGAGCTTGTTGAATTTTTATCTCGGTGCACGATTGTCGGATTTCAGTCTGTGAGGACTCGATTTCTATCTACACTTCGCGAGGATCGCAACTGTATTTTTCTTAAAATTTTTGGAGGGCATCTTGCTGGTGATATTTCACTGATTCGTGGACAGATGCGCGACAACGATGTCGTTTTGCTAATTTTGGACTTACCGTAGTGTTTGGCTCATATCTCGGTGACCGGGAGGACTTTTTGAGTGATTTTTTGTGCTTTGGAATCGTGGGAACCTGAGGATCGCGCTTGTCCAGTTTTGGCTTATCTGGACTCCTGATCGACATGCGCATCCAGGTGGGTTGGATTTTTCTCCAAGTCTGCGGACTTCCTTCTAATGCTAGTGTTGTAGATCTCAGCATGCTAGAATAGGTGCTACTATTGATGTTTATAGAGTTATTAGACTTTGACTAGCACCCTGACATATGATTGCATGTAATAAACTAGACTGCTAGAAAACTCTCATTTGGGCTAGGTTCTTTTATAAGTTTCCACCTCTTGCATTCCTTTTTCCTAGACATAGAGCTTTTCTTCGCACGGGCAGTGGGCCGAGTGGTCGAGATAGTGTGGAATGCATGTTTCACTCGTGCCGGGGGGCCGAGTGGAGTCTGGTAGCTGTGGCTAGTGTTGTGCCAGTGTTTGGAGCCGTTGGGTAAACGGTGGTTCCGGGTTGTCGTGTATTCTCCGACCAGTGTCATTAGCACTGTGTTTGTAGTAGTGTTGAGTTGATGATAGTAGGACTTGAATCCGGACTGTTTTTGGACACACATAATTTTAGTAAACAAATATTTTTCTTCCGAATTTCGAAGGGTCGCCGGAGCCTGTTCTTGTTTGATAGGGTGAGGATATTAGCCCTTCGGGGTTTGGAAAATAGAACTTATTTTAACTGATTTTCTTAAAGAACTATAATTCATTAAATTGGGCTTCTCAAATCAAAATGGTTTTCGAAAATAACCGTCATTTTTTCTTACAAACTTTCTCACCCGAGAGGGTTTGATTGACCAGGGCTCTAGGAGCTATTTTCATATTTTTGGGACGAAAGTTACGGGGGTTGTGTCTAGAACCTATTCTTGTTTGATAGGGTTGTAGGCGCTAGTCTCCCGGAACTTTCGGACCTTCTTTCGTGGTTGGCGATTGAGTGCCTCCGGCTAGTGGACTTAGCGTGGTCAGTCGAATGGTCTGTTCTGGGGGTCGTTTGGGGACGGTGGTCCCGAGCCGTTGAGTGATTCCGGCTGATGTGGTTAGTGTTGAGTTATTGTTGTCGATCTGATTGATCATGAATTTGGATTATAGCATGCATGAGCCATATTGAGCTCGACAGAGATGCGCGGATATTTTCCTCGGTAGGGTCGCGCCCCTCGAGTGCCGCTCCAGAGTTGGGTCTGTAATTTGCTATCACGACTTGTCGACGCAGTCCGTGTGGGACGCCCTACGTAAGTCCAGTCCTCCGTGGATGTAATGGCAGTAGGTGGGCGCAGGTTTGACTGAACCCTATGTGGCAGTCAACGAGATTGGGTTGATTGAGTATACTGGGTTAGAGTTGATGCATCATTTTCATCTGTATCACCCATTGAGCATTGTAGATATAGGCATGATAGATGCAGATATTTTCCAGCTTATCTTTACACTATTATAGTTTTTCTAATATTTTATGTCTCTAATAGACTTAGTGGGCAGACCGCTGGTCTTGGAGACGGTACCCACTGAGAACTACGTGACGATATAGTTCTCACACCCTCTGTCGGTGACAGATTTTTCAGAGGCATCTACCCCTGTTCCTACTCCTGTTGCTGCACCTACTGATCGAGGTAAGGGTATCGCGAGCTAGTTCTCTACCGTCCTTGGAGTGTAGCTGTACCCCTTTTCGGAGCTTTGTAGTACAGTCTGCGGGATCATTGTATGGTTACCTTTGAGAGTTTTATTTTGAGAGACTTTTGTATTGTGAGGTTCAGACTTGTACCCCCTTTTGGAGTTGTTTTTTTTATATTTCAGTAGTTTATTTTGCAGTTCTGATATTTGTATAGTTGTAGTATTATCTTTTGCATGTTAGACGCTTCGTCTATATGGAGATTCCCGTATGGGCGGCGGATCTGTTAACGAGCCTGGGTCGCAGTTTCGACTCCGGGACGTGACAAGACTCCTATCATCATTTTTTTAAGAATTTTTATTTTCAGCTGTTCATTTTTGTGTTCATTTGATGGACAAAAAAATAATATCGAAAAAATATAAAATTTAATTTTTAAATAGTTTAAATAATTTAGATCATATTTAATAGTGATGATCGTTGTCTTGAAAGCTCCATCATCGAAACAAATGGGTGGCAACAGAGCCCATTTACTACTGATAGCATTGAATTTGTATTGAGATTTGTGTTATTTACTTTTTCTTTCTCTCTCTTTAGTTGACTTTACAATAGCACAAATCTTAATACAAATCTAATGGTAAAAAATTTACAAGTATATTTGGGTTTGTGTTTTTGAAAATATATAAGTTCTAATATATATATATATATATATATATATATATATATATATATATATATATATATATATATATATATATATATATATATATATATATATATATATATATATATATAATTGAGCTCTTATATTTAAAAGTATTAAGTTATTGGTGCTGATAGGATTTTAGTTTTTAGATAAAAAGATGTGTGGTTAGGATGATAGTGGGTCCCTTAGATTAAGTGAGTGGTTGGTGGAATAGAATGATTTAAGGAATAAAATTATTCAAAGAGATAGATCTAACGGTAGAAAATTTATAATTACTAATTACTTGATACTTGTACAAAAATAATAGCCGACTCTCTCTCTCTCTCTCTCTATATATATATATATATATATATATATATATATATATATATATATATATATATATATATATATATATCCAAATAAATTTTTTTCGCCCCCTCCTCTGCCTCCTCCTTGCTTGGATTGGTGGTGGATCCCATAACTGGGCCTCTGCTTTGCTGGCCTTGGGACCTCACCTCTGTTTGCTTCTTTATACTCTTTTGTCCTCACACTCGTCAGGATTTAAGAAAGAAAGAGAGAGAGTGAAAAAGCTCTTAGCTCTCCTTTTCCACAACCCTCTCTTTGCTGCCCCGATCTCCCCAAATCAAGTAATTTCCACCCAGAAGAAGCAACAGAAGAAAAAAAAAAAAAAAAAAAAAAAACAGAAGCCTTCTCTCCCTCCCTCCCTCTCTCTATATAGCTGTCTTCCTCTGTGTGATTTGATGGGTGTCCAGATCTGAGGCCTGACCTATAGATTGCAGTCAGTTTGGACACAAACTCCACAAAGAAAGAAAAGGAAAGAAAGAGAAAAGAAAAGAAAAGAAAGGAAAGGAAAGAAGAAGGTGGGTCTTTTTCTGGGCTGGGTTTTCCTTAGAACTATATTGTTCTTTGATGCAGGAGTAAAGGAGATTTGGATGTTTGATTAGCTCCTTATGTATGTATCTTTCCCTCTTTATTGCAGGGAAAAGGGAAGTGGGTTTTGCTTAGATTTGGCTCTAGGGCCCTTTGGATGTGAGATTTGGTGATCCAAAGATGAGTTTCTGAAGAAAACTGGGAGAAGATGATGGGATGGTGGTATTTTTTGATCCCTCTATGATTAGTGGTAAATTCATCAAATCTCAAGTTCAAAATGATCCTTGGGAGCAGCAACAGCAGTAGAAATCTTTAGATGATTGTAGAAGGTAATGAAGGAAGCTCGATTTTTGGTATTGAGTCCTATATTTGTTATGATATATTTTACTCAAAATAAAAAAGTTATGATTTCTAGGGTTGGCTAGTAGTATAGGCTAGAGGGAGCATCATTTCCAATGAGAAAAATTATAGATGATAAAGGTTTTTTGTTTTCTTTCAAGAAAAGGGCAAATAGTGAAGTTAGAACATCATACTTTGTCTATTTTCACTTGATCTTCTCTTGATTTTGCTTTTACTAAAGAATGGAATGTAACAACTTTGGCTGGTGTTTAGTAGTTAGGTGTTCTCTCAACTTTTTTGTTCCTATAAATATGAACACTGAATTTTCTTATAATCAATCAACTCCTTGAATTCTCCCAATTTACAGAACTCAATCCTTTTAATGGTTCAGTTTTGGGCTATGATTATACTTAATCGGTTCCTTATATATGACTATTTTTAAGTTGTAGTCCTTATTAGATTGTAACTGCTGTACCAGCAAAACTAGTGATATGTGCTTATAAGATGAGACCTAAAATAGACCTATGAGACAAAGAAAAAAGAAAAAAAGAAAAGAAAAAAATACAAGATAAAGTTATTAATTTGTATTTTAATAAGATTGAAGGGACAGCATAGCAGATTTTAACTCATTTTGGTTGTTGTAGTTCCTGTTCTAACTCTAATTCTCTTATTGGAGTATACTTAACTTTTTTTCTTTTTTCCAATTACAGTGTAGGAAGATAACCTCTATTGGCATTTTGGATAGAAGACCTATATATAAATGCCGACAGATAACAGTAAACTGGGTTGGATGAGATGAGTGATGTTTTTATTTGCTGCATTGATGAACCTCTTCAGGGCCTGCTGGGGCCCATCATCACCATCCGATCATCGGTATGTCCGCACCGGTTCCGATGCAATTGGACGGCGGGACGGCCTTATGTGGTACAAGGACTACGGTCAGCATGTCAACGGGGAGTTCTCAATGGCGGTTGTGCAGGCCAACAACTTGCTCGAGGATCAGAGCCAGATCGAATCTGGGCCATTGAGCTCGCTTGAATCTGGGCCATTCGGGACATTCGTGGGGATCTACGATGGGCATGGTGGGCCGGAGACGGCACGATATATCAATGATCATCTCTTTCACCACCTCAAGAGTAAGGCTTTCGAATTAAAGATAACATTTCGTGGTTATCCAATCATTAGCAATTTAGTTGTGCATTTTATTGTTGGGTAGTTACTTTCACGATTTATTTTATAACATGATTAGATGATTTTCACTGAATGAGGAAACCTCCATGTTTTCTTCTGTTTAAGCATGAATTTCCTTTTCAACTTCCACCATTCGTATATGATAAAGTTTCAATGTCCTGTTTACTGGTGCCTTTTGTAAGCTCAGATGGGTCATTCCTTATTTGGTTTGACATCTAAATTTCATTACACCTGTACTAATCTTTCATAATGATGTTACAGAATGTTTTGGGGGGTTTGTTAATAATTAGGGTTAAACACTGTTATACCCTTCTAAAGTTTGAAAATAACTAATATATCCTTCCAAATTTTAAGTCAATTTGCATACCTCTCTAAACTTTTAATACCTCACAAATATATCCTTCCAATTAAAGTTTCATCGATCTCCGTTTTATTTTCTTTACTTTTCCCTCCTCGTGCTGTTCCCTTTCTTCATCTAGCTAGAAAATTACTTCATATTTCTTTTTGAGCAGACTGATTACTTTATCTCTATGTAGCCTTAGCGCTCAATGTATGGCACAACTTTTTTAATAGCGAAGAAATTAACTTCACACTAAAAATTCTCTTCTCAATGCGGAATAATTTGGAATTGAATGGAAAGCTGAGATGTAACTTGCTAGGAGATTCTCTTCTTGATTGGGATTATTTTCTTTGGTTGGTTGGATTGGAAGTTAAAGGAAATTTAACAAAAATTGGTGAAAATTTAATTAGAAGGGTATTTTCGTAAGGCATCAGAAGTTTCGGGGGATATATAAGTTACTTTTAAACTTTAGAAGGGTATACCGGTATTTAACCCTAATAATTAATGAGGTCTTAGTGCATTCTCGGCGTGCTTCCTAGAACAACTACTTCATTGTAGAAAGCAAAAGCTTGCAGAGGATAGAGACCTGGCTAACAAATAATTCGGCACGTCTATTGTAAGGGGAGGGTAAAATAAGCTTTTGAGCCCTAAAAGAAGCTCGAAGTTGAGGTTTCTGCCTCCGCTGCAGCGGGGAACCTATATACAATGTTTTTAATGGATAAAGTGATTGATGTGGTTTTGAATAGCTCTATTAAAACAGCACTATTGCAAAAGCTCTAGCTAAGCGTAAAGGGCCGTTGCACGTAATATTCTGTGTTAAATACTTCCATATGGCTATCACACTTGGATGAAAAAGTTCTTTATTTCCATTTATTAGTTTTTCTAATCATAAAAGAACCATACAGGATTTACAACTGAGGAACAGGCAATATCGACTAACGTGATCAGAAAAGCATTCCAAGCAACAGAAGAGGGGTTCTTCTCTTTGGTCACGAAACAATGGCCAATCAAGCCTCAGATTGCAGCCGTAGGCTCTTGCTGTCTTGTTGGCATTATTTGTGGTGGGACCCTCTATGTAGCCAATGTGGGTGATTCGCGTGCGGTATTAGGGAGGCTCGTGAAGGCGACGGGAGATGTTCTTGCAGTCCAGCTTTCGATGGAGCATAATGCTGGAATTGAATCGGTTAGGCAAGAGTTACGGGCATTACATCCAGATGATTCGCATATTGTGGTTTTAAAGCATAATGTTTGGAGGGTCAAGGGCTTAATCCAGGTGAGTATATTTTGCTTGTCATTCAATCTTTGCTCCACTTATTAGGGCAGTTCCTCTACTCAAAAACATGAACTGTTTATTTGATCACCAAAATTTGAAATTAACTACAAATCGAGTCGCGAAGTTTAAACTTGATTTCAATTTAGCATCCTAGTTTTAGTTGTCATAAATTAACTCATAAATTTTATACATTTTTGCACAGCATATGCGTACTGCTATTAGTCTATTCTTAGAAAAAATGTCGGACTTCACTTTGTCGCACTGAAACTCTAGGGACAATTGATATTGGGGTCAAACTTTACGGACTAAATTGTTGAAATTGAAACTTGAGGATAAAATTAACATTAAGTCAAATTTCAAGGACTTAATTGCTATAACCGAAGACTCCCAGGATGGAATCAAAATCTTAGTCAAACTTTAGGAACTATATTCGTACGTTGTTAGGATTTGATTAGATTCATAGTTGAATTTTAGTTAGATTAAGATTAATATTTAAATCTGTTGAAGTTAAGTTTGTTAAGATTTAAATATTAATTAGAATAAAAATCTATTTAGATTATAATTTGGATAGCTTTTGCTGTAAGCTATAAATATAGCATAGGTGCTATTATTTTGGTGATGGTCACACTCATATGACACGGTGGTGGTGGTAGAGTTTAACCACACCCATGTGACATGGAGGTGATGGGGGCTATGGTTTAGCCACAACCATATGGTATGGCTAAGGTGTCCATGATTTTGGATGCACGTACGGGTGCGTTCAAAGAGAGAAGCCTTTTAGGTTTATAGAAGACGAGAGAAGGGCCAAAGAGATTCAGGAGGAGGGCTCGGATTGAAGCTACTTTATTGCAGAAGAGGAGTCCGTGTAATTCTTCTTTTGGTTAATGAATCTTATTTCATCCGCATATTTTCTGCTTTAGTTTTTCTTCTCTATGTGGTTGTATTGGTTCCAATTTTGTTGAGAGGACGGGTTTATGGTAAAAATCCGATTTGACGTTTTCGCTGCGGAATCCCAATACTATGTGGATTGCAGTACCGGAGCGGGTTGCGGATTCACAGAATCTAGTATCGGGACGAGTACCAGATTTCCAACAATTGGTATCAGAGCCAAAGGTTATCGATCCTCAGGAGAGATCGACATCAGAATACTAGATTACCGATCATCACTGGGGGCGATCACAATTTGATCTCACTAGGCTTGTTGGACTCGAAGGCATGTGTTTTTTCGGCTTCAGGTGGAGCTAAGAGGGTCCAAAAGTGAGATCGGATCGTACAGAGATGCAATCGCTCAAGGTGGAGCGACGGAGAGCTCGATATAGCGATTGAAGACTACAAATCAAATCAAGATGGAGATTGTTAGGATTTAATTAGATTTGTTTTTTGAATTCTAGTTAGATGAAGATTAATATTTATATCTGTTGGAGATAAGTTTGTTAAGATTTAAATATTAATTAGAATAAAAATCTATTTAGAGTAGGATTTGGATAGCTTTTGATGTAAGCTATAAATATAGCATAGGTGCTATTATTTTGGTGGTGGTCGCACTCATATGACACGGTGGTGGTGGTAGAGTTTAACCACACTCATGTGACATGGAGGTGGTGGGGGCTAGGGCTTAGCCACACCCATATGGCATGGCCAAGGTGTCCATGATTTTGGATGCACGTACGGGTGCGTTCAAAGAGAAGTCTTTTAGGTTTATAGAAAACGAGAGAAGGGTGAGAGATTCAGGAGGAGAGCTCGGGTTGAAGCTTCTCTATTGCAGAAGAGGAGTCGGTGTAATTCTTCTCTTGGTTAATGAATCTTATTTCACCCGTATATTTTTCTGTTTTAGTTTTTTTCTCTATGTGGTTGTATTAGTTCCAGTTTTGTTGAGAGGACGAGTTTATGGTAAAAACCCAATTTGACGTTTTTGCTACGGAATCCCAATTCTATGCGGTACCAGCGTGGATTGCGGTACCGGAGCTGGTTGTAGATTCACAGAATCCGATATCGGGACGAGTACCAGAGTCCCAACATACGTGACACTAAAAAGTCGAGAGAAGTATAGAAATTCTATGACCAAAATCCTTTATACACTTTGAAGAATCCGAACCGCTCAGGCAACTGGTCAAGAACCTCCGCTCCGCTGCCAAACCTGACGCTGCATGCGAGCCACTGTGCACCTTCTCTGGTTGCTTTCGTACGTCGTCAAGAGAACCGGCTTACCTCACGGCCGCACATGCATATATAATGCATTAGACCTATGTCAAGAGCTAAGAATGAGGATATTGGTGTTGGTGTTCCTAACCAGTTTTCAGTGACGAGTTTTTCTGAGTAAACAGGAATTTCTTTTGGTTTTTCCACTTTCATGTATGGTCTCATGCCCCACCTGCATGTGTTGTTAGTACCAAATGATGCTCTACCAAAGTCTGTAGGCATGAACATAATTTTAATTCTTTAGTGCTTAACTGAATTTGATCTTAGTTGAATTCAGATATCAAAAGCCTCTATATGATCAGAATTGTAACTGAATTTGAGCTCTCAAAAGTAAGAATAAAACTAAAAATTCAAATACATTTAAACCTATAAATAAGGACTCAGAAATTTGGAACCTATGTACGGTTAATCAACTAAGAATTCTGATATTTAAAAAAAGAAAAATCTCATCTGCGCTTATGATTATCCCAGGTGACAGGCAGTGATTCTTTTTAAAATTTTATTTTGTTTAACAAGAAACAACAATATTCATTAATAAAGAGTTTGCTTACACGTTTGGAGAGTACATTGATTGAACTACATATCCCACATCAATTGAGGAAAACAGTGAGAAAGCCCCAAACAAGGAAATAAAGGGGAAAATTTTAGGAGCAGTCCCCAATCTACACAAGGAAAGAACAAAGGGGAAGATTTTGGTGATGGTCTCTGACCTAGAAACAATACTTAAGCTCTAAAGTCTAAACATTAACTGCATTACATAAATAACATTAGGAAAAAGGTTAAACAAAAATCTTCATGCTTTAGGTTGAATAAGCTAACATCTGGTCTCCAACTCTAGCCCGAAATGTAGGATCATCTTTAACTTAGAGCATGGTAAACAGCATTTCAACAGATCTTTTAATGTACCCAAAAAGATGGAAACTCTTAGAAGGTAGGAGATATCAGAAGAGAGGAAAGCCACGTGATAGATGTAAGATTCAGAAAGTTAACGATATTACAGCAGGAAACCGAGGAGTTGGAGAGGAAATTGGAAAAGATAATGGAATAAAACATAGAATTTGTCTCAATTGGCCAAAGCCAGCGGATGGAGAGTAGCGTCTCAGAAGGAACTACTATCTGGCCTCTTGGAATTGCCTCTAGGGATACCACTATACTAAAACAATGTTATTAGAGGTCAAGCAGAGATTTATTATGTAAGATTTTTTTTTTTCTCTCTCCTTCTTTTCCTTTGAAGTAGTGACTATGCCTCATGATTCATAGCGATCATCTCATCCCCTTTCTCAAAAACCTCTGTAGGTAGCGATCATTCCCTTTCCAGCAATCTGTCCTCCAATTCCAACTAGATTTCATTGGCGGCAGCAACTGGTGCCAGATCCAACTTAAACTGGATATTGTGTCCGTCCTTAATCTGATTACTATCAATATCTGTTTCATATCCATATTTGTTTTGATCTAATATGATTATGATACTTAGCATCCACCTAATATCCATATTTGCATATCAATGGTGGATGCCAATACCAAATTTCTTCTGATATCCGACCATGCTCGGCCGTGATCATCCCTAGCTATGAGACAAGCTTCTCATTTCTTTGATGCAAAATCCTGATTTCTTCAAGACCTATTAAGATATTTGTGCATGTGAATGATTATTTATTTATTTATTTATTTATTTTTAATCTTTACTGTTAAGTAACTGTATTTTTTAACTTGCAGGTGTCTAGGTCAATTGGAGATGTATACCTCAAAAAGCCGGAGTACAACAGAGAACCTTTATATTCTAAGTTCCGCCTTCGAGAGCCGTTTAAAAAACCGATACTTAGTTCTGAACCATCAATTTCTGTACAGCAACTTCAGCCAGAGGATCAATTTCTCATATTCGCTTCTGATGGGCTCTGGGAGCACCTCAGCAATCAGGAAGCAGTTGATATTGTGCAGAATCACCCCCGAAGTGTATGCTTTCCATCTTAGTATCCTATTTTTCAATTTTTTTTTTATAGTGATTGTACTCTTTTAGACAGTAAATGACGAGTCATGAAGTACTTTCTAGGTTAATCTGCATGATTTTTTTTAAAAATAAATCAACGTACTGATTTTGTTACGGGCATTTTACATAAAAGTTAAACACAGGGCTATAAATTTAATCTTTTATTACTTTTTAACTCAAAAATTCTGTCAATTTCTGTTTAAATTTAATCGTTTCCATCGAAGTGGTTTGATAATATGTCGTGTCAATTTCTGTTTAAATTTAATCATTTCCATCGAAGTGGTTTTTGATAATATGCCGTATTTTATTTCGAAACGTTCCGTTTAAACTTCGGCTAAGTTCTACACCTTTTTACGGGAGATTGTAATTGTTATTATACGACGATGACTGAAATGGACCTAGTAGTTTGATTCAGAAAGTAGTATTATAATTTGTTAGATATAGTATAATGTAATATTATTTGTGGTTTTGCTCCCTCTACTGCAATTCTCTCTGCTTTTGGGCAATTTGCGAAGTTGTATCGAATTTCATTTGCAATTAATTCCTGCAGGGGAGTGCTCGGAGACTTATCAAAGCTGCTCTTCAAGAAGCAGCTAGGAAGAGAGAAATGAGATATTCGGATTTAAAGAAAATAGATCGCGGAGTCCGTCGGCATTTCCATGATGATATAACTGTGATTGTTCTATTCCTTGATTCAAACTTCGCAGTTAATGCCAGCTCAAACAAAGATTTTTCCTTGTCTCTAAGAGGGGGCGGAGTTACTGTGCCTCCAAACTCTCTCGCACCGTGCACAACCCCGATGGAGCTAAGTAATTCTTGAAGACGACAAACCGACTTTTGGCCATTTTGCAGGAAAAGCCGACGTTTTGCGGATTTTGCAACTTAGAACCGAAAATATCTTCTTGTGGAGCAAAGTTCCTAGATCTAAAAATCTCTAATGCATATGTTCATCACAAGGATTGCCAAGGAAGTTTCAGTCCAAAATTGTGCGAAAAGGGGAAAAGTTGGTCAAAGTTGCAAAACAAAGAAATAGTGAAAATCGTTTTTTTTGCAGGAAACTCCTCCACCTTCGCTCTCTTTAAAGTTAAACTGCATGCCCCAATACATCCTAAATGCCAATTATGTCGTGGCCGTAGAGCAGCAACTTTTTCGCCGTTTCAATCTGCAGGGTTGCCAATCACTCATCCAGAGATCAATTTTCTTTATGTTTAGCTTATTATGTATGTAGTGATGTCCTACTTTCTACTGTACTACTCACAAGATCACTTATTTCCCAGTGTGTTTTTTTCTTCCTTTTTTTTCTTTCTCTACCTAATTTTTTTCTCATGTCTAGCTTTGTAAATTAATTGGAACACATTTCACATGCAAATCTGGTTCTTCTTTCTGTTTGTTTTGAAGATGCAGTAGATGCATAATTTTGTCTATAAATATATGCTTGGTTTCTGTTAAGGTGAAGGTAAAGTTGTCTTTAGTTGTGGAGGCATATGAGATTGATACAATTATGGGATAGTCCCTGAATCTTAAGGATTGCATTCTGGTACCTGATCTGCCAGTTAAACAGTTTTGAGTGATGTCTGAACTTCATCTTTAGTATCTTTTCTTTCAAAATCTCTAATCTCTACAATCAATTGTGCATAAACTAAAGAAAGACAGGAAATTTGGTAGATAAATTAGGCTTAATAACACTGTACTGTACTGTACATAATTTTTTCTTTTACTTTCTCCACTGTATATATTTTTTTGTCAACGGCATCACTCAACTAATATTTGTTTTTTTTTTTTAATTCCAACTCTATAAGTAATAAATTTATAATTATAAAAAAAAGCTGTTAGATAATACTGGTGGAAAGCAGTAGAGTATATATATTCAACTCATTTTGATATAAAAAATAACAAAATATATTTAAAATAATTTTTAGAAGCTTTTAATGAGTCTATAGTGAATTTTATTTTATATTTTTTTTACTGTTTAACTAGTATTTATTAATAAAGTTATTAGATTTTGTCCAAAATAAATAGATTTATTAACAGTAATGTAGCTAGAGATTGAAAAGATTATAGTAATGCTCAGTGATATTTAGTAATAAAAAATAGCACAGGTTAGAAAAATAAAAATTAATTTAAAATACAATGCCGAGATTAATAAAACATAATAATACAACGTGTATTTGAAAAAAAAAAAATTATATAACGTAGCAAATAAAAATAACCCTAAAATTAATACAAATAATCGTAAGGATGACATTATCTTTCTCCTTTTTTTTTTTTTTTAGTGATAGTAAAATGCAGAGATATATATTTAATGAATGCTTCATATATAGGCTTTGTTTTATGGGTTAGATGGATTCTACTGAAGATATCTCCCTCTCGGGCCATGTAGACTTGGGCCGGATTGGAACTTTCTAACTCTTATGCTACTGACTTGACATTAGGGCCGGCAATCGAGCTCGCTGTTCACGAGTCCACGAGCGTTCGGCTCCCAATGAGCTCAAAATCAATCGATTGGTTAATAAACAAGTCGAGCACGAGATGAAGTTTTCATATCGAAATTTTAACCAGTCGAATACGAGCCGCTTTCAGTTCGCTCATGTTTGATTTGATATAACTTGAACATACTATTTGAATTTCAAGCCAATTTAATGCATATTTCAATTATTAAATTAAAATTCCAATATTCTAATTTTCTTTCAACGTTTCGTTTAGTAGTAAGGCACAAACCTGCCCGGCTTGTTTACAGCACTATTTGACATTAACTTGTTCTCGTTATGACAAAAATAAAATTTTTGACTTAAAACTATGCATTTGAAGCTCAAATGCTTATTTCAGTTTGTTGGCTATTTATTTATAGATTAAAATATGTTCAATTTTTTATATAATAATAGGTCGAGAAGATTAATAAATTGAGTTAGATGAATCGAATAAGTTAAGTGGGAGTGTGGTTCAGCATAGACCTAACAATAAAAGATCTAACAAAGAGACTCAACGTTCAGATAGGTTGAGTCAGATCGAAACCTGTAAAGCTTTGTGACTGAATCCTTAAGTGTGATGAATGTACATTTCTATTAGCACGTGTTTTTGAGATAGTTGATTAATTAGCACTTTCGATCCGCACAGTTTTTTACCAAATTAAAATGTTATATAATTTTTATTTATCAAATACTTGATTTCTAACTGTTTAATAAATTTTCAAATATAAAAAACAGCTGTTGAAGGCATATAGTAATAGTGCTACAGTTGGGCTACTTGAGATGTTTGAGTCTAATTTATTTTCATAGAACGTGGTCTATGTTATGATGTGGACTGCTGCCTAAATATAAGCTTCTCACCTGCTACATCAGTAGATCCTTACAGAAAATTGGTAGAGAAAACCCCAATTTACTTAGGTTCAAAAAATATATTTCATAGAAATATTTACTAGGGTTAGTTGCACCATGTTTTCATTGTGGTCGCCTTTGCCGTCATTTTTCTTTTTCTTTTTTTGTCATTTGGTCCTGTAATTAGGTCACAATCATTCCAATATTTGATAACTTGAGTAATAGATGGCATTAACTTTAACAAAACCTCATGTACTAATATAAATTATATCTAGGGTCCAGTAAACCCAAGTCAATTACGACACTAATTTTTTAAAAATTTTAGAAGAGTATAGTGGCGCGATTGGCTAGATGCCAAAATATTTGACACAATAAAAAAAGTTAGTAGGCGTCGTGTGTAAGATAAAAATAGATAAAAAAAATTAGTAAGTATTGTGTGTGAGATCGAGATAGTTAAAAAAGTTAGCAGGTATCGTGTGTGAGATCGAGATAGTTATAAATATAAAGAACGATATTTTTTTGAGAGAAAGATAGTGCGCTATCCGCTTCATTCAATTAGAGGATAAACTAAGCTACAACAGTGAGACAACCAGGTCTCGAAGAAGAAAAAAAAAAAAAAAAAAAAAAGAAAAAAAAAAAAGGACGCTAACTGTTCCAAGCAGTTCCCCTACACGGACCCCTAGTCTCGTCCTACATATGTCCTAACTGGATAGCCCAGGACTTCGCACAAACGGGGTCAGTAGAGGAATTATGGAAAATCACCTTGTTCCTTACCAACCAGACTACCCACCAAATTGCAGCCAATCTGACCAGGTTCTTGTCGGCACGCATAGGATCCCCCTGGGTCGTCCATTTTTCCCAAACGCTTCTAGCGTCTTCCCTCGGGTTGTCCCTATCCAAATCCCCAAAGATCGTCTACATCAAGAACTGAGTGTAAACACACTATAGTGAGGAGATGATATGTGGATTCCGTCTCGGTGTCGCAAAGAACACACAGTAAATTACCGGTCCACCCCCTTTTCGCGAGGTTATCGGCTGTTTGGATCCTTTTCCGGAGAGCTAACCACACGAAAATATGGACCTTCAGTGGTAGACGGGGGCACCAGGCTGTAAGCGCGCAATTGTCTCTGAGGCCCCCATCATTTAGAACCCTGTACGTGTACCTAACAGTAAATCCTCCGTTAGCACTCCACCGCCAAACTACAACATCCGGCCCAAGCCCTATCCTGAACCCTTCAAGAGCCTCCTTGAGCTGTGCCACCCGACGACACACAGCACTCCCCCTCAAATCAAGCCCTCTCAAAATAGTCCCCCAGGACCACCCGCTCTGATCAAACCCCTCACACACCTTAAGCCTTTTATCCACCACTTCATTAAAAATGTCAGCGAAGTGGGACTGCAGCGATATCTCCCCGCACCATCTGTCCGCCCAAAAGTTTATCGCTCTCCCTTCCCCCAGCACGAACGAAACACCCCCCTTGAAGATATCCCTGATGCTAAGGACATTTCTCCACCATTGCGAAGCCGGCCTAAAAGACCTACCCTCCCCCACTGGCCACCTTCGCAAGTAGTACACCGCACGAATAAGAAGGTTCCACTGTAACTTCGGTAACGTGAAGAACCTCCACCACCATTTGGTGAGGAGTGCGTCGTTCATAACTGCTAGGTCTAGAATGCCCATGCCACCTTCCTCCTTACTCCTGCACACGTTTTTCTAGGCTACTAAGCACTCCCTCCCTGCCTCTTTTAACCCTCCGGTCTAGAAAAAATCTCTTCTCATGGCCTCAATATGCTTGACGACCAATTTGGGTGCTTTGAACATAGCAAAAAAATAGAGAGGGAGACATGCAAGGACCGCGTTGACTAGGGTGAGACGGCCCCCCCTGGAGAGCAGCTTGGCCTGCCACCCATCAATCCGACTTCGCACTCTCGCAATGACCTCTCTCCAATCCTCCTTTCTCAAAGACCTGTTAGACAAGGGCAGGCCAAGATATCGTGTAGGGAAAGCCCCAACTTTACATCCCAAGATGATAGCAAGCCTGAGCGCCTTGCCCTCCTTGCTCCCCGTATAGAAAAGCTTAGTTTTATCCATGTTAAGACTAAGACCAGAAGCCCACTCAAACAGCAACCATATGAACTTGAGGTTCCTTAGATACTTCTTCCTCGCTGCACAAAAAAAATAGAGTATCGTCGGCGTATTGTATGATAGCGACCCTACACTCCGCCGTCGGGCCCACACCACGGATAAGGTTGTTACTGACCGCCGCCTCCGTCATACGTGTTAAGCTTTCTGCCACCAGCAGGAACAGATAGGGGGAGAGGGGACCCCCATGTCTCACCCCTCTCTTATTCCCGAACCACTTAGTCGGTTCCTCGTTCACTGGCACCGCTACTTTGGCGTTTTCGACACATAGTCTAATCCAGTCACACCAGTCCGGATCAAATCCCCACCACTCCATAATCTTAGCCAGGAAAGCCCAGCTCAGTTTGTCATAGGCTTTTTCGAATTCCACTTTGACACCTACTCCCTCGACCTTGTGCCTGCTGCTCCACCCAATTAGTTCGCAAGCTGTTGCGAAGGCGTCAGAAATATTCCTGCCTTTAAGGAACGCCGATTGGTTGTGTCCGATCAGGGTGTGCAACACATGAGATAGTCTGTTAGCTAGGACCTTCGAAATTATCTTCTGTAACCCGTTCAGGACGCAAATCGGTCGAAAGTCCTTAGCCTTCGAGGGTCCCTCAATCTTAGGGACAAGACAGATGTAAGAGTAATCAATAGGACCAGTTGAGCACCTGCCCGTGTGCATCTCTTGGAAGATCCTCCAAATGTTGCCTTTCATAGTCTCCCAGAAGGTTTGCAAAAAGCTCAAGGGGAAGCCATCAGGCCCCGGCGCTTTGTCTCTACCGAGCTGGAACGTCGCCCTTCTAATCTCCTCCAAGGTAAAGGGGGCAATCAGATTCTATCGGTCCGCCGTCGAGAGGCGCCTCGTACAAAAAAGCTCGCTCCAATCTCCGAAGCTAATCGACCCGGCATCCCTAGGGGCGAAGAGCTCTTTAAACTTGCGGAGGAAATATTCCTTCGTTTCCCCTTCCGACCGGTACACACGGCCGTCATCTTGTATCGATATTGAGTGTGGTAAAATTGAGGACTACACATAATAGACACATAAAAAAAAATAGATAAAAGATAGTTAGCCAATGGTGAAATTAATATTAAAGATTAAAATTTGATGGCCAAAAAGTAAAAGAAGGGACAAAAAAACAAAACAAAAAAAACCCCTAGGTGTAGGTTGGGACCAATGGTGCAATTAACTTTATATTTCGACATACATAACATACAAAATTCCAAATCAAAGCTACAGTAAGTTAGATAAGAAATTATGTTTAGATATTTAATTTTAGGAACCCCAACTCTAGCTAGCCATTTTTTTCCCTCCAAGATAACAAAGAGCTTCTTTGATCCACATTTTAAAGTAACTGCTTCCAACTTCTTCATCTGAAAATATATTCCAAAAGTTTGGCATCAAAACAGTTTACAGCTCCTCACTATAGTAGGAAGCTGATATAGGGTTTTTTGTTTTTTCCTAGGGTTTACTAGTAATGACCCAATGTCTAGTTATCTCTTCTTGTTATTTCTCATTCAACAGTGGGTATATATACAAAACATTATTTAATATCTTTTATTTTCTTTTGAAAATATTTCTACACCAATCAGAAACTTATATCTGTATGATGGCTTTGGTTGTAAAGTAAAAAAAATTATCTATGTATCATTAATACTTCTATAAGCCAATTATTCGAAAAGAAAAAAAAATACTATTGATCAACTCTAAACTAGTTGGCGGCGGGCCTGAGGAAGGGGGGGACCAATCGGATCCCCAGGGCCACCGGATTGCTAGAAGGATCCCCCTTGTTGACCTCCGCGATGGCAGCAGCGGTTCGAGGGACGCCACCAGGACCGGTGCGTCCGACTCCTGGGACTCCTCGGAGGTTCGTGACAGGAGGCGCCGCCCCGGGAGACGCCACCCGCCGCCGGGGGTGGCGGTCCTCGCCGCGGCGACCCCCGACGGACCGCTGGACACCCCCCTTGCCCGAGCTTCTCTTTGCCCGATGGACTCTCGTTGTGCTGCGACCGCCCCTCCTCGGAGAACCAACTTACCGGTTCCATGCGTTGACGTCGGCTACGCTCGGCCCCTCGGGGTGCGCGGCCTGCTTTTCTCAGGATCCTTTTCAAATCCCTTCCTTATTTCGGGCCTGTGGGAGATCTCTGTGGTGGGCGTGCTGTCAGGCGACGCCCGTCTCCCACTGGTGGTGGTCGAGGTGGCGTGTCGCCTCTCATCTCCGAGCCCTCGACCGCTGCGAGCCCTCCCTCGACTGCTGTGCATTCCACCCCCCCCTTTACTATCTGGCAGCTGGGCCATCTCTTCAGGCCACCCTGTGGTGGCCTTCTTCTGACCCCCCCACCGTGGCCCGGCCCAGCCTGCTCCACCCAGCTTTGGCCCACAAGCTGGCCCCTCCTCTTCTGGCCGACGCTGGGCCCGCACCCGGCCCACCCTGGTCGGGTTCAGGGTCGCCCTCGGGGCCTCGGGCTGGTAGCTACAGGGCCCGCGCCAGGTGGGCCACCCCGCGGGGGTCGCGGCCTCTCTCTGACCCGGAGACATCTGTGGACTCCCACTGCCAGCCCAACTGCTGGGCAACCCCACTTCAAGCCCGACTGCAGGCACATCTGGATCGCTCCGCCTCCCCGGGCCCCCTTCGCCCAATCGGGCACCGACGTCCGGGCACTGCGGCCCAACCCGGGCTCGGAGGCAGGCCTGAGCTCCCCTTCCACCTGGTGTCCGATCCGACGGCGGACCCACTGGCGGGCCCCCCCCGACCGTGTGGGCCCACCGCATGGGCCGCCCCCGAAGCCCGCCATGGGAGTGAACCTGGACCCCCCCCCCCCACGGGCTGGCCTGACTCCCTGTGGCCTGAGCCTCCCACCCCCACGCCCCTGGGACTCCCCTCTCCACCGCTGGGCCCGACCGCCGACCCCTACGCGCTCCGCCGCCCCCTTCGCTCACTGCTGGCTCTGTCCCCTGGTGCTCCCCCGGCACCCCTCGGTCTCCTACCTCCTTCCGGGGGCGACGGACTGCTGGAGAACCCCAGCGACCGCATCCCCTCCCCTGACTTGCTGAGCAGCATTGCCCCCGGCGCCTTCGGAGCAGCAGCCTTGGGGCCGACGCTTGTGTCTGTTGAGGTTGACCCTTCCTTTGCCGATCTTCAGGGAACCTCCCACCAGCTTACCCAACTCGTCCCTACTGCCCCGACCGCCAGCCCGGTGGACGACCAAATGGGCTTGCACCATCTCTGCTCCCCCCCGGACGGCGATCTTGCGCGCCCCCCCCGCCACTCGGAGGAGCCCCAGGCTCGCGAAGTTGGCGGGCACCTAGGTGCTGGACCGCGCCGTTGCACGGAAAACTCTGCTCTCGGGTGAGCGGATGCTCCCCCTCCCCCCCTCCAACCCTGACGGCGTGCCGGACGCTAGGATGATCATTTGCATGACCGCCAAGTTTGGCGTCAAGCTCACTGAAGTGGAAGCCGCCTCGCTCTTAGGCTTCGCGGGTCCCGGGCTCTGAGCGCCGGGCACTCTGTGCACTGTTGTCTGGTGTTTTTACTTTTCCTATGTTTAAGATCTGCTCCTGGAATGTTCGCGGACTTAACAACCCGTCCAAGCGTGCTCTAGTCAAAACTGTTGTAAAAGGGTTTAATGCATCCATCTTATGTTTTCAAGAAACCAAAGTGTGCTCTCTATCGCGCTCCTTCCTTCTCTCCTTCACTGGGCGAAACTTTGACAAATGCCACTTCATCCCCTCTGTGGGGGCTTCAGGTGGTCTTGTCACCTGCTGGAACTCCAAGCAATTCTCTTGCTCCGATGTTATTGTGCGCGACCGCTCTCTCACGTTGCGTCTCTCCCGCGCGCTCTGCGGCTCTTCCTTCTACCTCACCAACGTGTATGGGCCGTCGGCACGGGAGGGTAAGGACGATTTCTGCAGGGAGCTCGCCGCTCTCAAAGCTGACTGCCCTGGTCCCTGGGTCATCTGCGGGGATTTCAACCTTACGCGCTCCCAGACGGAGAGGCAGGGCCGTTGTTGGAGCAATCGCCTTTTGACTATGTTCTCTGACTTAATCAGCGAGCTGGATCTTGTGGACCTCCCGATGCTCAACCAGAGCTTCACATGGTCTAACATGCAATCCCCTCCCACCCTCGCCAAGCTTGATCGCTTCTTGATCTCCACTGACTGGGACCTTGCCTTCCCGCTCTCCTCGGTTTCGGCGCTCCCGAGGATCACTTCTGACCACTGCCTCATCCTTCTTCAAACCCTAAGGAACCAAGCCCCTCGCCCCTTCAGGTTCGAGAAGGTCTGGCTTACCAGGAACGACTTCAACTTGTTGGTCCCTGCTTGGTGGCAGGAAATCGAAGCTAAAACAGGGAGGCAAGGGAGCATTCTTACCTTCACCGCTAGGCTTAGGCATTGCCGCAAGCGTATCATTGCTTGGCGGTCCTCAAACTTTCACAACATCTGTAGTACCAAGCGGGCACTTATGGAGGACATGCAGAGGCTCGACTCCCTTGAGGAAACCCAGCGCTTGTCCACTAGTGAACAAGTGCTAAGAACCAACCTCAGAAGTCAGCTGAAAGGTATCATTGACGAAGAAGAGATCCTCTGGAAATCCAGAGCCAAGCAGCACTGGCTCAAAGAGGGGGACGGCAACACTAGCTTCTTCCACGCTATGGCCAACGGGCGACTCAGAGCCAACAGGATCGGGACCATCTCGGACGGGGGTCTAACGTTGGATAGGGAAAAGGACAAGGCCGACTATTTCTTCCACAAGTTCAAGACTCGGCTCGCGCCGGATACTCTCCCCCCCTCACAATGCGGAGATTGGAGCGATCTTTTCCCTGACAGCATCGCGCTGAGTTCAGAACACCTCACCGCGCCCTTCACCCTTGAGGAAATTAAAAGAGCGACCTTCCAAATGTCTGGGGACAAGGCGCCTGGACCTGACGGGTTCAGTATGGTTTTCTACCAGAAGTTCTGGGACGTTATCAAGGGCGACCTTCTCAGAATCTTCGCTGATCTCTTCGAAGGTTCCCTTGACACGGGCCCCATCGACTACACGCATATTTGCCTGATTCCTAAGATCGAGGGGGCAAGCTCGGCAAACGATTTCCGGCCCATTAGCCTCCTCAACTGTGTCCAGAAGATCATCTCCAAAGTGATAATGAACAAACTTTGCACCGAACTGGACAAGATCATCTCCCCGAGCCAGTCCGCCTTCCTGAAAGGCAGACTTATCCTTGACTCCTTTGTAACTGCCGACGAGCTTATCAGCTGGGGCGCCAGCAAGCAAGTAGACTGCGTGGGAGTCAAGGCGGACTTCGAAAAGGCGCTTGACAGTGTCAGCTGGAGCTTTCTCAAGCACATCCTCCGTTGCCTTGGCGCTAACCAGAGATGGTGTGGGTGGATCGACCAGTGCACCGCCAACGGCAAGGTTGCCATTCTCGTGAATGGGAACGTCACCAATTGGTTCAGATTGAAGCGGGGTCTTCGCCAAGGGGACCCCCTCTCCCCCTTCCTCTACCTATTGGTGGCGGAAGGTCTGGCTCGCATGACAAGTAGAGCCGTCCGAAGCAAGCTGCTCACTGGTGTTGGACCGTCGAGGGACACGAAAACTTCCCTTATCCAGTTCGCAGATGACACGTTCTTCTTCTGCCAAGCGAAGCAACGGCAGATTCACAATCTTCGCTTGCTCTGGCGAATTTTTGAGTGGGCCTCTGGACTCAAAATCAACACATCGAAGTCTGAACTGCTCTACCTGGGAAACAGAAGTCTCAAAGGCGAACGACTTGCAGCGGCACTTAACTGTAAGCTGGGCTCGCTCCCGATCAAATACCTTGGTCTCCCGCTGGCCAAGGGCTGCCTCTCCAAGGAGGCCTGGCATCTGGTTGTCTCCAGGATCGAGCACCGTATCAGGGGTTGGCAAGCGAAACTACTTTCGTACGGGGGCAGGCTAACCCTGGTCAACTCGGTGTTGTCAAATCTGCCACTCTACTTCTTTTCAGTTTTCAAAGCACCTGCCTGGGTCATTAAAAGAATTGACTCGCTTCGCCGAGCATTCTTCTGGAAAGGGCAAAGTTCGGTCTCGGGGGGCCACTGCCTGGTCAGCTGGACGGCTGTCTGCAGGTCCAGAAAAGACGGGGGCCTAGGCATCATGAACCTTGAAACCTTCAACCTGGCATTGCTCGCAAAGTGGTGGTGGAGATTCCTATCTCTGGAACCGCCGCCCTGGGAACCCCTCGTCAAGAGACTTTACTATCGTCGCAGGGAACCGCTGAGCGAGGGATCCTCATTTCGACCGTCCTCCCCCTGGTGGAGAAGCGTGCTGCGCACGCGGTATATATTCAAGTGCGGTACGACCCTCTCGGTGGGAGATGGAACTCGGATTGGCTTCTGGGGAGATATCTGGGCTGGGAACTCGCCTCTATCAACTCAGTTCCCGCGCATCTACGAGTCGGTTACCAACAAACACCTTCGTGTGGCGGACTGCTTTGGCCCAGACGGCTGGAACTGGGGGAGAATCCTGGAGGGCCTCGAGGGGGGCCCCGCAGGCACCGAGGACGTTATCCCAGACCTGTTAGAGGCTACCGCCCATCTTCACCTCACCGACAACAAGGATGAGTTTAAGTGGCGCTGGACCACCTCTGGGACCTTCTCCGTCAGATCTACGTACCGCTTCCTGCAGGATAGTAGGGAAGTTGATGACCGGTTCATCTCGATTTGGAGCAGCAAGATGCCTTTGAAGGTCAAAATCTTCATCTGGCTGGTGATCCGAAGGCGGATCCTCACCAGGGACATCCTCCAAAAGAGGAACTGGACCGGGCCCACCCACTGCCCCATCTGCCTTGGACCTGCTGAAACCGCCGACCATCTTTTCCTCTCCTGCACCTGCGCCCTCTCCTTGCTAGAAACCCTACTCCCCAACAAGAGGGAGATTCGGAGCCTGGCGACCGTCAGCGGCCTGTGGGGGGCTTACTCTCTCAAGAGAGGGGCTTGGGGCAAGAAGGCTCTAACCACTATCGCGTCCACCTGGTGGGTAGTCTGGCTTGAAAGAAATCGAAGAGTCTTTGACAATAAGTCCCGTAGCTCTAGTGATTTACTCGCTGCGATCCGGCTTTGCCGTTTGCAGTGGTCCGCATTCTGCCCCTAGGTGTGTATTTGCGTCTCCCTTCCCTCCCTCTCTTTCTCCCTTCTTCCCCCTTCTTTTCCTTTTCGGTCTGAAGTCTGGTTGCCTCTGGTTTGTAGCTAAATTCATTTTCCCTATGAATGAAGCGGCAGCATGCTGCCTTTTCATAAAAAAAAAACTCTAAACTAGTGATATTTTCCAGCAATTCAGTAACGGATAAATTTTAGATTTTGACTTATACATATAGAGTTTTGAGGATTCATTCAGAAATGACTGAGTTTGAAATCTAACTTCTTTGACCCACATTTTAAAATAACTATTTCCAACTCCATTTGAGAAACATATTTTAGATGCTTGGCACCAAAACAGTTTATAGCTCCTGACTATAGTAGGAAGCTGACATAGGGTATTTTGCTTTTTACTAGGGTTTGCTAGTAGTAGCCCAATGCCCAGTAACCTCCTACTGCCATTTCTCACTTAGTGTTCACTATAATAAAATTGTGTTATAAGAATACTTTTAAATATTCTTAAAATATAAAAAAAGTACCGTAAATAAAAATATCAATATTTATTATTATTATTATCGCTATATGTGTCATCGTTATGGTGTATAGCGACACATTATTATAATGTATTCAAAAAATATGTCTCTATAATTTAATTTTGAATATAGATGAAATATAAATATGACACTTGCACAAAAATACCACAAAAATATATTTCTATAATTTAATTTTATTATAGGGAATATATATATATATATATATATATATATATATATATATATATATATATATATATATATATATATATATATATATATATATAGAGCAATGCTATATGTACACCCCGAAGGGGTGTACATCATACATCTCCACCATTTTAATGGTGGCGATATTTTTTACGGGTCACATCAAGTGACCCATCATCACACCCCCACCCTTAGATGGGTGGGGGTGTGAGATGTACACCCCTTACGGGTGTACACATAGCATTTTCCATATATATATATATATATATATATATATATATATATATATATATATATATATATATATATATATATATATATATATATAACATCATATTTAGTATCACTCCCTTTCTTGTTTGAAAGTATTTCTACATCAATATGCCACAGACTCTTATATATCCATATGATTGCTTTAATAGTAAAATAAAAATAATTATTTATGTATCATCAACACTTTCATAAAAAAATTCTTCAATATATATATATATATATATATATATATATATATATATATATATATATATATATATATATATTATTAATCAACTCTAAACTGATTACATTTATTGAATGCTACATATATAGACGAGACTTGAATTCTACTAAGATAAAAAAAAAATAATAAAATCTAAAATATCTCTAAATTTAAACCGATTAAAAGTAATCACAACTTACCAATTGATCAGACTCAAAAAAAAAAAAAAAAAAAAAAAAAAAAAAAAAAAAAAAAAAAAATAACAATAACCTAAAAGTGCACAGTCCGATCTAAACAATTAAATTTGTTAGACCAAATAAGCATGTATATATACACACACACGCACACACACGCGCGCACACGTACATACATAAAATATTCTATAAACTAATATAGAAAAAAGAAATAATAAGACATGGCTAGCTAATAATGTCAATATTATTTATATAAAGAATTAGCTTGATGAAAAACTTATATTTATCGCATCATCATTTAGATGTGACGGGTGAAATACACCCCACTCCAGGATAGGGTGGGGTGTAACCTGTACACCCCCAAAGGGGTGTACAGGTAGCACCACTCATATGAATAATATTGCTTCAGCTTTATTTTCTATTTTAAAAATTAGTTTAAAATATTAAATATGATTGATATTTGTTTTTTTAGAAAAAACTAACTATACATCTCAAAAGAAATGTATATCTTACATTCCATCCATCCAAAAATGACATAAATTTCATCCATCACTTGATGTGATGGATGGAAAAATCTCCCATCCTTGAATACATAGGAATGTAAAATATATACTCATGATTAAATGTACAAGGATTTCTCTTCCTATATAAAAAATCATTACAAAGTCAAAGAGGTTGGAATAGTTAGTACAATAAATATATACAAATCCTTTGCAATGAGAAAATGAGAGAGAGAGAGAGAGAGAGAGAGAGAGGGGGAGGGAGAGAGAGAGAGTGCCCGGGCACAAGTGGAGACGGCGGCGGCGTGAGGGTAGCGGAGGTGAGAAAGTGTACAAGTGGAGAGGAGGGAGGGTAAGTGAGTTTGGAGGGAGTGAGCACGTGGGGCGAGAGAGGGGAGGTCGGCCCTGTAGCTGCAAGGAATCTCGTAGTACCTGCCACAGGCGAGGTTGGAAGGGACTTCTCGATCGGGCTGGTTGCGGCGGATCTCCTTCGTCTCGGAGACGTCACGGGGCCAAGATTCCTGCTACGGAATCGCCTGTCAACGTGAGGCCACCTTCTCCTCGTATAGACGTCGCACATGGTTCTCTTGCTTCTGGGAGCAAAAAGCCTCTGCCCTCGGTCTCCTGGGCAGACCATAGAGGACTACCCCTTTCCTCGTTTGGTCCCTTTGAGGTTGACAGCGATGCTGGCTGCGACCGCCCCGCTCTTGTCCGACCCTCCCTGGATGGCTCTGGTGATAGGAGGCGTTCTTTTGCCCAGGGGGATAACAGGGGCACCGGGGTGGGTCCTGGCTCATCCTCTCCGACACCTTATAGGGATGCCCTCCTCCGTTACCCCACTCCACCGCCACCTAAGTTTCGAAACTCATCTCCCTCCTACTCCGTGTTCCCCCGTCGCTTCAGCACCACCACCCATTCGACTTTGGGAAGGTGCTTCCGCTGTTTTTCGAGGGGTCATCAGATCCGGGAGTGCAGAGACCCGATCAGGTGCCGCCGGTGCTTTCAACTTGGGCACCTCGCCGCACGCTGTACCTCCTCGTCGTCATCCCCGGCCAAGAAGATGCACAGGGCATTGGGTTTTAGGCCTCCCTCTGCGAAGCACTTCGTTCCTCTTTCGGAGAGCTTCCATGCCCGTCAACAGCTTGCCTGTAATGCCGTCCTTGCCAGTGTGGTTGGTTCGGACCGGCTGGGCCATTGCCCGCAGGAGGTTATCGCAACAGACCTTGCCAACAGATTTGGCGGTCTTTCTGAAGATTTTCACGTAGCGCGCCATCGCGAGAGGGGCTTCGCGATCCTTCTCCCTCACTGGATTCGCCCTGAGGACCTCATCCGTAGGGAGGTGATCCGGCTACCCCGTTGTCGGCTTCGGTGTTTCACTTGGGACCCTTTTCTCAATGCCGCTCGATCCTCGCTTCGGCTTAAAGTCTGGATTAAGCTGGTAAATCTCCCCTTCGTTTGCTGGGTCGAGTCCAGGGTCGCAGCCATCGTCAGCCAGTTCGGTCGGTACCTGCGCGGAGAAGAGGAGAGCATTAACATGATGGATTTCAGCGGTTTCCGTTGCCAAATAGCCGTCGACGACCCTTCCGATATCCCGGAGTGCATCTCGATCACCCTGGGAGACCTCTGTCTCTCAGTCAACGTGCTGTTGGAGCGCACCGCTCCCCTGGGGGGCGACGACCGCGGGACCCCCTTTGCCGGCGGGGACCCACACGAGGGGGCTGACCAGACGGATCCCCTTGGGCGTGCCATCGCTCGGCGTGTGAACACTGCTGGCGATGGTCCCTCCGGCCCTAGTTCCACGGACGGTTTGGATGTGGATTCGAATGAATCTGGGAACCCGCGGGATTGGCGAGGCCGGCGGCGTGGTGGCTCTGATGTTGCGCGGTGGTTGAGAACTTCCGCGGCGAAGCCCGGCGGCGTTGCTAGTCGGGCGGGGGACGTTGCCGCGCCGAGAGCGGACACTCGCCCCGAAAAACCTGTTGGATCAGACCTTTCCCCGGTGACCTCGACTGCCGGAGCGGCTCTTTCTCGCAATCGGCTATGTTTGGATCAGACCTCTCCCCGAGATCTGCCTCTTGGGCTCCCCGCCTTGCGAGGGGAAGCTCTCTCCTCGGCTGGAGAGACTTTGCTGGACTTCTCTCATCGGGCAGGGGGCGATCTTGGGAGGAGAGCGGGAGTTGCGGCAGACCTTGGGAGAAGACCCGGGGAGGAGCGCGTCGTTGGGAGCTCTTCCTTGGGCAGTAGGAGCCGCAGGGGGGAGCCAATGGGCGGGGCCGACTTTGGGGTGTTAGAGATTAGGCATCCCGCTGGTGGGGAGGTGGGCGGGGTGGGCCGCCTTTCTTTTTTTTCCGCTCAATGGCCTGGGCAAGGCCCACTTGCTGCCGGGCCTCTCTTCGTTGCTGTGGGCAGCGCCTGGGTCATGGACCGATCTGGGCCTGCCTTTCTATTGGGCCCTGGAGGGTTTCCCTTCTGCGGGGGTCGCGGCCTGGGTGTGTATGGCCGGCCCCTCTCCCTCTCGGTCGGGCCGACGTGCCTCCACTTCATCTGGGGGCCCCTCTCCTTAGCCGCGGACGCTGCCTCCTCCTCCCCCCCTCGGCCGCTGCCCCCCTCTGTTCCGCGGACTTGCTTTGTCGCGGATTGCCAGGAGGGGCCTTGTGCAGTTTTGTTGGATTCCGATCCTCCGGCCTCACGCGACGAGCTTGCTCACCACCGGCCTCTGCTGCCTCCTTCCTCCTTCGGTATCGACCTTGCGCTCCCCTTGGAGCCTGCCACCCTCCATCTTGAGTTCGTGGCACTTTCGTCAAACCCCGGTGGGGGTAGCTCGCTCTCGGCTGTGGCGTGCCCGGCTGCGAACTACCTCTCCCCTCCCCTCTGCAGGAGTACCCGACTTGCTAACCGTTGCTCTGGAGACTTGGCCGCTAGAGCCTCGGCCCGTAAAGCCCTGCTTCGAGAAGGTAGCACTCCGCTACCACTAGGAGCCCCTATCGCGCACACCAAGGCGAAAAGCGCTCTTTGCGGGGTCCGCCTTTCTGACGCTGAAGCTGCGGACCTACTTCTGTTCGCCGGCCCCATCCCGTAGGGGTCCCTGCACCAGTAAAGTTTAGGGTGTTGTGGGTGCTCTCTGTGTTGCAATGTTTCAAATTTTCAGTTGGAATGTTAGGGGTCTAAATGACCAGAATAAAAGGGCTGTCGTCAAGTCTGTAGTCTCCAAACTTAAGTCTTCAATTTTATGCTTTCAAGAGTCCAAGGTGGTGTCGGTCTCCCGTTCGTTCCTTAGGTCGTTCACCGGCTCCCTCTTTGATAAATGCTTGTTCATCAAATCGGTTGGAGCCTCTGGGGGTTTGATTACCTGTTGGCCCTCTTGCATCTTCTCCTGTAGCGGGGCTCTTATGCGAAACCACTCGCTCACGGTTCAGCTGACTCACATCCCAAGCGGGGTCTCCTTCTCTGTTACCAATGTGTACGGGCCCCCCACTTGGGCCGGTAAGCCGGAGTTCTGCCAGGAGCTGGCTGACCTCAAAAATGACTGTAGAGGGAAGTGGGTCATTTGCGGCGACTTCAATCTTACCAAGAATCCGCTGGAAAGGAGAGGCTGTACCTGGAGTGGGCGCATCACATCCTTGTTCTCTGACCTCCTCAACGAGCTGGAAATGATGGATCTGCCTCTCAGCAACCAGCAGTTCACCTGGTCTAACCTGCAAAGCAATCCATCTCTGGCCAAACTCGATCGCTTCATGGTCTCCACCGAGTGGGATCAGGGGTTCCCACTCTCTAAGGTGGTGGCTGGACCGAGGATCACTTCTGACCACTCGCCTATCCTCCTTTCCACCAGACACAAGCTTGATCCCCCTCGTTTCAGATTTGAGATGGTCTGGCTCACACGAGAAGACTTCTGTACCAAATTACCCCTGTGGTGGAACGAGGTTGCCCCTAAGAGCTCTGGGGTGCTCACTTTTGTGGCCAAGTTGCGCCACTGCCGGAAACGTATCAAGGAATGGTGCTCCACGTGCTTCTACAGCATTTCCCGAACCAAAAATTTTCTTTCTGGAGAGATCCAACAACTTGACGCTATGGAGGAGCGAGCGAACCTTCCACCACATTTGTTCGAGAAGCGGGCGCAGCTCAAGGCACTGCTAAAAGGGGTGGTCGTGGACGAGGAGATTCTATGGAAATCCCGGGCAAACCTTCGCTGGCTGAAAGAAGGAGACGGTAACACAAAATTTTTTCATGCAGTAGCCAACGGAAGGCGACGCCAAAACACCATTGGAGACTTGGTGGATAACGGGCGGACCCTCCGGAGAGACGAGGACAAAAAGGGATACTTCTTCGAGTACTTCAAAGCACGATTCGCCCCGAGGGAACATACCCAGGGCTCGTTCGGGGACTGGGCAGAAATCTTCGGAGCTAGAACAATTAGCTGTCCTGGCGATCTAACAGTCCCTTTCACCCTAGAGGAGATCAAGAAAGCCACCTTCCAGCTGGGTGGGGATAAAGCACCCGGACCTGACGGCTTCAACCTGGGCTTCATTCAAAAGTTCTGGGATGTAGTTAAGACGGATCTCTTCAGCATCTTCCTGGATCTTTATAATGGGTCGCTAAATTCCTCCCCTTTGAACTACTCTTACATTTGTCTGGTCCCCAAGAGGGAAGGAGCTAACTTGGCCAACGACTTCAGGCCTATTAGCCTAATTAATGCTGTACAGAAAATCATATCTAAAGTCCTCGCCAACAGACTCGAAGTGGTTATGAAGGAGGTCATCTCACCTGCTCAATCGGCGTTCCTCAAAGGAAGGTCCATTTTGGATTCATTTGCGACGGCCTCTGAACTCATCAACTGGTCTGGCAAATCCGGTCTAGAGGTGGTGGCGGTTAAAGCAGACTTCGAGAAGGCGTTTGACATGGTGCTTTGGGACTTCATATTTTTGGCACTATCTGGGCTTGGAGCGAACGACACGTGGTGCGGTTGGATCAAGCAATGCGTCTGTAACGCAAAGGTGGCAATCCTTGTGAACGGGGTTCCAACGAACTGGATTAAGACTTTCAGGGGACTTAGACAAGGGGACCCCCTGTCACCTTACCTTTTTATCCTGGCTGCTGAAGGTTTGACCAGAATGACGGAGCGGGCTGTTTTCCATGGCCTCCTCAGGGGGGTTGGACCCACCCCTGCCTCTAAGGTTTCTATTATACAATATGCGGACGACACCCTGTTCTTCTGTGGCGCCAAGAAGCGGCAGATCCATAACTTGCTCTTCATTTGGAAGCTCTTCGAATGGGCATCCGGTCTGAAGGTTAACTGTGACAAGACGGACCTTATTTACCTTGGCAGGCGACCCGACAGAGGGAGGTGTCTCGCTGACATCCTGGGCTGTAAGTTGGCTACACTTCCGATTTCTTACCTTGGCCTTCCTCTATCTGACAAACAAGTTCGAAAAGACGACTGGAGGCGGGTTATTGGTAAGTTCGAGAAGAGGATTGAAGGGTGGCAAGCTAAACTTCTATCTCAGGGGGGGAGGTTAGTGCTAGTGAACTCTGTACTGTCGAACCTCCCACTCTACTTTCTCTCCATGTTCAGGGCACCAAAATGGGTCGTAAAACGACTTGAGGCGCTACGCCGGGCTTTCTTCTGGAAGGGTGGGATCTCGATTGAAGGTGGACAATGCCTGGTAAACTGGAAGACTGTATGCAGGAGTACTAAGGAGGGCGGTTTGGGTGTCCTGAACTTGGAGAGCATGAATGTAGCACTATTTGCCAAATGGTGGTGGAGGTTCTTCTCAGACAAGAGCCTCCTGTGGGGTCACCTCGTCAAGGGGCTCTACTATGGTCGGAGGAAGCCTTTGAGAGAAGGATCCTCCTTCAGGCCGCACTCCCAATGGTGGCGCAATGTGGTTTCCACTAGGGCCATTTTCAAATGTGGTCTGTCGTACTCGCTGGGGGACGGCCATGACATCCGGTTTTGGTCGGATATTTGGGCCGCGCAGGCACCTCTACGCACCCTTTACCTTGCTATCTTCGAGGCTGTTAGAGGAAAGAGGTGTACCGTCAGGGAGTGTTGGGGGGCGAACAGGTGGAAGTGGGGCTTCATCCTTCGGGGTTTCACCCCTGGCAGCCCGGTGGAATCCGATTTGGCAGCTTTGCTCAAGGAGACTATCACTGCTACTCACACCCTATCTTCTGAGGATGGGCACCGTTGGAGATGGACCCAATCTGAGAATTTCTCGGTCAAATCTCTCTATCTCTTCATTGAGAATGGCGGCGTCTCCGACTGCCGCTTTCGGGAACTCTGGAAGATCAAAATACCCCTTAAGGTCAAAATCTTTATCTGGTTGGTCTTAAGATCAAGGGTCCGGACCAAAGACAAGCTACTCAAAAGGGGGTGGACTGGGGATGGTCAATGTGTCCTTTGCCTCGACGAGGCAGAGACGGTAGACCATCTTTTTCTTAGCTGCCAGTTTACTAAAAGCATCCTTCTAGCCTCTGTCCTGAATTTAACCCCACTTAACACCCCTTCGATGGCCGCATCGCTTTGGAATCTGTTCCGTCAGAGAGGCGGCTCTTTGCGCGATAGAGATCTCTCGGGGATTGCCTCGGTGTGGTGGACCATCTGGCTTGAGCGCAACAGGAGGATCTTCGATAAGCGCAAGAAGACGGCGGGTTGCCTCTTTAGGGAGGCTCGTGATTGCTGGGGCCGGTGGGTCCAGTCATCTCTCTCTCTCTCTCTTTAATTTTTTTTTTTTTTTTTTTTTTTTTTTTTTTTTTTTTTTTTAAGGCCCCGTTGCCTACCCTGTTTGCCTAATTCATTTGCCTTATGAATGAAAGCGGTAGCATGCTACCTTCCCCTCAAAAAAAAAAAGAAGTCAAAGAGGTTGTATGATGGTTACAAATCCTTTTCCTTTTTAATTTGCTCATAGCCACGTGGCGTGCTATTGTCTAATCATAGAAGAATATAAATTCCCAGTTTGTACGGAACGCTTCTAAGCGTTTTGGGCTGAGGTGGCGTTCTCTCCGCGTTCGCGCTTTGCACCTGCTGCGCCCACATGGGTTTGCCTCCTCTTCTCTCTTCTTTTCTCTCTTTCTTCTCTTCTCAGATATTTTCGCCCAACCCGGTTTCTCTCTCTTCACATGGATGGACTCTCTCTCTCTCTCAGTCATTTCTCCCTCCCTCGCGAAGTGTCCGTCGCCCCCTCTCTAGGGTTTCTAGGGTTTCTTCTCCGGATCGGGATCGACTAGGGTTTCGCCTCGCGGAATCGTGGAGCCATGGCGGAGGATGCGCCGGCGACGCGGTACGTGAAGCTCAGCAAGGTCCAGGACGCGCCCGCGGAGGAGATCCGCCCCGGCGAGCTCAATCAACCCGTCCGCGTCCCTCATGTCCCTTCCATTCGCCTTCAATTCTCGGATTCGAGTTTTTTTTTTGCAATTTTCCAGGGTTTATTCACTAGGATTTTTGGAAATTTGGCGAGTCGGGGATGAGATTTTTGTTCCAGTTGTGATTAGAACTGGTTTTGGTTTCAGCTAGAGGTGAAGAGGTGCAGTGACTGTGGGCAGCCGCTGCTGGAGAGCTACGCGCCGCCCGCGGACGAGCCGTGGACGACCGGAATCTTCGGGTGCTTCGAGGACACTGAGAGTTGTAAGAGAAGTTTCTCGATTCGTGCCCTAATTTGATTCACTAAATGGAAATGGGATTAGATGAGTTCATAAGATATCTGTGAACTTTGGATTAGCTCGATTCAGTTAGATAAGTTTTCGTTCTCATGTAAATGACAATGCCAATAGTAGAAATTTGACTATACACAAAATGTTTAATCTTACGAATATGTTTAGTAGTTTAAAGAAATTGTTTGCTGATCTTGATCTACATTGCAAAGCTATTTGACTCATATTAGGTTGGAAAAGATGTAATGCTATTAAAATCACCAAGATTCAACAGGCCGAACCGCCTGAGTGGTTGTTATGATTCAAAACATTTTTACTCTCCATGGAAAATAGCCTGTTTTATCCTGACTATTTTTTTTCTTCTTACGCATCGATTGACTGAGCAAAATGATCGGGTGTAATCATTTGATACACGATCTTTCTGGAATCTATGAAATTCTGTGGGTGTTGTCGGTCATCTGATTGTTACAGTTTGATGAGCGGATAAGAGAGCTTTAAATACTATGATTTTTTTTGGTTTCTTAGTTTTTTTGGGTTATGTAGATTCAAGTTCATCAATTTGGGTGGTCTAATAATGAGTTTGAACCATATTATATTTTACGTTGGTTTTTATGGCAGCATGAAGTCAAGTCCCCTGTTAATTAACAAGTATACCTGCAGGCGGTCGCGCCTGCAGCCCTCGCGCCTGCAGCCGGTCGCGGCTGCAGCCCGTCGCCTGCAGCCGGTCGCGCTTGCAGCCCTCGCGCCTGCAACCCTTTCGCCCCTCCGCAAGCCTGAAGCCGCTGCATCCCAACGCCCCTCCGCGAGTCCTCCGACAGCTTGAACATTTGTAGATCTCTATCGTCCTTTTCATTTTATTGATCCCTCTTTTTCGTTTTCTTTCTTCCTTTTTTTGTGTTTAGAAAGGGATTTAATATGAATTTTGCTCTATTTTCTCTATAATTTTCTGTTTTATTCTTTGATTTGTGTGATTAATTACAGAAATATCGCAATTAATTTATTTCGTTGTTGATTTGCTAACTACACTTATGATTCTCCATTAAATCTTTCTTATATTTTTATTTTTATGCTATCTAGGTGAAGGTAGTTTCTCTGGTGGAAGTTGATTGGTAGATTGGTGAGGCAAACATATCATACATATGCTCTCGCTATTACCAAGCTCCAGAGCTCATATTTGGTGCAACTGAATATACTACATCTATTGATATATGGTCAGCTGGATGTGTTCTTGCTGAGTTACTTCTTGGACAGGTTTGTGTTTTTGCTTATTCTGTTCTTAGCTTATCTTCTTGACTATGCAAGTTTGGTTTTTGAAGCTTACATGTATGTTACTTTGTATATACAATGACAAACTCCGGATACTCCGGAAACTATTCACGGATCTCGATGTACTGATCGATGTCTATATTTAGAAATATTATAAATCTGTGAAATAAAGAAAATATCGACAAGAAGGGATGGTCATCATGGGAATCTACCCTTCCCCCGCATATGCCTTGTGGTTTATTACTTTCTCTCTCTGTACTTTCCTAATCTGTGGATTGAAGTACGCAAATGTTATAAATTTCTATTCTTGACTGCTGGTAACAAAACTTTTGTTTCTTTATCTTAAATTGTTCAATTTACATTTCTTGTGGGTCTGAATATTCCCTCTGATAACGTTTCCCTTTACATATTTTTAACGACAATCTGACAATTAGCATAATATTTAGATTAGCATAATGTTTTAGTTGAACTGCTCAAATTTCTTCTTTACATTCTGTAATGCACCAAACATAGGAAATGTGAAGATGTGACATACTGGGCACTACTTCTTTTGTAATTTGTAGTCTTACGAATAATATATATATATATATATATATATATATATATATATATATTATTCCTAACAGCAGAACATAGGAAATGTGAGGATTCGATATCCTAAACACTACTTCTTCGTTAATCTGTAGTCTTACGAAGACTTCCATTATTTTTTTGATGTTTTTTGCTTCCTTTTTTTTATAAAACAATCACGATAAAAAAGAGAAGAACAAAGAACTCATATTGATATTAAGTTTCCTGGCACGTAATATTTGCCGAACAGCAGAACATAGAAAATTTGGAGATTCGATATCGTAGGCACTACTTTTTTTGTAATTTGTAGTCTTACGAAGAATGAATATATATATATATATACTTTCTAACAGCAGAACATAGGAAATGTGAAGACTCGATATTCTAAACACTACTTTTTTCGTAATTTATACTCTTACGAACGCTTTCATTATTTTCTTATGTTTTTGCTTCCTCTTTTTTTAAAGCAATGACGATAAAAACGAAAAGAAGAAAGAACTCATGTTGATGTTGAGTTTGCTGATATCCTAAAGCAAAGTTTGAAGAAAATGGTAAGAATCTAATGTATATTTTATCGCCCAATGCTTACCTACTGCAGATTTTTATCTAATGCAAATTATCAGGAATCTCATGTATATTTCTTTTGTTGTAATATAGTTAAAATCAATATCTGTGTGAACCTTACGTAAAGATGATTGTAAGCATGCTAATGCAGGTAAACACTGTAAGAGGACAGAAGGGGAAAAATAAAACATTTCTTTTCTATACATATAGCACATAGAGGAAGTAATTAATTTAGGCAACTAAAATTGTTTTCTTTTCTCCCACATGCAGGAAAAGTTCTTAGAGGGAGATTTGTTTTTTCCCCCTCTACATAAAAAGTTTTGAGAGAGAGATGACGAAATTTAGAAACAGATGTGATCGTCTGCGTTACCGATCCATAGAAGATAACATACATTCCTCTGATGTAAATTTCGATGGCATATTCTTTTAGGCAGGAATGATGTAGAGGAAGAGGAATGCGAAGTTTGGATGGCCTAATTCTTGGGCAAACACCTCAAGCAACCATCTCATGAGGTTTGGCATATTCTACTCAACTTATTTGCCTTGCTTGGGTTCAGATATTAATTGAACCTCCTATGTCTAACATGCTTATTTCCTTACTTGGGTTGTGCATTCAATTATTAATAAAAAAAATATAGTCACTTACAATATAATATGTTCAGATCTTGAGAAAATAGGTATGGTTGCTGTCAATGTAGTATACTTTGCTATGAAGAAAAAAGATATTATCTACTCACTTCTGAAATATATACCTATGATTTTTCTATGTAGTTTTGGCTGCTAATTCTACTATATTACAAATGTTGTTCTATAGTTTTAACTATTTATTCTATTGTTTTATTTTGCTTTCTGCTCAATGATTGCTTACAATAGAGTAAACCTAATTCTTGAGAAGAAATGTTTAGTTCTTTATGATACATAGTCCGTATCATTTATTTTACTATGTACTTTTCCCCGTTAAGCCTAATATTTTATAAATTTTCTTCTATAAGTTTAATCCTGCTTCTCCTATCTTATTTTACTTATGTTTGTTTTGGATTTTTGGGGGCAATGATGTTATAAATGTAGAAAAATAAGTTCTGGATGGTCTAATACTTAGACAACCAACTTATTAATAGTTTCATACTTCTTTCAATCTTTGGGAACAATTAGCCAAATCTTAATTTCCTGCCTTTGTTTTCCCTTTTTCTTCCTACCCAAATTTACTATTTGCTTCCCCCTGTTTAAATTTGTTGTCTTGATCAAACTCTGTTGCTAATTGTTTTTTGCTGTTCAGATTTGTTAACTTTAACTAAAAGAATCAAATTTTGATCTGATACTTACTATGGGTTGATTACCTGTCACTGCACTCGATGCAATTCCTATATCTGAGCCTCCTTTTTTAAATTTTTTCATTGTAGTTTCCTCTTAATGATTTTTTTATTCTTAGCCAATCAACTCATTGAGATTTTTTGCAATTTTTACACTTCTGTGCAATTTCCTGTATTTATATTCCTTAGTGTGGCCTGATTATCTGCCACTGCACTTGATGAATTCCCTACATATGAGCCTCCTTTTAAAAAAAACTTTTCTTACCTTCCAAATTGAATGTTCTTTACGGTTTCCCTTTTTTCGCCACTCATATTTGCTGTTTGCCTTTTACTGCTCAAATTTGCTGTTTGCTTTTACTGTTTATAAGTGTAAGATATGATCATAATGTGGACTATTTGAATCAGGTGATAAGAAAAGCATTTATTTGTTTTCTTCTTTTTTTTGATCGTATCTCTTGATCCGAAAAATTCATAACAACATTATCAGCAAAGAAAGGAAATAGGAAATATAACCCAATTAGTTAGTTAGGGCTTTGAAGTAGCCTTTCCACCGGTAACTTAGGTTGGAAACTACTATTGATCATTGAACTGGGGCTTAAAGAGAGTAAGCGCTGTGTTCCCTTGGAATTCCTAAAATAACTCAAAAAAGAAATGAATAGCCTGTTGATTGCTTCCACTTGGCCCACTAGGAACATGGATTATTGGTTTACTGGTTTAGCACTCCAGGAAATAACCGAAAGCCTCAATCCTTAAAGCAAGTCCTTGAAACATTATGATCATACCTTACACTTTTAAAAGATGTTATTTCTGATTCTGTTATAGCACAATATAATCATGATTTTCGATAGAATTCAAGTTTCCGAATGGTTAGTAATCACTGACTGCTTTGCTAACAATATGTTCTCTGAAAATTCAGATAAGAAAACGCAATACTATGTTTAGGCATGGTGTTAAATAACAGTATTTCAATTGGCGTCGAAAAGAGATTAATACTAAAGTAAAAGATAATATACTAAATAGATAAAAGATATTCGTTTTTGAAATTCTTTTTCGAGTCTTCAAGTTGTAAATATTGTCTTCTTTATCATCAAAGCAAGCCGGTTGATTCTGCATAGGTTTTTTTACAGTTTTATCTATTTTGTGTGTATGTGTCTGTGTGTAACTGTACATGGTTGTGCACTTCTCCTTCTCTTCTTCTCTTTTCCTCTCCTTTTCTTCTTCTCCCTGCCGGCTGGGAGCTGCAGGCAGCAGCAGCAGTGACCAACAGCAACAGGAGCAGCATGTTTTCTTTTTCCTCTTCTTCTTCTCTCTGCCATTTGGAGAACAGCAATAACAACAGCAGGTACAGAAACAACAGCAGCAACAGGCAGCAACAACAGTCAGCTGGAAAGCAAGCTGAATTCAAGCTTCTAATTACTCATTTGGGGCTTGCTCGAGGTTTAACTGGAGGGGGAGAGTTTGTGGACCATTTCTTCTAGCTGAATTTCAGGTTTGTTTGGACAGAATTGAGGTATTTTCAATTTATGATAGGCAACAATGATGTAGAGGAAGACGAATGCGAGGTTTGGATGGCCTAATTCTTGGGCAACCACCTCGAGTTGAGACTAACATGATATGTTGGCATGCTTCCGCGAGATGCAACTTCGGAAGTTTGGAATGGAGAAGTAAATCACGTCTTTGCTCTAATTTTCTCAGGATCATATTTTAGTAATCATGATATCTAGGCACTCATGTATTATGGATCTTGAATTGTACGTAGTTTAACATAATTTTTAGATATTCAATGAATTACAAAGTGTGATTTTCTGTATGCAATGTATGATATGGTTAATAGATTTGTATGTTAACAAAATTTGAGATTGTTGTTTGTTTTGTATGACAATATGTAATGAAACTTTGTTGTTCGCCAAGTTTCTTCTAACGGCATTGATGATACACAAGAATCAGTACTATTGATGACCAGTCAAACTAACTATACGAGTTCTCACTTCTCAAGCATTATCAGAACTTGAGATTATGTGCTATAGTAGAACTTAAGCAAGCTTTCATTGTTGATCAAGCTTAACTTTTCCATTGTCAAAAAATAAATGAAGCTTTCATATGTGAGGTTGGACATTTTTGGCTAATGGGGATTTTTCAAATTTGGTTATCTCCTTAACTGAGAATTGTGGTGTTGAGCTTAGCTATAGCATAATTTAGTTCTAGCAGAGTTCAAAATAAACTCCATGTGCTTTTCTTCAGTTACTTTCTTCATTTCAAAATTTAATACACCAATAGAACATTCATATTCTATAATATCTAAGCCTTCTTTTTGGTTGAATTATCTTTTATTGATCTCTTTTCTTTCTGCTTATTCCAATGACTCATTGTTATTTGATTATGATTCAGGTCAGGTATCACTTCTTCCATTGGAAGAAGGGAACTCCCTTTGCTGAAGACCAGGGTATCTACAATACTCGGACTTGGTGGGACCAGATGGATAATGGCAAGAAACTCCGGTCACTCCGGGAGCTATTCACGAGTCCCGATGTAGCGAGCGATGCCTGTACTTTGTTCCCTTTAAAATTCAGCATATATGCAATCCTTTTCCAGCTGCTTTTACTAATCTCCTTTTCTCCAACAATTTTTGGTAAAAATGTTAAAAGCTGTATTCTCCCTTTCTCAGGAAACTGAAGAAAAAACAAAGAAGTTGTTAGAAAAAAGACAGAAGAAACTCAAGCTTCTCAATGAAGTTAAGTTAGTATCAATTTCATCTTTTGATCATCATTCGCTAAGAAGAATATGATATTACATGCGAAAACAAATTAGATATTTTTTTTTATCATACTTTTCCTTACCGTATATAACGCAATTTTCCCGCGATCTCAAAAAGAATCTTAGTACAATCTTAGTACTGTTAGGTCGTTTCCTAATTACCACCCCAAGCATGCCAAATTCATGGTACATTTTAGGAGAAAAGGATTCTTCTTTATAATCCATGTTCATTATGGAGTCCTAGGCTTAATAAACTGGAAAAGTAGACCCCTAATCAAAGTTGAAAGGTAAAATCAGAAGAGCTTCCAGTAATTTGCATGCTTCGAATTGTTAAACATGTTCTTGATGATTTACCTTGCTTTCAATGATCAAATTTGCAGTAAATAACTCATATGGGTGCATTTTTTGAATGGCCCAGGTTCTTGAGGAGAAAATTCAAGTCGTTAACCGAGAACCCCTCTCAGAAAACCTCCTATTGGCTGAAGAACCAGTTGCAGAAAGTGCTGTCCCCATCACGTCGATCTAATTGGAATGCAGCTCCTACTGAAGAGAGGTCTTATATCGACAAAGAAGCTTCTATTCCAAGCACTTCTGGAGTGATAGACTTGAACCAGGTTTCCTTACCGGTAATGTCTCGAAAACTTGACTAGAATATTACATGCATATGTTTTGGTGTATATTGCACTGCTGTTCCCAACCTTCTTATAACCTTTTGGTTCTGCCCTCATCTTTCAATTGCATTGTTGTTCACATAAGTTTGTAGCTATTTTTAAGCACTCTATTCCCTGTTCCTCTTGATAGACATGGTAGGAATCAATCTAACATTTTATTATTAGTTTTTCTTCTTCCTCATGTAGTTTTCCTGGTTATATAAAGCTTTATAAGCTGATTTATTTATTTCTTTGCCTCCAATTTTCAGTCACTGAAATAAAGAACAAAGTAGAGAGGATTTGATTTTGATTTGGGTTCTTCTTTTTGCCTTTGGCATCTTAAAAATGATACTCCTAATTTTCATTGTACGAAGGGGTTTAAGCAGGTTAGGTTAGTTGCTCCACTTGGAGCGGAAAATTGCTCCCTTTTTTTGGTAATTTCATCTTTGATTTTCTAAATCTATTATGATGGGTTTTCATTCTTTTTTACCTTGGATTTTAGGTTAGAATCACATGCAGTTAGGGGTTTAAGAAGGTTAATGTCTCTAATGTGATCTCAGAATAGATCCTTTATTGATACTCTATGTTCAGTTGTGTGGAAATTTGCTGTGCAGCGTGTCTGACAAAAATGCAATGGGTATTGGGTATTATGATATTTGCAAATGAAAATTTTATTTTGGTTTTTTGGATATAGTTTTAGAGGCTAAACCCTATAAGTTTCAGATCAAAATTTTTAAATGATGTTGTAAGTTTTCTTTCTCTTTTAGCTCGGAATTTCAGTTGGATACACTCTATGAAGGGTTTAAGTAGATTAATTGTTCCAATCCGTGCTCAAAATTGCTCTGTTGTTGGTAATTTAAATCTTGTCGTATGGAAATTTGTTGTGCAGTGTGATTAAGTGAGAATGTGAAATGGGTATAGGGTATTATGACATGTCTTGTTTGTGGTTTGAATCTTTTTGAAGTTTCAAATCACAATTTGTAACTGATGCTACCTAAATTTGAGGCCTTTTAGTGTGGGCTACTCAAAAAATGTCTGTAATAGTACAATATGTTAGTTAGATCAAAATCAATGTTTTTAAATGATGCTACCTGAATTACATGCTTTCAGTGCAGGCTATTCAAAGATGGCTGAGGTGGCAGTAGAGGATGGCAATGATTCCATCACCCGAGTGCTATTCTGTGGGTACGATTTTCCTGGTTCTCATAATTACACACGGGCATATTTGCAGAGTTATCCGTTTATTCAGGTTATTCACGTTTTGAAGTTCTTTTAGCTTTAAATCTTTCATCTAATTTAATTATGTATTGTTATTTGTTAAGAAATTATATTGAATTAATCTATAAAGTTAGCAAGAATGTTTGCTTTCTTTTCCTGTCATGTAAGTGTAAATCATACTCAATTGAAGATCTTAACTTATAAGAGAGCTTAAGATCTGTCACATGTAGTCGTTCAGGTACTGGTCTCGTCAGATGGCGTTTTCAAGGAGCTTAGTTGCAAAACCAAAAAAAAAAAGAGAAAAAAAACATTATCTTAAAACCAAACTTTTCTTTTTCATGAAAGGAGGTCATAATCTTTTTTAATCAAGCATTGCTTATGTAACTGATTCTAATGACTTAAAGGGGCTAACTTCAAACTAAAAGCAAAATATTTCGAAAGGCATAAATGCTAAACCCTATAAATTAGGTTTGTTGTGGATTTCTAGCAAGATACAGGACGACCTTTACCCAAGTTTGGAGAATGGGATGCCAATGACCCTGCTTCTGCGGAGAGATTCACTGTCATATTCAACAAAGCCAGGGATGAGAAAAAGACCGGTGGCAACGTCGAAGGTTCAGACTCTCTTGGTAAAGGGCCCAAGATCGAGAAAGAGGGAGCTTATTCTTCCAGATCCAACTCAGTAAGTTTTTTTTATTAATATAAAGATGTTTTGCATGCTTTTAGACCCATAACTTTGTTTTGGCTTGCATTCTTCGTGAGTTGATTCATCATATGACAACTTTATGTGAATCTGCAGAAGAAATGGTTGTGCTGCATATTGTCCAGTCCTGCACAATCTTGAAGAAGGGAAATCTCATTAATCTGCAAGAATTACTGTTGTGTGCATCAATTTTGGTAAAACGCCAATTTAGTTTGGTATGTAAAATGGACCGTAGCTTGCTCTTTGATCTCTTGATATTGTAGTATTTGAAGTATCATTACTGTTGTTTGGTTGTGACTCTGTTTGCTTTTATGCTTTGAGATTCATTATTTGACACTCTTTAGCATGCTCAAGTTCCAATTTTGGACCTTTCAATGAGAATTTTGTCAAAACAAGCATCTTTGTGGGTGGATCTATCGATTCGACAGCTAGAAAATCTAATAATGCTACGAAGGTTGAGAATTGGAGCCATATTTTTTAAATCATTTTTTGTCCTCAGTAGTAGAAGTTTACATTACCTATAAAATAGTATTGACCCTCAAAAAGTTGTTAAATTATAAATGCTCTTTTAAATATTGGTATTTGCCGTAATTGTTTGGTGTAAAGATCTATCTATATTTGACTGATGCTCATTAGTTGTTCATACAAAATTACTCCAACATTTCATAATAGTACACCTATTTTATGATATTTGAAGGCTCGAACAAAATGATTGAACTTGCATGTACACTTAAAAGAAACATGACAAACAAAATAGTGGAGCTTGCGGTGTCGAAGTTGTGTTGATTCCTCGGCATAGGTAACTCTGAAGAAAATTGTGCTGTAAGGTAGGTTATAGTGTTGGAGCCTTGATGGTAATAAAGATAAGGCACAAATTTGAATAAATGTCACTGTGGTGTTATGCTGATAACCATTTGATCAATTTACAAGCAATTTATTGTAAAGAAATTAACAGCAGCAAATCATTAGTGCTTACAGTAACAATCAGATATGTGGAATACAAATGACAAGGCAGATAGGTAGATTTGATTTAGAAGTTTATACTGATGTAGTTTAGTTAGAGTTATTGATTTAAACTATGAAAATTTGAAGGATATGCTAAATGGTGTGAGTATGTTTGATCTGGAGAATCAGATATGTGGAATACAAATGACAAGCCAGATAGGTAGATTAGATTTAGAAGTTTATACTGATGTAGTTTAGTTAGAGTTATTGGTTTAAACTATGAAAATTTGAAGGATATGCTAAATGGTGTGAGTATATTTGATCTGGAGAATTTCCTTGAACTTTTTCATTTTCTCTTCTCTTTCCACTATTAAGACAATTATGATTTATCTTCTAATGTAGTTCATTTAATGTCCTTTCTTGCATCATTAATAGATTACCCATAAGAATTCATCAAGTTCCCTAGAAAGGAAGGATAAAATAGTGGATTTGCATATTAGACAAAAATATGCAGATTTGCGTTGGTTCAGTATGACAAAGTGTTGAATAGCTGATTTGTATTGATATAATATTTGCTTTTGCAGCCACTACTTTGACAAGATGGCATCTACTGGTTACATTCTATTCGCTTCACATTGCATTATGGATGAAATTTTTTGAACACAAGCCTGCCCATTCAAGGACAGTTATGGGCTTTGGAATACTAAATGGAATCTCTATTGGGCTGTTGAACTTGAGCGTGGGTTTCAATTCTGTCGGCTTTTATCAGGTTCCCATCATTATCTGTCAGTGTCAGTTAGCGTCTAATGAAACTTATTAATGAGTTATCTTTTTACCTAATTTGATGGCATATTGCCACTAAAGATAGTTGTTGAATCAAAGAAGCTCATACATTGACATTTGCCCTTCGATACTAAATCCTTTATGGATTAGTTATGAGTTGTAAATTGTAGGTTTATGGTTAGCAAATATTGGATGGCCTATTTTGTAGGCAACCTTTCGCTTTCCTGTATACTACAGCTTGCTCTTTCCCTCGGTACCTTATGCTTTTGGTTTGGCTGATACAGTATACTCTCGGCTTGGTTCGTGCGGGCGCTGTATATCATGACAGACCCATTCTTCACCAAGTATACCAAGTAATTATACACATCTTCTTATCTATACTACAACTTTAATTGATTAGTCTTTGTTCTTGCTCTTAACATGTTGTATTCTCAGGCATCATCTTGAAAAGGCTTATAGATATTTGAGCAACTTGGCTTTCTCACTGGTGCGTATGGCTTTCACTCTTTTTGAGCTTTTACATTTAGTTACTGCTTTTTCCTTCTTTTTTTCCCATTTTTTATCGCTTAAAATATAAGTACATGGTGGTTTACTTTTGCTTCATTCCTCATGCAGCTAAGGTTGTAGCGCTAATAGTTGGAGCTCAGACATGCTTCACATATACATCAGGTTCATAAGGATAAGCAAATAATTATTGACCCCATTTTTTCCCCTTGGTAACCATTATGGATTTGCTTCTCTTCATAATCTGGTAAATGAATCGAGTTTCTCCAGTTAAGAAATAAAATTTTTTATACAGATGTTTAGTCAGTAATTAGGATGAGGTAATTTAAAAAGTGCATTATGATGTCTATGGACTGCTAAACTAGGCCACCAATTGTTACTCCTTGAATCGCATATGGAATTTCAATTAATATTGTTATAATCAACAACCATGTAATATCATTATCAAATATATAGGAACAACCTTCGAAAGATACATGAACAAACTGATTATCTTTCAATTATTTCAGCCTTACTTTATCAAATGAAGGATATGATATTGCTCTACCATCTGTTATCTTCGTTTCACGCGAGAAAATTCACTACCTGTTTTTATAGATCAAGACAAATCACAATTTACAAATTTTGTCATATTTTTAGTAATAATTAAAGAAATCTTTCAATGTACACTTAATGAGTAATGCTTGATTATTGGTACAAACTGTTTAACAATTTAGCTGTTTAATGTTGAGTAAGTAATATAGCAACTCTAGAGTCTATAGCTAGCCACTCTAAGCAACTTAGCACTGTTTGGTATGGTACTACAGCAGTACTCAAACATCAATTACAATTTACTCTCATTAATAACATAACTTTTCGATCATTTTGTCAAGTAGAAAAATGATACTAACAGCTTTAAATGATAGTTGGTTGAGTTCCAGCTAACAAAAAAACAAGTTAAGAAGTTTGAAATTCTCAATCGGATTCCGATCATCTGATTTGAAACCCAACTCGCATGGTCTATGATATCCATATTTTGAATTGAGTACGTACGGTTTTTTATTATATTGAAACTAATATGTTAACGAGAATAAAGTAGAATAAATGAGTCATTTGGAGTTAAATGTGTAGAGCGACTTTGGATCAAAAGAATCAAACCACTCGAAAGTGGGAAGATTGGGACTGGCATCAACTTTCGATCGAATCAAATCGAATCGAATCGAATCAAATCAAATCATTCTAGATTTAAGCCCATGACTTGCTCACTACCACAACTTGTAAGATCAACAAAGATGATCAACCTATACATATATATATATATATATATATATATATATATATATATATATATATATATATATATATATATATATATATATATATATATATATATATATATATATATATATATATATATATATATATATATATATATATATATATATGCAGTGCCTCTCACCAGCTGTTTGGTTTTATGGTTTGAAAAATGTCCGCATATTAGCGTAGATCAACTAACAGTTAATTTATTTATTTATTTTTAGCACTTTTTATAGTCAATAGAATGCCGTATAAGAATGTGGTTTCTTGGAGCGCCTTGATTTCGGGCTATGGTCAAAATGGGTTTGTGGGGGATGCTCTGTCGGTGCTAATCCAGATGCAGGATTGTGGGCTGGAGCCTGATTTGGTTGCACTTGTGAGTGCCATTCTAGCTTGTGCTCAAATTGGATTTTTGAAATTGGGTAAGTCGATCCATTGTTTCATCCAACGAAGGCTTGAATTTGAAAGGATGTCGGGTACTGCAGTTATTGACATGTATTCAAAATGTGGTTCCTTAATAAGTGCCTGCGCCCTTTTTGATCGGATTAGTTCAAGAGACTTGATCTCCTGGAACACTATGATTGCTAGCTCTCACGAGCTAATCAAATCAATGGTGATTGAGCCAGGGATCGCAGTGTAGGTCGCTCTTCTTTCTGGGTGTCTCAATCATAAAACATTGGAGCTTGAACAATATATAGCAGAAAAAGTTCTAAACCTGAATCCTAATGATCCAGGGGTGTACTCATTGGTCTCCAATGTTTATGCTGCAGCAAGGAATTGGGAATAAGTAATAGAGGTAAGAAAAGTAATTTATGTGGAAAAATTGAATAGTTGCCAAGTTGTTAGAGGTAAAATTTTATTCTGCTGCTCATTTGATTATCTAACTGTGATGTGCTATAACTGTTCCGTAATTTTCAAAACTTTAGCCCAAAACCAGCAAAACTATTACACAAGATTGCCTAAACAAGAAACTGTTATCTCCAAATATGTTGAAGTTTAATCCTTATATTTGCATTTTTATTATATTTGCATAATTACTTTAGATCAAATGACTGAAATAAATTTTAAACTGCCAGAAGAATGAAAATTTAAACTTCTTTGAAATCAACTTTTATTTGTGAAATTGGAATTGCAGCCTTGGATCCTAATTTATGTGGAAAAATTGAATAGTTGCCAAGTTGTTAGACGTAAAATTTTATTCTGCTCAATTAATTTTTTTTCATGGTTCCCTTTAGTATATGGTAATAAAACTTTCTTGATGTTCTATTGCATATAAAATGGACTACTTCAACAAGTACCCCGAAACAAAAAACAGAACTGGTCCTCTTTGTGCATCACCTACTAAACAACAAACTAAACAATTTTTAATAACATGCTAAACTTCATATTCTTTTGAGTGCATCACTTCCTGAACAAAGAACTGTTATCTCCAAATATGTTGAAATTTGATCCTTATATTTACAAAATTACTTTAGATGAAATAACTGAAATCAATTTGAACTTAGTTTGCAGGGTGCTTCTCTACCTGTTGCTGGTAACAGAATATAAGGATACAAGGACGAGGAGAACAAAAAGAGGATGATGATAAAATTGAAGAATTGATCAAAAAACCAGCTGCTGCAACTACTGGTGCTTCCAACTACTGATGCTGCTTCTTCTCCCAGCTACTGTTGATTCTGATGCTGCTGAACTGTTCCTGGTTGGCAAATACAAAAGAAATAAGTTACCCAACCTACATTTGATCCTAAAATTTTTTATTTAATCCTAAAATATATTGCCCAACCTCCATTTAGTGCAGTTTTCGAATGTGAATGTTACCGCACTTTGCTAATAATTTGTAAATGTTGTTGTGGTTCCCCAAATGCAAAGTGGATTCTATTGTCAATTTGTAAGTTTATTTCCTTTTGTAACTTTGTAAGTTCGTGAATGTTACCGCACTTTGCTAATCATTTCTAAATGTTGTTGTGGTTCCCCAAATGCAAAATGGATTCTATTGTCAATTTGTAAGTTTTTTCCTGTTTTTCTCTTCTCTGCAAGCTGCATTCCTCTCATGAAATGTGTCCATTCTCTCTATTGTTTATGTATCTAAAATTTACTCTTCTTTTCTTTCTAAGCTGCATTTGTCTCTTCTTCTCTTCTCAGCTTTTGTTTTTTGCTTAACATCTCCTTGGCTATATTTGATGTTTTGGTACTGGGCAATGATGCAACATAAATACTCTGCTGCTAGGTTTCTTTGCGAGGAGTGTATCTATTGAGTTTGGTAAACATTTATTATTTTTCCTGTATCTTTTGAGTTTCTTAAACATTTATTATTTTCCCTGTCTGTTAACTCTGAATGAACTCGGTAGACTATTGCGTTGCCTTTTGACAATGTGTGAAGTTGGCACTGGTTGAAGTTGGCTGAGTTTGTTAGTAGATTATTGTGCTGGATATTGAAACTGGAATTGCTTGACTACTGCAAGGTTATTTATGCTTAGTTTACTTATATTCCTTTGTGTTTACCTGGCTTTTGTTCTATACCTGTGTTGATGGACTGCAAGGTTATTTTGTAGGTTAGGTAATAGTTAACGAAAAAAATAAAATAAAAAATAATATTTATTGAAGAAATTATACCCGCGGCGCAGCGCGGGCCTTCACTAGTTTAGATAATGTTATGCACCACTTCCTCACTCATTTGTCTCTGCCCATTGTCCACTTTATATCTTTAACCGGGGCATAGCAGCTTTTTGAGTGCAACTAGCATGCTCAACTTGCAAAAAAATTTAAAACTTTTTTCTTTTGATTGTTGCATCTGGTCCACCTTCTACAGTGTGTACTTGAACAAATCTAACATGCTCCTTAAAAAAAATTGGGAGGTATTAAAAGAAAAGCAAATTTGGATTTGTCTTGCTTGATCTACAGCTTCCAGGAAAGTGCTATACCAACAAAGTTGATCAACAAGCTATATTTTTGTATTGAATTCTTGTTTAGTAAATTTTAATCCGACTTTTTGCATAACTTTTTAATGTTTTCTACACAGGCAACCAGATGTTTTGCAAATAAAAATTCAAATAAAAACCCAATTGGAAAAAGAAGTTTGATTCTCTTACTAACTTAAAAAATTTATGCCATTTTTGACATAATATTCAGTAAAAATGGATTTTTTTTTTTTTTTTTAATTTTATTTTATTTTATTATTATTTTTTTTTATTATTTTTTTTTTCTGCTGCCGGTTCTTACCGGCTTTCCCTTTGCTAAATTCATTTTCGCATTGAATGAAGCGGCAGCATGCTGCCTTTCTCTCTCAAAAAAAAAAATATATATTGAAAAAAAAAAAAAATTTGTGGGCTGAGAAAGTGGAATAAGAATTTTAAAATTCTGTTACCATCCAAAAATACTGTAAAACCAAGTAGTGAAGTCCAAAAATTAAGATAAAGAGATGGGTGCATTTTTATTTTTTGTTCTTATGTTTTGAAGCAGAATGATTCAAATTAAAGTTTTAAATCCTTTTATGTCCAGGCTTCAATGATGGTAATAAAAGCATCACTTCTCCAACCATTCTTTTGTTTGTCAGAGTGAGGCATGACCTTGTGATGGATCCTTAGTAGGTGAATGATTTTGCTGAGAGATTTTGTTGTGGGGCAGGAGTAAGTGTTCTATTATCAACTGTATTATTCATCCACTAGAGTGTCAATTCAAAGAGATGTATGCTTTGTAATAGGCAGCTGGTAGAGTCCCGGGTGACTGATTCAAAAAAAAAAATTTATAAAAAATTAATATATAATAAAAAAATATAAAAAAATTAATTAGTTATTAGTATTATATAAAAAAATATGTCGCAATTTCCCTCGACGCATATTTAAACTTTGAAAGGATGTATCGTAATTTTATTAATAATAATATCAAATACTTTTTTTTTTTTTTTTTTATAAGTCAAAAAATAATTATTTATCATTTGATCATACACGTGCATACAAAATTTAGCCCCAAAGCGGGGTCCACGTGCCAAATAAAGGCATAAGGTCCTTTTTATTAGCTACCTCGTCCCAATGGCTGGCGTAATCCTCGCTAACCGTCTCTATTGCATGTGAGTGTTGGGGGCGAAATATGATGCTGACCGTCTGACGCGGTCCACGATCGGCTTCTGGGAGTGGCTCTCTAAATATGATGCGCCGCGTGTCAAAATATCAAGCAATTAAACGAGGAGGGATCTGCTCGGCCGGATTCTTCTCAAATAAATTCTTGAGAAAGTTCGGCCTAGAGAAGCCGAACAAAAATGTAGAGACGAACTAAATTTAGAGACGGAATTTGACACAGCCGAATAGACGATTTAGAATTATATTCCTTGGAGAGGGGTTATAGGAACCGATTACAAGTAAAACTATTCTTAAGAAAAGCTGTAGATACGGATATGAAAGCTATCTAGGAAAGCAGTAAATGCAAATATGAAAAGCTATCTAGGAAAGCGGTAAATGCAGGTAAATATTGTCGATTTTCGAGGGACGGTGATTCCTGTTTCATCAGTTCGAAATCCTTATTTTCTTTTTACTAATCTTCGGGCACATGTCATCTTCCGCTGTTTAAATATCTCTTACTCCGGTGCTTCTTTACTGCCTTTTCCTCTTCCTTGCATTATCTCCTTCGCAACTTGTTCGGCTCTTTCTTTTTTCATGGCTTCTCGCGCTGCTTTGTTACCGTCTAACCCCACCATTAATTTTCGGCTCCTTCGTCCATCAGTGGAGAATCCACTACATTTTCTCCATTGGCCCTCCTTTGTGGTAAATCCCTCTGAGGAAACCTTTCCGTTCACAACCGTTGGCATCCCGCTGCTGGCAGATAAGGTTTATCTTGGTACCTGAGCCTCCAATAAGACTTTTGGGAGGAATCTTCGTACCTAGTCTGCCGTCTCTGATTCTTATGTGCGATGGCTTGACCGGGTCCAGGCTACCTGGGGACCTGTGGAAAGAAGTTGACATCTTCGATGCCATCCAACTTTCTCGAAACAGTTACCAGACCGATCTGCTGCTTCTGGCGTCAACCTTATGCTTCTGATCGCCGCGCTCCAATACTTTCTTCTTCCGTTCGAGACTATTTACCACCACGTTGATGGATGTGGCCGCCATCACCGGCCTTCGCCCTCATGGCATTATTCTTTCTTCGGCCTTCTCAGCCGAAGGTATGGATGACTTCTCTCCCGGTCTAGAACCGAAGGTGGACCTCGTATACGGGAGGTTCATAAAGATCTTCACCGATTGCGGGGGCTAAGCCGGTATCCAAGGATGAGCACATTGCATTCCTTTGGTATTGGTTGTGCTATAGCCTCTTCTGTAGTCGGTCCCAAAAAATGAATCGAGACTTTCTGCCGATAGTCGTGGCACTAGCTAACGGTCAGAAACTTGCCCTCGACCTTTACTTTCTCACCTTTTTGCACTGAGAGCTATTTGAGACGATTAAACCTGCCCCTCGCAACGATAATCACCTAGTGATCGGCTCGGGGTGGGTGTTCTGTGGTTTCTGCAGTTGTGCCTCTAGTTTTATTTTCCTTCGCTCATTCGCCGTACAGAGTTTCCTCCGGTCTCTCGTCAACCCTCCGTTTCTTTCGGCAGATCTTTTGGCTGTCCCGAGCCTTTTTCCTCAAGTAATTCCCTCGATTTTCTGCGTTACCTTCGAGTGTTTTACTCCGAGGAGAAACGGCCGAAGGGCCGTTGGGCGCCTTTCGCCTCAAGGAAAAATGGACCGTGCTGGTTTCGGAAAAGGTTTGGGTACATCCTCAACTAGGCAGAGTCGGCGAAGCTCACCGAGCATACTGCTGTGTGGTACTCATTCCTTGCTCCCCGAGACCTACACATCGGCCTCAAAAGCCAATCCAAACTGGTGCCGAGCACCGAGGTCTATTTGCCATATTTCGCATCCCGACAATTCGGGTTGGTTCAAGCAATTCCGGCCCCGACCTCTTACTTCATTTGCAACTCCTATCGCGGTCGTCACCTAACAAAAGGAGTAGCCAAGGTGGATCGGGTTATGGTTGCCGGGAACCGCCTAAAACGATACTTAATCCCCGTGTCGTTCGAAGCGGTTTCTAAAGGCTCCTCTGACGAGCTCTTCCGGCGGCCGTGGAGCGACACCTGTAACACCTTGTTCGGCATTGCCTTTGCCGAAATAGTCGACCGATTTGATTTTGATGTCGACCCTCTATCCAAGTTCGAAGGTATGTCTGCTACTCTTCTTTCGAGTTCTCTCGACACCTTCTTACTAGACTTTCCATCATCTTTCAGCTGGACCTTCAACTTCGACTTCCGGACTGGTCTTTGAGGAGAGTACAGCTCCACTTCGGGTTCTACCAGTATACTTTTTTCTCCTTACTCAGGGTCTATCTAGTCTTGATTTCGATTGACCCATTAATGTTCCTCAGCCACCTCGCTCAACCAAAAGGTTGGTTCGTGGCTTTCCTTTGGTTGGACGCTCTTTTAGGCACACTCCGACTGCTTTGCGTTCGGCCAGAGAAGAGCCGATCGCTAGGAGCTCGGATCAGGGAACGTCGACTATTATGGAGCCGATAGTGGCTAAAGCAACTGCCTTACCTAAGGACGAGGCCTCCCCTCCCGAGGAACCTTTTTAGGTATTTCACTCATTTTTTCATCTCCTCGTTGTTCGACCGACTTATAGTCTTTTCTTTTTTACAGTTGCGTCGTCGTTGGGCCAAATGTTCAGCCAAATAGACCGTCACTACACTGCGACCGACAAAACTAGGCCGCGGAGGTCCTCCTGTGCCCGCACCGGCCGAGGCTACCCCTCGGCCCAGGTCTCCTGTTGCCTTTCAGCAGGTTGCACCGGATGCGCCTCCGGTGGCTAGGCCTAGTCATTAGTAGGATATTTTTCGGGTCCCACCTATCGAAGCGGCTCGCAATATAGATGAAGCGAAGCTGGGAGAGACCTAGGAGGAGAAAGAATGTGGAGGAGAAGATGGGGCAGAAGAAGAAGAAGAGGATGAAGAAGAAGAGAAAGAAGAAGAAGGGGAAAGAGAGGACGAAGAAGAAGAATGAGAAGAAGAGCATAGAGAGGAAGGGAAAAAAAGAGACAACCACGAAGAAAAAAAAGATGAGAGGGTTGCCGTTGTCACTTTGGTGCTTGATATTACCGTCGAACTTCCGGTGGCTGACTTCGAAGCCGACTTATCGACCCTCTTGGAGCTACCTTCAAGTTCGGCTCTCCAGGTTAGAGGGTACCTGTTGCCCTCTCTATCAGAGCTTCTTACCCTCAGCCCTTCTTTAGATGATGGTATCGGAGTGGCACCCTTCATGGCCAAAGACTCTCTTCAGCCATTTCACGAGATCCTTAGTCTCTGTTCCGAGGGCCTTCAACCGCTTCTTCGAACTCCTGAGAAGCTTCAGCGGTTCGAGGAACTTCTCTGCTTTCTTACAGCCTCCTCTCACTGTTCTCTTCTTCCGCTGCGGGAGCAACGCCTCATATTCTCCTCGTCCTCTCGGCTGCCTCCCATTGTCTCTCTTAAATCGACCGTTCTTAAGGAGCTCGAGGCAGTTGGAGCCCACTTTTGTACGGTCGAAAACTACCGGGTGTCGATCGCATCCCAAGTGACTCCAATAAGCAAATGTGCAGTGCAATTGTCCCAGCTCTAGCAACATTCAACCGGAATCGAGAGGGAGATTGCTGAAACAGAGTTTCGCCTTGCCAGCCTGAAGCGAAATCTGGCTGCAGATCAAGCGGCAATTGCCGCGGCTAGAGCTCGATTACGGATGGAGACAAACCTCGGTGCCTTCCTTCGTCATGGGCTCATGGATCTTCCGAGCAAGCATTCAGAGATGAAGCGGCGGAGAAAAGTGATCCAACGATCGCAGGCGCTGGTTGACGCTGAATGGAAGCAACTCCGTGACTTGATGTTCTGAACACTCGACGTCTTTCTTTTTTTTTCGCGCACTTTTGTATTTAAACAATTGACCACGATTGCAATATTATAATTTTTTTTGGACCGATTTATAGCAAGTCTTTACTTCAATTTAAATAATCGACTTTGATTTCTTAGCCATTCATACAACAGTCCGTGTTATTCAATTTTCTCGCCATATTCCGGCGCCTTTTCCTCAAAGCGTTCTGGCTGAACAACTTCGACTGCACCGTTCATTCTCGGCCTTTCTTGTGATGACTTAGATCTCCACAAAAGAATTATAGTTTGATCAGCGGCTTCTTGAGGCCTATGTTATGTGATGGAGGTGTTTGTGCATGAATCGGACCCAAGAAATGGACCCGACGCAAAAATTAGATCAAGTTTGCCTATCCGGATGCCTTCATCGAAATTTAGAAGTGGATTCTTGCAAAACGGATATCGAATTTGGATTCAGTGCGGGAAAACGGTCAAAATCGAATATTTGGATGTATTTTTCGAGACCCGGACGCCCTAAAACGAACATCCGGCATGTTTACTGTAGCTCGAGCAGGCCGGGCAGCGCCGGCGGCCGCCGGAGCACGACGGGGTGGCTGCGGGCAGGCGCGGGCAACCGCGAGTAGTGGCGCGGGCAGGCGTAAGGGTGCGGGTAGGCCGGCCCACGGCCCTTGGCACGTGCACCGGGACCAGCGAACGAGCGCGCCAGCCACATAGCACCTTCTGATTGGCCGGGTCGCGCCAATCACGCCGCGATTGGCGGGGCGGCGCCACATGGCGCCTTCCAATTGGCCGACAATGACTCGGAAGACCCGTTGTGGACCGCAGCATGGACCGCGCGGGCCACGTGGCTCGTCGCAATTGGCGGGTGCCAGCCGCCTCGCGTGCGCGGGGCGCGTGTAGCACGGGGCGGCGGGACACGTGGCAGCATTACGGCGATCCGAGCATTGGGCGGGAGCTCTCGGATGGACGTCACGTGTCCAGGCGTTGTGCCGGTCGGATCCGGGCGCCCGAAAGTGGCCTTGACCCGAATTTTGACTCTTTTTGGTCTTCTCTCTATAAATAGCCTATCTTGGGCTTCTTTTGAGGAGTTTTTAGATACGATTTTGGGGCCATTTTCGACAGAGAGTTTCTTCATCGAGTCTTCTTCGCGTTTTGGCATCTCGGGGGATTTTTAGACACCGCTTCATATTTTTCCTCCCCAATTTCGCAAGCTTCGACGTTTCTTCAACACCGATCTTTTCCGTCGACTCTTTGTCCACAGGCTCCCCCGAGCTGAGTTCTTGGAGTTTTTTTGTCGATGTTTGCGGCGACATTTCCATGAGAGGCAAGCCTTCGATTTTTGTGTTTATTATTTTTCTCCATTTTGGGATTTTATGGGGTTTTTCGGAGCTTCTTTAGACCCCCTTTTTCTGCGACATTTTTCTGGACAACGGAGGAGTGATCTTACATTTTCTCGGACTATGGGTAACGAAATCTGGTGTTTAAAGACTCGATTTCTATCTACACTTCGCGAGGATCGTAGCCGTATTTTTTTTGAAATTTGTAGAGGGCATCTCGCAGGAGGTATTTTGCTGTTTTGTGGACAGACTTGCGACGGTGACTGTTTTGGGTGATTTGGACTTACCACGGTGTTTGGATTGTATCTCAGTGACCGGGAGGGATTTTCAGGTGATTTCTGGTTCGTTGGAACTGTGGGAACCTGAGAATCGCGCTCGTCTAGCTACGTCTCTTTTGGACTCCGGACCGACGCGGGCATCTAGGTGGGTTGGTTGATTTCCTCCAAAACTGCGGATTTTCTACTGATTCTAGTATTGTAGCCTTTAGCATGCTAGAATAGGTGCTAGTATTACTGTATCATGATGTTTATAGAGTTATTGGACTTTGACTAGCACCCCGACATATGATTGCATGTATTTAACCAGACTGCTAGAAAACTCTCACTTGGGCTAGGTTCTTTTGTGTTCTAATTTCTACCCCTTACATTTCTTTTTCTGGACATAGAGCTTTTCCTCCCCCGGGTAGTGGGCCGAGTGGTCGGGATAGTGTGGGATGCATGTCGCACTCGTGCCTGGGGGCCGAGTGGAGTTTGGTAGCCGTTGCTAGTGTTGTACCTGTGTTGGGAACCGTTTAGGTAAACAGTGGTCCCGGGTTGTCGGGTATTCTCCGATTTGCTGTCGCCACCGAGTTTGTGGCCATGGTGTACTTGTGATATCAGGATCTTGATCCCAGAATATTTTTTTGGACACTCATGATTTTAGTAAATCAGTGTTTTTCCTTTCGAATTTCTAAGGGTCGACGGAGCCTATTCTTGTCTGATTGGGTAAAGGCATTAGTCCTTCGGGGTTCGAAAAATAAACTTATTTTTAACCGAGTTTTGCAAGAATTAAAATCTATAAAAATTGATTTTTCCAAATTAAGATGGTTTTCGAAAAAGAAAGCTATTTTTATCCTCACCCCGAGAGGGTATGAGTGGAAATGTTATTTAACAATAAAAATCATCTTTTCTTACAAGCTTCCTCAACCGGGAGGGTTTGAGCGCTCTGGGTTCCAAGGGATGTTTTTGTTCTCAGGTCGAGAACCACGGGAGGCTATGCCTATAGCCTGTTCTTGTTTGATTGGGGTTGTAGGTATTAGTCCCCCAAAATTTTTGGACCCTTCGTTGTTGGAGCTGTGGAGTATCTACAATCAGTGAGTTTTAGTGTGTTGACTTGGATTCCTATTTTGTGAGCCGTTTGGGCTGACGGCAGTCCCGGCTGTTGAGTACCTCAAGCCAGTGGTTTAGTGTTGTAAGTTGGACATTGTCGATCTGGGTGATCGTGGATTTGGACTATAGCCTGCAGGAGCTAGATTGAGCTCGATAGAGATGCGTGAATACTTCCTCGGTGGGGTCGCGCCCCTCGATTGTTGCTCCGGAGCTGGGCATGTTACTTTGCTATCGCGACCTGTCGATACTGTCCGTGTGGGACGCCCCACATAATTCTCGTCCTCTTGTGGATGTGTGGTAATAGGTGGGCGCAGGTTTGACTGTACCCTTTTGGGCAGTGATTACGATTGGGTCGATTGAGCAGCTCGTGTTCGAGTGGTTGCATATCATCATCTGTTTTCTCTATTGAGCATGATAGATAGAGGCATGATAGCTGTAGATTTCTTTCCAGCTTATCATTCTTTATTGAGAATTCTCTTATCTTATATCTCCAGTAGACTTAGTAGGCAGACCGTTGGTCTTGAAGACGGTACCTACTGAGAACTACTGTAGGATATAGTTTTCACACCCTCTGTCGGTGACAGTTTTGCAGAGATTTACCCTTCCGTTTCTTCTCTAGCTAGCTTGACGGACCGAGGACAGTGAGTCACGAGATAGATCCCTACCAGGGTAGTTTATTTTGGTGAGATAGATGTACCATCCTGGACTGTGGGATTTTACTGTACTGTGAGGTATTTCTTGTTTTAGTTATCTCCCTTTTTGGATTCATAAATATTGTATAGGAGGATTTTTTATTATACTATTCCTATGGATCAGATTTTGTATCACTTATATTTGGGAGATGGATTTTGTACTTATTTTCAGTGTACAGTAGTTTGGATTTTATTTGCAACTATTTATTTTCTACTCTGATATTTGTATAGCTGTAGTATCATCTTTTGCAGGTTGTACGCTTCGTCTATGTGGGGCTTCCCGTATGGGCGGCGGATCTATTGGTGAGACTGGGTCGCAATTTCAACCCCGGGATGTGACAGATTAAAGTGGTATCAGAGCCTAGGATGTTGGTCATTGTGGACTTAGAAATCCTAGGCTTGTGGTTGGACCCTAAGATGACTACGTGAGAGTCGTGACTTATAGCAAGAGTCCTGATTGAGTTTTTACCTCTCCCAATAGACGGGATGAGTGGTTTCGCATGTTTATTCTCTTAAAGTGGTTATGTTGGCTGCAGACGACATAATACTTTAGAATGGATAACACGTCGTAGACTTTCGCTTGATTGGGTCGAGTGTTTGTTGTGTCCTGATGTTTGCTTTTGTTGTAGTGGACTACGATGCCTTCGAGACGTCGTGCAGCGACGAGGACACATTTTGCATCAAATAATGAGCCCGAGCAGCGGAAGACCGAGCAGACAGAGCAGAGCGAGATCCTCCAGTTATGGGCCTAGGTGGCACAGATGTTTGAGGCGATAAGGCACTAGGAGGAGACCGCTAGGCGCTAGGAGGAGGCGATGCGGCGCCAGGAGGAGAACATGGAGCGCATAATGCCCATGTTCGAGCAGAGAGTTTCCCCTACAGTACTACCAGTGGCATCTCTAGCTGCGGCGCCGCCGATTCTGGTTCCGATAGCACTGTTGACAAAGAAGGAGCGGCAGGACTTGACCGATCGGCTGACTCATTTTTGTCAGTATCATCCCCCGCAGTTTTCGGGACAAAGTTTGAAGCCTTGGGAGGCAGAGAACTGGATAACGGCTATGGAAAAGCTGTTCGAGAACTTCTTCGTGCAGGAGAAGTATCAGGTGCATCTGGCTACTCACTTTCTTGAGAAGGACGCCGAGATTTGGTGGCGTAGGATTCGTCCTGTTGGACCACCAGGAGTTCAGTTGTTGTCTTGGAGTGAGTTTTGTGCTTTGTTTCTTGGGGCCTTTTTTCCCGACAGTGTAAAGCAGAAACTGGAGGGGGACTTGAGACATTTGCAGCAGGGGAGTCGGCCACTACAGGAGTACATTCGTGAGTTTATGCAATTGCTGAACTGTGTACCCTATGTTGCACGGGATGAGGCCCGACGGATTGATCTTTTTGAGAGGGGACTACACCGGGATATTTATCAGTTTGTTCATTCCCAGCGATTGCCGACTTTGGATGCAGCGATCGGGCACGCACTGTGGGTTGAGAGAGGATTTATGGTTCTGACTGAGAGGGACAGAGCACCGGGGGCCAGCTTTGGAGAGAAGCGTCAAGTACCACCTGATGGGGGACAGGCCAGTGGATGGGGATCGACTAGCTCACAACGACCTCAGTCTTAGGGTCATAGCCGTTCGGACTGGCAGGGATCCGATGGACCCCAGTAGCGACGGCAGTTTCCCAAGCAGCGACGGCAGTGACGGCAGTTTCCACAGCAGCGACAGGATGAGTGTGTCATCTGCGGTGGGCCACATTCACCGTCGTAGTGTGACCACAAGTAGGGGCGATGCTTTTCATGTGGACAGTCAGGATATTTCCAGGTAGCGTGCTCCCGAACGGTGCTCATGGTATTACAGCTTGTGACGGCACCCCCACTACCTCTTTAGGATGAAGGAGCTCCTCCAATGTACCGCCAGGCAGATAGGGCCACGACGTCAAGGCAAACAGAGCGGTGACCACTAGCGCCGAGCGGATAAAATTATGCAGCCGTTTGGAGGGTGCCATGATAGTGGACCGCGTCGTACCAGGTATGATTTTCTTTATAGTCGTCTGAGCTAGAGCATGTTTGATGCCAACGCCTCTTATGTATGTATTAGTAGAGCATTTTGCATCCCTGCTTGAACTAGAGGTACGGTCGTTACCACGTGCACTGGAGGTGGAGGTCCTTGAGTAGGTTGTGCATGTGGAGGAGATCACGGAGCATGTCCTATGCAGTTGAGGCCATGGATCACACCGATGGACTGGCAGGTTTTGCGGCAGTCCTAGGACTAGGACACAGTGCGTTGGATTAGTTGGCACGGTATTTTGCAATGATGGATTGAGAAGGGAGGACGGTGACCTTCTGCGAGCCAGATAGGAGGAGTTTATCTACATAGACTGTCGGATCACGCAATGTGCGACGGTGATTTCATCGGCAAGGATCAGGTAAAGGATGAGCCGAGGTTGTATCATTCTTTATGCGACTGTGTTAAAGGCGCCTACGGCGGCACCGGGACTCCAGGGTACCTCCCATTGTCCGTGGGGTCCCAGATATGATTTCACCTGAGTTGTTGCTGATTCCGCCGAATAGAGAGGATTGAGTTGGTGATTGACGTCGTTCTGGAAACCGCGCCGATTTCGAAGGCACCTTATTGGATGGCACCAGTGAAGCTGAGAAAAGTAAATGACACAAATGATGGAACTGATGGCTAGAGAGTTGTTAGACCCAGTGTCTCGCCTTGGGGAGCACCTTCATTATTGTGGCAGAGATGGTTGATCACATGGCCTGCCAGCAGAGGTTTACTTGCAGTGGCACCCCTAGCGGCTTCAGATGGGTGCGAATGTTTTGGGCAGGAGCGCAGTGCAGAGCTTGAGCCTAGTGATCGCGCAGCAGGTGCCGCTACTGAGCCAGAGACGACGATAGGGGTTGAGGTTGTGTCCCTAGGGGTTCGTGGTAGATCGTAGCTTTTGTTTGTGCAGGGACAGCTTCAACACTTCTCTTCCTTTTTCTCGTCTATATGCCAAAGCTCGCGAACGGGATGAAAACTTCAAAAGGTTACTCTAGAAATGAAAACAGTGCCGGAACCTGTTCTTGTTTGATTGGGGTGCACTTGATCCTCAGGCCTCGTAATGGTTTCACATCGGCCGACATGACAGCCAAAGCATGGATCGGACTTCATTCGGGCTAGGTCGTGGCCCTCGAGCCGTCGCCACTTCCCTCATCACGTCGGCTTGGGCTCCTTGCTGCCGACGTTTTTGTGTTATCGTCATGGCCGAACCATAGCACCGGTTCGGCCTGTCTGACATGGGCTGCTGTTCGGCCGGCCTATCGGCCGGTGGGTTCACTTCCCTTAGGTGTTCCCTGAGGATCTCTCGCCTCTGCCATGATTTCGGCCATGACTAAATTCTGAGCTCCTCCACTAGGCGGATGGCTAAGGCATTGACTTCCCCTTCCGTAAGCCAAGGGAACTCGACATCAGGCGTTAAAGGGGTAGCCCGTGCCCCCAGCCTGCTGTCTCCGTGATAAGAGACTCGGGGCTTCAGCCCCATCCGTGGGTAGCCGCCAGCCGGGCCAAACTTCTCACGGGGCCTGCCTTGATATGGGCGCGGCTGTGGCCCGTGCTTTCGTCCTCCTTCGGCTTCTCAGCCGAAAGCTTCTCGAGGTGCCCCCAGGCCTCGGCTTTCTTTGTAGCCGCAGTGGGGGCTTTGTTGTCGTAGTGAGGCTCTTAGCCCCTCGTGGCCGCCTGTTTGCGGCCTCGACCGTGGTCGGCTGTAAATATCACACAGGACCCGTTGGATGGCTTGGTCCCGTTCATTGTCTTCGGCCCTCCTTCTTGGGTCGTTCGTTCGACCCCTTGGCCGAATGCTGATCCGGCGGATGGTCGTGGCGAGCTACGCCTTTGCCCAAGTCCGGAAAGGCGAATCATTTCTTGACTTCCTCGGGCATGCCGAGGAAGAGTGCGTCCCAGTTTTCACTGGTCATTTCGGCCTTACACCGAACGTAAAGTCAAGGTATGCTGCTCGCCGGTGTCTCTTTTTTGAGGGGTTCAGACCCCGACACTGGCTTCTTTCCCTTTACGTCCACCATATTTACCTACGGGAGAGAGAAGGGTTATATTGCTATTTTCGTGGTCGGCAAAAATGAGATAATCCTCGTCGATCTCCTTTTGGATATGATTCTTCTAGGCAGTGCAATCGCCTGTTTGGTGGCTCCATGAATGGTGCCACTTGCAATACTTTCGTTTTCGAAACTCTTCGTGTCACGCCTCGGGGTCGAAACTGTGACCCGGGCTCGTCAACAGATCCGCCGCCCATACGGAAAATCCCGTATAGACGAAGCGTCAACCTGCAAAAGAAAACTACTATAGCTAAACAGATATCAGAGCTATAAGATAAATCTGCTGAAAAATTAAAACCAATCATCTGTACAACTGGAAAATAAAGATACAAAGTGCACCTCCCATAAATGATAATCATACAATATTCCTCAAATACAAAACTCAGAGCTCAACAGGGAGGTAATCCTGAAATGAATAATACATCAGTGTACAGGCTCTCAATACACGTCATCCTCACTACAATAATCTCTCAAAGGTAAAAAAAATAAAACTAATCTACAGACTGCACTATAAGTCTCCAATGTGGGGGGTACAACTACTCTTCAAAGACAGGTAGGGATCTAGCTCGCGACTCCCTCGCCTCGAACAGCAACAGCAGAATCAGCATCTCCCACAGATGACTCAGCAAAACAAATGATAGGAAAGAAAAAGGAGAGGGAGAACCCCCAACGGGTGTGAGAACTACATCAACACGTAGTTCTCAGTGGGTACCGCCACCAAGCCCGACGGTCTGCCCACTAAGTCTACTAGAGGCATAAGATAACAATGCAGTAAAACTGAACAAGAAAAGCTGGAGGTACTCGACAGCTATCATGCCTCTATCTAAATGCTCAATGGGTGCTACAGATGAAAAGATATGTAACTACTAGCACCCAAGGTGCTCAATCGACCTAATCGAAATGACTGCCTCCTCGGGCTAGTCAAGCCTGCGCCTACCTACTGCCGTTACATCCGAAGACTGGACTTACGTAGGGCGTCCGTGACTGCCAAAACTGGCCCAGCCAGAGGGACTGCGTCGACAAGTCGCGATACAAAGTAATAGATCCACTCCGGACGTGGCACTTGAGGGGCGCGACCCCACCGAGGAAAAGGTATCCGCGCACTCTGTCGAGCTCCAAGTGGCTCCTGCAGGCTATGATCCAAATCCACGCTCACTCTCAGAACGGAAGGACCCAAGATACTCAAACATCTAGCACAACGGTCGGAGTACTCTCGACGACTCAGCTGATCAGCTCTCTCGAATCTCGAGACACTAGCAAACTCCACCAACTCGTGGCACAAAACACACTGGCTGAAAATACTCCACAGCCGAGATCGACCCACAACTCAGGGCTAATAAAACTGGTCGGACAACACTCAACGACCCGGGACCACCGTCAACCCCAACGGTTCCCAACAACACTGATCGGAAGATACTCGACGGCCCGGGACCACCGTCTACCCAAACGGTTCCCCACGACACTAGCACAATCTAAACTCAGCTACCAGACTCCACTCAGCCCCCAGACACGAGTGCAACAATGTCCCACAAAAACCTGACCCCTCGGCCCACTACCCGGGCGAGGCAACACTATGTCCAGGAAAATGCAAAGTGGAATGTCTAAAGCAGAAAGAAACATAGCCCAAGAGAAGGTTCTCTACTAGTCTGGTTAAACATGCATCATGTCACGCCCCGGGTGTAAACCAGAACTCGGGCTCGCCAACAGATCCGCCGCGCACACAGAATTTTCCATGTACACGAAGCGCTGGTAACCTGCTCAGATATAAAATATACAATAGAAGAGCATAAACAGAGCTGAACTAAAAGAACTATAAGTAATCTCAGACTGGAAATAAAATACAAGCTGAAATAAAAGTACAATAAACTCCCAGCTCACCAAACAAAATACAAACAGCTGGCTAAAGCCAGTCCAAAAAGTAAACTAATGTAGTCTGAGATACAAAAGGGGTACAATAGAAGTCCAGCTACTCTCACAGTTGGGGTAGATGATCTAGCTAGTCCGCAATCCTCTTACCTCGATCTGCCGCTGATGGCCCAGCAGCTCCCGCAGATGACTCTACAAAACAAAGGGGAAGAGGACAGGAAACAACAATGGGGGTGAGCACTACTAGATTTTCCGCATTGGTTTTTATTTTGCACTGAGATTGGTTTTATAAGTATTACACCTATTCACCCCCCCTCTAGTTGTTTGATAGTACCTATTTAGATCATTGGGGATCCAAAAACCAATAATCCATCCCTGGCCACATAAGGTACACAGTTAAGCAACCGTGTAAACTCCTGAAAATAGTCCCAAACTGTCCGATCGCCCTGCTGAAGATTCTTCAGATCATCTTCCAGCTTTTTCTTCACACTCATGGAGAAGTAAGTATCAAGAATCATCCTCCTGAACTCCGACCAGGGTAGCTGTCGGGTAATCTGAAACTCCAAAGGCTCAACCCGGCGCCACCATGCATCAGCATCTCCCTCTAAGCAATGTACTGCCATATGTACCCTGAATCTCGGATCAATAAAGAAGTCCCGGAACAACTTCTCCATTGATGCTAACCAAGTCCCGATCTCCCAAGGATGAGTACTCCGCCCTGAATACTTAGGTGGTCCCCTCTGGCAGAACTGAATAAGTTTCTCCGCAATCTCCCGCTCCTCGGCCGGGGTCAATGGCCGAATCGCTCCCGGCGCCCCACTGCTCGATGATGGTGCCGAAGGTACTAAAGGTACTACGGGTGGTGCGGGAGCCTCCTGAACAACCGGGGGTGGTGCCTCACGCTGGGCAAGTAACAGATCAATCTTCTGCTGCTGCTGACGATGGCTCTCTGCCAATTGGACCATCATGGCCCGCAGCTCACCAATCTCAGTGGATCCCGTCTACTTCGGCTCAACAGGGGGTGTAGAGGTATCCCGAGTAGGGATCCGATGTCGGGGAGGCATCCTGCCACAAGAAACCACGAATCAGTAACATAACTCCACACGACCCAATCTAGCGAAAGTTAAAGACATCCCCCTATTTCTGTGACTTTATGTTGTCTGCAGCCAACATAACTGTCCGCCATAAATAGGCTATGTCGATCCCTCTTCACTCACTGGAAGAGCTAAATAAATGAATCACCGACTTTCGCAAAATATCACGTCTCTCGCGCCCTATCATCCTAGGGTCTGCTAAAAGCCTAGGATTTCCTAAGTCCCAACTGACCTATCCCTAAGCTCTGATACCAAATTAATCTGTCACGCCCCGGGTGTAAACCAGAACCCGGGCTCGCGAACAGATCCGCCGCGCACACAGAATTTTCCATGTACACGAAGCGCTGGTAACCTGCTCAGAAATAAAATATACAATAGAAGAGCATAAACAGAGCTAAACTAAAAGAAATATAAGTAATCTCAGACTGGAAATAAGATACAAGCTGAAATAAAAGTACAATAAACTCCCAGCTCACCAAACAAAATACAAACAGCTGGCTAAAGCCAGTCCAAAAAGTAAACTACTGTAGTCTGAGATACAAAAGGGGTACAATAGAAGTCCAGCTACTCTCACAGTTGGGATAGATGATCTAGCTAGTCCGCAATCCTCTTACCTCGATCTGCCGCTGATGGCCCAGCAGCTCCCGCAGATGACTCTGCAAAACAAAGGGGAAGAGGACAGGAAACAACAATGGGGGTGAGCACTACTAGATAAACCAGTAGCCTCCCCTAGTGGGTAAAACCTCAAATGCTGACGCACCCACTAGGACTATAAGAGGCAAAAAGGAAAGAACAGTGGTATGCAATAAAGACTGCTGAAAAAGGAAACTACCACTACTATGCCTCTAAATGCAGTGCCAAAAAGATAACTGTATAGATATGCAACAATAAAGCTAACTGCCCAAAGAAACCCAATCAAAGGGCCAGGAAATATTAGCACTGCCTGCTCTGTCATCACTCGCAACTCACCAACTGACCGGCACCCATCACGGTCTAAAAGCCTACTCCGGAGTGGCACTCGAGGGGAGCGACCCACACGAGTATAGTAACCCTGTCATCAACATCTCTCAATAGCAGGACTGGATCAAGACTATGATTAATGTGGGAAACTCCATCCACTAATGCAATCCCGATCCCCAATCTGATGTGATAATAACATCCGGTCAACCGCCCAGAATCTGCGGTCGCCGATGAACCCGTAAATCCCAATCTGACAAGGTAAAAACATCTGGCCAACCGCCTAACGTCCGCGGTTGCCACTATGCCCCACAATCTCCAAGACTAGTCTAAACTATCCTAGACTCAAGGTCCATACTGCACTATCCCAAAATCCCAATCAGACTCGAGCATCATGCATCGATAGAGAAGAATAACGATAAAACATGTTTTCTCCTAAGTCAAATCCAATAATATAGTGCAGCAGTAAAATAGTGGCCTAACTAGGTGTCCAGATAAGCATGCAATTGTCCTTTTAAAAAGCATTAGAAAATGATCAAGGTTTATTGCAAAGAATTATTTTAAAAACATTAATGTGATACTAATTTGCATGCGGGGTTAGATATAGCAATTGTCCAACATTATTGTCCCAAATTTATCACATAAAGACTATCAATTAAATTAGGGGGGGCATTGCACCAGGTTCACATACTAACAGCTAGTTGTCACATATATAATTGGGGAACTCTAATACTCCTAGTGAGCATGTCAACAAAGAGGGAAACACAACCACCCACCTCGAAAAGCATGCACAACACCCGAAGAAGTATCCCACTGTCCGCTGTCCTCTAAAAAATACAGTTTGCCGAAGACAGCGTCCTACAACATCACACAATTGCACACGGTGTAAAAATTACAAGTCCCAAACAGATTTGCCATTTTTATAATCAGCACGCAAAACGAGGAATTTCACCGCTGTCCCGAGCTCCAAAAATCCCAGAAAAAATCACGGTTGCGTTTCTCGCGAAAAGTAGCCCAAAATCGACTATTAAATCGCCTCGATCTGATGTTCCTACGCAAAGAAATAATTCGTCGAAGTTGCCGCTGTCCAAACATCCAAACAGCAAAAGGGGGGTCAAAAACACCTCGGGAACCATGCCAAGAATTTGGAATCCAGAGAAATCACCAACACGAAAAATGAAGCCCTACCTCTTAAGAACACACCGGCGAAGAAATCATCGAAATCGGACTCCTGCACTGCGCAGGGGGCTTCTCTGACTGAGATGCGACGATAATGGGCCAAGTTTGGGGGAAAAATGAGGCGCTCTGTAAAATCCGGATCGCCGCTGTTGAGCTTCCAAAAATTCTGGAAACCCACCACGAGATGCAAAATAGTGTGAGGAACAACTTTGCTAAAGGTCCCTCCCTCTCATTCCCTCTCTACACTTCGAAAAAGGGCAGAGAAAAGAGAGAGGTGGGCTGTATATATAGGCCCAAAAGTCTTTTGGCAAGATTCCCTCCATGTCCCAAGATTCGGGCGCCCGGTCCGGCCCAGCCCGATTTCGGGCGCCAACAGTGCGGCCCGGCCCGCCAATTTCCGGGGGTGCACAGTGCGGCCCGGCCCAGCCCGCTCGCGCACAGGATCCCGCCGCACACCGCACAGCCATTCGACCCGCCCCAGAGCCCGCCACGTGTCCGCCAAACAGGCGGCAGCCGTGCGGGCCCAGCGGGGAAGCGCCACGTGCCCCCTCCCCGGGTCAGCGCGGCGTGCGGCACCAACCACTGGCGTGGTGCCACGTGGGGCGGCGCCGCCAGACGCGACCGCCGGTCAGTCAACGCGCCGCCCGCGTGCGCGTACGGTCGCAGTCGCGCGGTGCTGCATGCGCCACGCGCACATGGGCCGGCCAATCCGGGGCCGCCACGTGGCGCGCCCCGGTCCACCGTGCACCGCGCACGCTCCGCACCTGCCCGGCCTGCCCAAGCTGCCCGCGCCTGCCCTCGTGCGCCGCGCGCAATGCACCGGGCCAACCGTGTGCTGCCACGTGGCCCGCCGGTCCACCGTGCACCGGCGGCCCTTTCCATGGACCAGGAGGCATGCGCCGGCCCAATCAGAGGCCGCCACGTGTCCCCGGCCGGTCCACAGCTCCCCCCGTGCACCATTTTGCGCAGAAAACTTTCGGGGGTCCGTTTTTGGGCATCCGGACTCTGAATAATATAAATAAACAGCCATTTTCAAGCGTTTTTCCGCGCTGAATCCAAATACGGCCTCTGCTCAGCCTGAATCCACTTCTAAAATTCGGCAAAAGCAGCCGAGAGTCCAACTTGATCCCAAATCCTTACTGAGTCCAAAGAACACATCTCTTTTGACATGTTGGGCCCCACACACCAATAATAGGTGTTCCACACCCCGAAACAGGGGAAAAACCACAGGGAATCCTGGGACACTACATCCCCCCCCACTAACAAAAGTTTCGTCCTCGAAACGAAAATCATACCTCAGCCCAGAGCCTCGAACAGGTAGGGGTAGGTGTCCATCATCTCCGACTCCAGCTCCCAAGTAGCCTCGCGCTCGTTATGATAGCTCCAAAGGACCTTCACATAGGGAATGACCCAATTGCGCAATTCTCTCACCTCTCGATCCAGAATCCGCAGTGGGCGCTCCTCATACCTCAAATCCTCGCTGATCTCAAGCGGCGTGAAGTCGATGACGTGCGATGGGTCTAAGACGTACCTCCTCAGTGTAGAAACATGAAAAACATCGTGGACACCGGCTAGCCTCGGGGGAAGAGCAAGTCGATAAGCAACTGGCCCGATGCGCTCCAATACCTCAAAGGGCCCAATATAACGGGGGCTGAGTTTCCCGCGTATGCCAAACCTCCTTATCCCCCTGGACGGCGAGACTTTCAAAAATACATGATCTCCAACCTGAAACTCTAAGTCTCGTCGCCGAACATCAGCATAGCTCCTCTGTCGACTCTGAGCGGTCTGAAGATGCTGTCGAATTACCCGGACCTTCTCCTCTGCCTCTAGCAATATATCTGGTCCTAGAGTCCGTCTCTCCCCCTACATCACTCCAATATAGCGGTGATCGACATTTGCGTCCATACAATGCTTCAAACGGAGCCATTTGGATGCTCGCCTGAAAGCTGTTGTTGTACGCAAACTCAGCCAAAGATAAGTGTCGAATCCATCCACCGCCAAAATCTAGGACACAAGCCCTCAACATATCCTCAAGGATCTGAATCGTCCGCTCCGACTGTCCATCAGTCTGTGGGTGGAAAGCTGTACATAAATATAGCAAGAATAGAACATCACAATCCTAGAGATTGTACAATTAATCATACATGCTATCTATCAGAGGTGCAACAATCCCTTAGGTAAGCTTCATTAATAATCATCATCATCTAGCAAGTTCTCAATCTCATAGAGGAACACCACAACTATATAAGCTTCCAATTATCAACATGGGTAATAATATCATGCAGTTCTCATTTAACATATTAAGAATATCACACTAGCAGGTTCCAAAGGACATAACATGGATATCTTATCTTGCAATTCTCAATAGTTACTAACATCATGCTTACATCTCAATCATCATCATGAATATACTAGCATGCATGCATTCTATCAAACATAGAATTAGAGAACCGTCCACCGGTTCTGGAGACAGGAAACCCACCTGAATCGCTTTCCGCAGGCAAAGCTGAAGTCGGTGAAGTGCACAGACGCTCACAATCCAAAATCTGCCGAAACTGCACCATCGGTACTCGGTCGCACGAACCTCTGTTCCAACAACAACAAAGCCCACAATTAAACAACATCACAACTTACACTTGCTGTTTTTCCAAAACAGCACAAAGAAGACCCTTTTTCACCTGCATTCTGTCCTCAGAAAAATCCAAAAAAATCACCGTTGTGATCCTCGCGACGAGTAGATACAAATCAAGTATTTATACAACTCATTCCGACATCTGTAGACCAAGATACAATTAGAACACTGCGGCAAGTCAAAATGTACACTGTCCAAAATCTGTCGGAAACCAGTCCGAAAGAAGGTTAATTATCACCTGTAAGATAATCTCCAAAAATTCTAATAAAAATACGACGGCGATCCTCTCAAAGCTTAGATATCAATCGAGTCATTAAACGCCTCATTCCGATGCACGAGCACAGAGATAAAAATCCGACAAGCCTCCGCTGTCCAAAAATCCACCAGCAAAACAGTGGCTCAGAGATGCCTCGTAAACCATGCCAAGAACTCAAATCGAGATGAAGTGATCCATAAAAAAATTGAAGGCGTACCTCTCATGAACGTACTGCCACAAAAATTGGCTCAAAATACCATCGAAGTGATCCAGGGTGCCTCTCTGACCGAAAAGTGACGGTGGAAGCCGAAATCCAAGAAACATTGCAATGCGCCGCGTTGCAGAAAGCGCGGATGTTGAGACCTCCAAAAAATCTGAAAATTCATCGAAGGGTTGAGGAGAGAGAGAGAGGAACATTTTTCCTTCAAGGCTCAGAGGGAGAAAAGCTACGGAAAACATTCAAATCGTAGGCCAAAGGGGGGATATATATAGCCAAACCAAACAACCAAGTTAATACCCAACATGCCCCTTAAATCGGGCGCACGGAAGAATCGGGCGCACACAGTGCGCCCGATCTAGGCCACTCATCGTGCGCCCAGAACGCCCCGGACGCGCCACGTAGCGCCGAACAGGGGACAGCGGATCCGGCCGCTCACCAGGCGCCGCGTGGCCTGCCTCGGACGCCGACGTGTGGCACGCCCGAGCGGGAATCGCGCGTCAACGCGCGCCCGCGTGGGCGCACGCCGCGCTGTCGGGCATGCGCCCCGAGGCACCAACCACCAGCTCCGTGGATCGCTCTGCCTGCACCAGCCACCCAGCGGCCGCCACGTGTCCAACCTTCCGGTGCACGCCGGCCCCGTGGACCGCGCGCCTGCCCGCGCGTTCGCGCGCCTGCCCGCGGCCGCTCCGCCGCCTACCCGAGCCCGCGCCGCCGCTCTCCGCCGCTGCCCGCCGCCGCCCGTTGGCGCCGGAACAGTACCAGCTGCCTAGAAATCCGTGCCGGGTCATTCGGGCTCCGAAAAATACAAGTAAATAACCTATTTCGATCGTTTTCGCGCGCTGAATCCAAATCCGCTGTCCGTTCTGTCAAATTCCACTTCTAAAATTTGTCAAAAATTTCCGAAAAAGTGAACTTGATCTATTTTTCGTGCCGGGTCAATTCCTTGGTTCCAATACGCGCGCAAAAACCTCAATCACCCAATATGGGCCTCCAAAAATTACTGATCAGCCAGTAAACACATCGCGGGGATCCGGGTCCTCACACTTCGTATGGGGGAATTGTTTAACCCTCTTGGAGTCGAATCCTCCTATTTTGGAGCAGTCGATCGAAAATTTGATCGGCCTTGGAAGTATCGAATAAGTATGCGTTAGCCGATGCTCGGGTTTTGTACTCCCGAATTCTTGTTGGCTTTAACAACTGGCATTGTACGACTGACGATATTTTAACAACTCAACCTCGTATACTTCGGCCTAATTAGCCGAACTCTCGTTCTCACCACCCTCATTCGGCTCTTTGTGTGCCGGATTTTTCTCGATTAAGGCGACTTCATTTTCTCTTGCCTTCTTCCCATCCTTACCTCGGCTCTAGTATGGCCGATTGTCATTATTATTATTTTTGCAAAATTGCTCATATTGAGCAACCTGGATGCCTAGATCGAAGAGATTAGCAAACTGCCGATCCTCAAAATGATCGCACGTCTTAAAATGGAGCCCATTGACCGTGATTTTTGCGAACTCGGACTCAAGCATCCTTACAAAGCAATGGTTTCTCACCGTCTTGAAACTGTTAAGGTATTCTTCAACCGTTTCTTCGACGTTCTGCCGATACGCTGCAATATCGGCAACCGACAATTCAGGCACGACCTGATAAAACTGCTCATGAAACTTCGCCTCCAACTCGTCCCAATCCCGGATGGAGTTATGAGGCAGGCTCGTGTACCATGAGAACGTCGTCTTGGTTAACGACGTGTTGAAGAGCCTCATCTTTAAAAATGGGCTCGGGGCCTCATCTCGGCACTAGGTCGTGAATCGAGCAATGTGCTCGATTGTGTTCTTATTTTTTTCTCCCGAGAACTTGTCGAATTTCGGCATCTTCCAGTTGGTCGGATACAAGTGATCTGTATCGATGTAAGCGGGATACGGAGACCTAAACACTGGCTGAATTGCTGGCCTGGCCTCTGTGCCGAATGAATTTCAAATAATTTCCTCCACATAGGCATGGATGTCGGCGAGCCCTACTTGAGGTATTGGGGCTGCCGACGGTGTCTGTGGAGATAGCGACCCATAGTGGCCGGCCTGATGCTGAGGCGGTCCCTGCGTAGGGACCTGTCGGCTGTTTCTACCCCCAGCCATCTCAGCGAGCCCAGCTTGAGGTACCGGGGCCGCCGGCTGCGCCGGTGGAGGTGGCGGCCAGTAATTACCAACCTGCTGCTGAGGCGGTCCCTGTGCAGGGGCCTGCCCGCCGTTCCTGCCCCCAACCTGAGGCTAGATAAATGGCGGTGGGGGAGGCAAAGGAGTCCGCCAGTAGTTTTCTGGCTGATGACCGATGTTCTGCCCCATCGGTCTCGCTCCCATCTGGTACGGGGCTACTTGCGGTTGTACTGCCCCCAGTAGCTGCACTGCTTGATAAGTTGCCACCGGCGGTGCAACTCCTTGCAGTTGCACTGTCAGCATTGCCGGTGCCATCGAGATTGATTGCGTCGACAATGGCTGGGGTAGTGTGGGGGTGAGTCCTCTATTGTATGGTTCATTTCGGGTTAGCGCTTGCCCGATTTGAGCCATATTTTCATTCGAGACCGTTACCACAGCCAATACTAAGTCCAAACGGGCGTCTTGCGCCTGGCTGTCTCTTTCGAGGGACCGTTGGGTCCTCTCGACGGTCTCTAGCATTCGGGCCATTTGCCCGAATAACTCAGATAGTGTCGGCTCTCGTGATGCCGACCTCCCGCTGGTCTCGAGAATTTTGGTGGCGGGTCATCCGCGTGTCCGACGCTATTGGCCTGGTCATTCCTCACATGTCTGGGAGCGACTTTGTTCCTGAGATTCAGGATGTTGTCATCTGACATTTTATTGGTAGGAAACAAGGTAAGAGTTTACCTGAGGGTCCCACCGGGCGTGCCAAAAAAATGTTGGGGCTGAAATGTTATGCTGACCGTCGACCGGACGCGGTCCGCAATCGGCCCCTGGGGGTGACCCTCTGAGCGTGATGCACCGCGTGCCATAGTATCAAGCGATTAGGCCAAGGAGGATCCGCTCGGCTGGGTTCTTCTCAATCAAACTCTTGAGAGAGTTCGACCAAGAGAAGTCGAACTAGGATTTAGAGACAGGGGATTTGACACGGTCGAATAGCCGATTTAGAATTATATTGCTTGGATAGGGGTTACAGGAGTCGATTACAAATAAGACTACTCCTAGGAAAAGCTGTTGATGCGGGTATGAAAGCTATCTAGGAAAGCGATAAATGCAGGTTAAAAAGCTATCTAGGAAAGCGTAAATGCAGGTATTGAAAGGTATTGAAAAGTAATGGTGGTCACTGGCTTACGAGGTTACAGGACCCATTTTTCTTCGATGGTTCGGTTATTTTTATCCGTTCGAACCATATGTATAACCGCCGATTTTAGTAATCGGCGTGATCTAAGAGGAATCATCGCATATCTCTCAACTACTTCCTTTTTAGTCGATTCTCCTCAATGGGATAGTAGCTGTTTTTCGTCCATATTCATCCCCTAAATGGTGCGCCGAAGCGTCATCTTCAGCACTTTCCAACGCTGGGCGCCGCTTGTCATTCCGCAGTGAGTTACGAGATTCGTGTCCGGATCTCGTACTCTTTCCTTTCAAGGTATTTTCTTCTGCGGCTTGGGCAATCGAGAGTCGATCTTGGCCTCGCCTCTTTTTGCCATTCAACTGAGGCGGCCCCTTTGCCTTCCATTCGGGTGAGGGCCCCTTTGCTCTCAGTTGAGGTCGGTTTTGGTGAAGGCACGGGTCCCTCTTTGTTAACTCAACCTTCTATCGGTTGATATCCTTAGTTGATGGTATACTCTACGTGTCACTTTCTTAGGTGGCAAAATTTTTGACCTCAACAAAACTATAACCCTTTTATTGGTCTCTTTTTCTATCGGCTGATGTCTTTAGCCGATGGTGATCGCCACATGTCGCACTTTCACGTGGCGATATTTTTAACCTTAACAATAAGTTTGTAAAATTTTTATGCCTTTATTATTATTATTATTATATTTATAAAATAAAATTTTTATTTCCTTAATTATGTCAAAGGTCTGTTGATGAAATGAAAAAAATAAAAGAGTGAGGTCTAAAAAAATAAAAGAGTGAAGTCTAACTGAATACAAGGATGAAATATTATAGTCATAGCTATTTTGTTGGTTTATTTGGCGACAACACATTAATAGAGTGTTTGGTTGGGTAAAAAAATTCACAAACATAAATAATTTGGTATTATAGGATCGTTGGCGCTAACCATTGGGTAAAAAAATTCACAAACATAAATAATTTGGTATTATAGGATCGTTGGCGCTAACCATTAATTCTAAAAGCTTGAGCTGTTAGAAATACGCAATCAATTCACTTAAAGCGTACAGACACAGCGCCCACGGGTCTCGACCGGACTCAACTCACCTAGACGTTGAGTCTATTGTTGAGCCTCTTGCCGTTAGGTCTATTGTGGACCGCAGCCCTACTCAACTTATTGCGCTCATCCTGCACTGTGTAGGAATCGAACCCGTGTCACTGGCTCTTATACCACTTGTAGGATCGTTGGCGCTAACTATTAATTCCAAAGCTCGAGCGGTTAGAAATATGCAATTAATTCACTTAAAGCATACTGACACAGTGCCCACGGATCTCGACCGGACTCAACCCACCTGGACGTTGGGTCTATTGTTGAGCCTCTTGCCGTTAGGTCTATTATGGACCGCAGCCCCACTCAACTTATTGGGCCCACTCAATTCAACTTATTAGTCTCTTGAGACTATTGTCACGGGCAGGAATTGGACCTATTTTTAACTCATAAATAAATTGCCAACAGATATTTTTACAAACATAAAAGCTCAATTATATATATATATATATATATATATATATATATATATATATATATATATATATATATATATATATATATATATATATATATATATATATATATATATATATATATTAGCAGAAAAAAAAAAAAAATTTATAGGATGCTTAACTGATCGAACGGGGGGATAAATTTGATGGGTGAATTCATTGGCACATGATAATAAATCTATTCAGACAGTTTTTTCCAAACACTAGTACTTTTCGTTATTTCCATTTGAATTAACTTGAAAAAACATAAGTTTATTCCTGGGTTAATAATCCTATGACAAATGATGAAATTGTTGTATTTCCAAGAGCAAAACTTTACTCCCACTAATTTACAATATTTCCATAAAACAACAAAAATGTATAAATAATAAGAAAGGTTAAACAAAATAAAACCACTATACAAATATTTTGTACTTAATCCTTACATAGATATTAAAGGTAAATGCTATGTGTACATTCTATTTAGAGTGTATATTTTATACCTCACTCATTCAAGAGTGGGATAAATTTTACCTATCATTTCGAAATGATGGGTAAAAAAATTCTCACCTTTGGATGGATGGGATATATAATGTATATCTATTTTTGGATGTACATGTAGCAATGTTCGATATTAAAACCCCTACGGTGATCCTCCGAATTTTTTATAGTATTATCTCTTAAACCTCTTTTATAAAGTTATTTTTTCATATAGTATGAGAAAATTATAAAACGTGATTCTAAATAGGAAAAATCTAAGTGTACATCTTGGATGGGTGTATATCTTACACCCCCATCCATCCAAGGATGGAATAAATTTCACCCATCACTTGAAGTGATGGATGAAAAAGCCTCCACCCTTGGATGGGTGGGGGTGTAAGATGTACACCCATCTAAGGATATACAGGTAGCATTCCTTTTTTAAATATTAGTTATTTGTAAAAAATTGCTCAATATAAGATCGTGCGCGTGACGAATTGTATTGATACGTGACGGATCAGAAAAATATTTATATACCGACACATAATGATATAAAATATTTTAATATTTATTATATATTTTTAAAATTTTACTAAAAAATTAATTATTAATTTAAAAAAAATAAAATTTTGAACGGTGCCATCGATATAAAAATTAGGGATAATTGCCTGTGTACCCCTGAAATATAAAGAAATATCTGATTTACCCCTCTTATTTTTTTCTTTCTAATATACTCTTCATACGTTCCACCGTTATTAAAAATACCCCTACCGTTTCCCTTTGTTAAGTTAACTAGGGTTAAACTAGAGTTAAATAATAATCGGAGTTGAAAACTATCAGATATACCTATTTTGCCCGGGTTTAGAGTTTAGGGTTTAGGGTTTAGGGTTTAGGGTTTAGGATTTTTTAAGGTTTTAGGGTTTAGGATTTAGGGTTTAGGATTTTTTAGAGTTCTAGGGTTTAGGGTTTAGGGTTTTAGGGTTTAGGGTTTAGGGTTTTTTAGGGTTTTAGGGTTTAGGGTTTAGGGTTTTAGGGTTTAGGGGTTTAGGGTTTTAGGGTTTAGGGTATATTTGAAAGGGCAAAATAGTAATTACACATAGATAACGGCAGTTCCAAACGGTACACTAACAGAGTTTAACTTCAGGGGTATTTTGGAAAGAAGCTGGAACGTAAGAAGGGTAGTTTTAATATTAGCTTTCTAAGAGGGATAAATCTGAAAACAGGAAAATTTTTAGAAGTATGTAAGAAATTGCCCCTAAAAATTATATCGTATCGATATTTTGTTGACACGATACAATATTCGTATTTAAACCCTTATTATTTATTTTAGATGTTACAAATATAATAATAAAAAATTTCTTAGTTTATCTAGTTTGCTGTACTCTTTTCTCTATTTAATCATTGACAATAACATGATATCTATAAATACATCAATACATTACACAATAAAAAAAAAAAATTTTAAAAAAATTATTTATCGTTTTTATCCAGAAAAAAAAAAGGACCGGTTCATGATGGACCAGGTTCAGGCAACAAATTTCCGTTCGGCCTCACTAGAGGATGCCAGTATGCCACCGCCTCCGATTTAAAATGGGAAAATGACTACCGCTGCAAGCCCACCACCTTTCCAAAAAAAGTAAAGCACTCGTCCCGTTCCGACCCCATAATTCTCCCGAAATTCAGGTGCCTCTCTGCAAAATATCCTTCTCCTTCCTCCCCTTCCTCCTTCCTCCTTCCTCCTTCCTTCGCCGGTGAGAGCTCGAGCTTGCGCACCGCCGATGCTTCCCTACGTCAATGCCGCCGAGGCCGCGGCTGCGCTGGGGCGCAACCTCACCGCGGCGGAGACGCTCTGGTTTCGCTACTCCGCGCGCGTCCCCGACCCCCTCCTCTACTACCACAACGCCCTCTTCCTCTTCGTCATCTTCACCCTGGTCCCCCTCCCCCTGGCCCTCCTCGAGCTCCGCCTCCCCTCCGCCATTGACGCGTACAAGCTCCAGCCCAAGATCCGCCTCTCCGCCGCCTCCTTCGCCAAGTGCTACTGGGACGTGATGCGCGTCTTCATCCTCGTCGTCGGGCCCCTCCAGCTCGTCTCCTACCCCACCATCAAGGTGCTCTCGAATCCCTCCCTCGAACGATCTAACATCGGTGAGATCTCGATCCGGCGATCTTGATCTCGTCGTTGTCGTCGTTGATGCGAATTAGTTCGTGATTTTTATTGATTTCTGTTGTTTTGGAATATTGATTTCGGACAAGTATGAAGAAAATAGACAATTTCACGTCAAGTTTGCAGCAAATTCTGTCTAAAATTTGAAATTATTTTGTACGGACAACTACTACAATAATCATACGGACTGCTACAATAATCGGCTATAGTTTTTTTTTTTTTTTTTTTTTGAATAATTTCAAAGAAATTAATTGATAAAAAAATTTATGATTTTTTGTATACGGTAAAATGGTATATTAATAAAAAATAATTTAAAATACTCAAATTTATGAGTTTAATCTTAAAAGATCGTTTGGTTCGAGAATAGGTTCAAAAATAAATTAAAATTATATAATTTTTTTTATATCTGTGATAGGCATAAGTTCATTTTTGAGAATAAAAAAAATAATGATTAAATAAGCTAGATTGGAATAATAAAAATAATAGTAATTATAATTTTTAAAATAATAATATTTTATCTAATTAATTAATATAAAATATTAATTAAATAATAATTAATATTTGTATAAATTAAAGTTTAAATTTTAGTGTTTAAATAATAGGGTTTAAATTTTTTAATTTATTAAAAATTAAAGTTAAAAATTTTAAAATTTGGATATATTTTAAAATTTTAAAATTAATAAATGTTAAAATTTTATAAATCTATTAAAAATTAAAGTTAAAAATTTAAAAAATTATAAAATTTAAAAATTTAAATTTTAATTATCTCGAAGAATGTGCAAAAGAATATGCAAAAGTTTTAATTTTTAAATTTGTATAAATTTTAAAATTTCTATAAAAAATTTGTATATAAAAAATTTGTGTAAATTTTAAAATTTTAAAATTTTTAGATTTATAAAAATTTAAAGTTAAAATTTTAAAATTTATAAAATAAAAAAATTTAAATTCAAAATTTTATAAATTTTAAAATTTTATAAATTTTAAAATTTAAAAGATTTTAATTTAATTTTTTTTGTAAAAAAAATGGAAACAAAGTTGCTCCCAGGTGGGAACAACCCTATTCCCACCCAGAAATTGTTATCTCCAGAATGGGAATTGTTATCCCCTCCTTAGCAGACTATTTTGAAATAGTCCGTTAAGGGCCCTTTTTTTTTGTGTTTGGGGATAAAGAGGGGATGACCCTCAACCAAACAGGAGCAAAAGGTATAAGGGTGTCTTTGGTACCACTGTTAGATTTTGCGTATGTTATAACACAATGAAAAAAAAATCAAATAAAATTTGATTTAAAAAACTCGAGATCCGATCTTGGAAATACGCAAAATAGCATCTCTCGTGTATTTAAGATTAAAAGAGAGAAATATGATCTTCACTTTTACACAGGTAGATTCACACTGCACTGTAATAATCATAAAATTTGGTTCTCTTGAAGCCGCACACGCGTCTGGCTTCTACAAGTATCCACACAAGATTGTGGATATGATGAAAACGTCTTTCTTCAAATTTGTTAAGAAAAGAGGAAGAGGAGGAAAGGGGTGACAGCTAGTTAAGAAAAGAGGGAAAGGAGTTGGCTCTCTTGAAGCCACACACGCGTCTGATTTCTACAAGTATCCACACAAGATTGTGGATATGATGAAAACGTAAAAGAGGGAGAGAAAGAAATGGATGACAGCTAGTTAAGAAAAGAGAGAGAGGAGGAAAGGGGTGAGAAAAGAGAGAGAGAAGGAAAGGGGTGACAGCAAGGATTTTCTAAAACCTTCCGTATATAAATTTTTTTTTACAATCATTAAGAATAAAAATAATATTATAATTTAAGTTTATCTTATTCCTAATCGGTCGAACTCAATTCTAATTTGATCAAATCAAATTAATAATACAATATTTGCACATTAGTCCTCTCACAAGTCACTAATTGTTATTAAATCTTCTTTTCCAACATTTGCACTTTAATGTTACTAATTTGTAATAATTACAAATTAGTCCAATTATCAATATATTGACAATTAGATCTTCCGGTAATTCAAAAATCGTGATCCGACTATCCAATCAGTCACAACCTCTTATGTGTATGATCCAAGGAATTAAGTATCCATCCGTGTCTTACGGCACGGAGCGATACGTATCGTGCCACCAATTAGGCGACACGGTACAGGGGATCTCTCTTGGCCCTTCTGTGCCGCGATACTCTCTGAGTATCGAATGAGACAGAGTGATACTCAAAGAGTATCACGGTACGTGCCGCTGCGTGCCCACACAGGCACACATTTTTATTTTTTATTTTTTTTTATTATTATTATTTTTTTACTTCGACCTTTTGTATTTTTTGGTTTCTTGCATAAATTTGTATCCCCCTTTCATCTATTTTCTTCTTTTCATTTCTACTTTTTCTTCTATTCTGCACTTTTTTTTCTTTCCTCTCGCATCATTTATTCTATTTTTTTTCTTTCTATTTTTTTCTTCCCTTTTTTCTCATAATTTTTTTTAAAATTTTTCCCTTCAATCACTTATTATTTTTTTATCACTTCGATCTTAAAAGAAAAAGTAAAGATATAGTAAAATCGAAGATCTACTTATTAGGTAAGTCAAAAAATTTACAACTCATTTTTTTTTTCCATACATTTAGAATATATTTAACTTATAAAGTTTCTTTTGTAAAGAAATATAAAATTATACAAATTTTTATTAACAATTTATAAAAATTTGAAAATATATCCACTTGATTTAATCATTATATGGTCCATTTTTATTTTTTTTATACGGATTTAGTATTTTGTGCGAGATTTAAGATATTCTTAACTTTGAAAATTTTATTATTAGATTTAAAAATATAAAAATTCTAATAAAATTAAAAAAAAAATAAAAGCAATTGATATTTAAATTTGCTTAATGTATATGTCATATGGTTTAGTGTTAAATTTTTATAAATAAATTGCACAAGTTTTTTTATTTAAATTTAAGAAAAATTAATTTTCTTGGATGAGCTTGCAAATTTTTCATAAAAATTTTTTAAAAAATAATTTTCTCGGATTTATATTTTATAATTTTTAAAATTCTAAAAAATAAAAGATAAATAAAAAATAATTTAAAGGTTAATCAATTTTTATTATTGCTTAATTTATTCATAGTATGGTTTATTGTTAAATTTTAATGGACAGATTTTATAATTTTTTTAAAAATTTTTATTTTTTTTAATTTTTCATAAATATTTTATGAAAAAATGAAAATGAAAAGAAACTATCAGTGCACTTGGGGTTTCATTATAGTTTAGTTTTATCATCATATGATCCTCTTCATCGAATCAATACGAATAGATCTTACAAACTTTTATAAAAAAATTTAAAAAAAATAATTTTCTCTATGAGCTGTAGTTGTATTTTACTTCACCTATAAAAAAGACTACTACTATATCAAACTATTAACTAGTAAGTTAGTAAGTTATTATCGACATTAGATCAAGACAAATTAATACATAGCCAAAATTTATAAATATTACTCTAAAACTTTTAAAATAACATTTTAAAACCTTATTGAGCAGAAAAAATTAAAATAAGATCGTACCAAAGCATGTCACTAGGATGTTGTGCGTGATAGAATATTGATTGAAAAAGATGACTACCTTTTTGTCTCTCTTCTTATTCAATAAATAGGTCCATATACAATGCTCATCTCTTTCCTTTTACAGCTATGCAAACTAATTAAAGAAATATAATGAATATGGAAATATGCAATTACAATGAATATGAAACTAATAAACTGTACAAATTTGCGCTAACCATTAATTCCAAAAGCTCGAGCTGTTAGAAATACGCAACCAATTCACTTAAAGTGTACAGACACAGCGCCCACGGGTCTCGACCGGACTCAACCCACCTGGACATTGGGTCTATTGTTGGGCCTCTTGCCGTTAGGTCTATTGTGGACCGCAGCCCCACTCAACTTATTGGGCTCACCCAACTCAACTTATTAGTCTCCTGGGCCTATTGTCACGGGGCAGGAAGTTGGACCTATTTTAACCCATAAATAAATAGCCAACAATCCCCCCCCCCCCCCAACACCTGCACCGTGTGGGAATCGAACTCGTGCCACTGGCTCCGATACCATGATAGAATATTGATTGAAAAAGATGGCTACCTTTTTGTCTCTCTTCTTATTCAATAAATAGGTCCATATACAATGCTCATCTCTTTCTTTTTACAGCTATGCAAACTAATTAAAGAAATACAATGAATATGAAAATATGCAATTACAATGAATATAGAAACTAATAAACTATACAAATTAAATATGAGCTTCATGTGGTAACAAGCTATATGTGGTAACAACAAGCTATATGTGGTAACAGTGCGTGCCCATCGGCACGCAAGCGTGCCATGTGTCGGCACACAAGCGTGCCAGTGCCATATAGTACCAGGCAACTGTCGGCACACCTCTGTGCCACGACACTTTAATCTTTGTTACTATGATCCATAAATTCTATTTTATTTGGTAGTGAGATATATTGTGATCATCACCATATATCACTGAAACTCTTTTCAACGGGTAGGAACAATTTAAACTTAGCCCGATAAGAATTATTGTTTGTCCAGATAACTCTCATGGATCTCAGAATCCACCAGTGATGTCTAATAACATGTAGTGACAGCCCAATAGAATGGAATACTGAATATCTAGGTATAGTTAACGTGTGATATAGTTCTTCTATCGTAAGTCTCGACTAGACGGATGTTATGGAATAGCTCGTCAAACCTCGTTATTTGTCATATGCCAAATTTATTCGACTTGAGTTTTTAATAACGAAAACCTTTCCGTTATTTGCCATGAGCAAAATCTTCAAAACTCGATCTCATAAATCACATAGAATTAATTCTCCTATTTACCAAGGGCGATTGATTCCATATAGGTGCTTATCTTATTTTTACAATGAACCTATTGCAGCCAACATGTACTGCAAGAATCCAAATGACTAGGGACCAAGTATATGTGCAGTTAAACTACAGTAACCTCATTGTGAATAGCCGAGGCACTGCAAGCCAAAAAATCAGTCACACTACTGCAACATCGAGTAAGTCACTGACGAGTGAGTAAACATTTAATTCATTTCTCGTGTTGGTCATGTTCGGTATTCTTGTTGGTAGCATTCGGTATTCTTGTTCTCTAACAACCATCTGCACATTCGCTTCGATGTTCCCACACTGTTGACTCGAGATTCGCATACCCTTAAAAAAAAACAACTTGTGCACCAATCTCACCGGATCAATTATTATCTCCGTGATGATCCATCGATCGAGAGCAATTAGGAATTAACCACCAACAATACATGTTTCAAATTCTAAAATTTTGAGAATACGTGGCATCATCATAATATTAAATTTTTAGACAATTTATGAACATATATACAATATGAATGAAAATAAAAATTCAAATTCATTTACAATGTAAGAAGTCAAATACAAATTTATATCCTAAAAAATATATATATGTCGGTCTGATTGCTTTTAGAGCGTACATTTAACAATTTATTCCTCCAACTTTTCTCTTATGCTAATGTTGAAGTCTCAGCACCTTAATCGATGTGCATTCATGAATAAGCTAATTCCTCATATATTGAATTATTTTGTATGTTTTGATGCAACAATAGGATGTGTAGAAACCAAGCAGTTTTGTTGGTTGGTTAATTCGTCACTTTTAGTTCCAATAAGTTATTCTGTCAATTTTAGGACAGAGCAAAATCATTCCATTCACTACTTATTTGTCTATTTTATTCACTCTTTCGCCCCTCACCATGTTGATGTGCATGTAATTTGGGTGGTGCAGTTCGTAGGGATCAGGACAGGGCTGCCTTTGCCGACGGCAGGGGAGATGGTGGCGCAGCTAGTGGTGTACTTCTTGATAGAAGACTATGGGAATTACTGGATTCATCGGCTATTACACGGGAAGTGGGGGTATGAGAAGATCCACCGCGTCCACCACGAGTTCCTGGCGCCAATTGGTTTTGCTGCGCCTTACGCTCACTGGGCAGAGGTGCTTATTTTAGGAATCCCATCCTTTGTGGGGCCTGCCATTGCTCCCTGCCACATGGTCACCTTCTGGCTCTGGATCATCCTCCGACAGGTCGAGGCCATCGACACACACAGTGGGTATGTAGCTCCCCATTTACAAGCCCCAATTCCGGTTTTCATTGATCCTTGATTCTGTTACATGAGATCTTTATATGATATCTGAGTGTGAACAATATGTTTGTTAGTTGCCATTTTGATTATCCTTGATTCACAGTAATGTATCTACATCAATCACTTATCAGGGATTCTAAAAAACAAAAAAATGTAACGCGCTCTAGATGTCGAGTGCCCAATGTTTTATCATAAGCTAATCTCATTTGGGATATGTGTTGTGTTTCTTGTGTTTTGTTTGCACTAGCAGATCTCCTGGTCCAGTTGCAAAGCACATCATATTGGTTTTGATACCCCAAATGACAGACTGTTTGCTATCTATCCAATTTAGGGCACATTAAATAAAATAATTTATTTTTTTTTGCAAAACTCATGACTAGAACAGTGAGCTTTTGTTTATACATCATTAGCAACTTCTAAGTGTATTTTGAAATTACAAAAGTTTAGGTAGGAAGTTGGTTTGTTAGAAGCAGAAAAGCGAAAGTATGAGAAATTTAATGAAATATTAACTTGTAAGATATAGATTCTCTTAATATTCATATATTACTCATGGGCACGGTAGCAGAAAACTTAACCATGATCATCTGCTAGAGTCTCTTGGCATTTCCAAAGTACTATTGGAAGTCTCTCATTTTCAGCATTAAGTAGATTTTTTTGCAGTTAAATAAAACCTGTCTGATGTCCTTTGTTGATAAAATGGCCTTGTATCTTTATTTTTATTTTTTAGTTGCCTTGCTGCATCTTCGTTTTGTTTGTTTCACATATTTCACATATTACATCAATTCTTACTGATGAAACAGGGTGGTCTTGACTTGACATGTCCAGACCGTCTTATGAAAAAAATTTCCCACATTCTAAACCATAAATGATGTGTAGATTTTCATGTACCACATATAAATGTTCCTTTATTTAGGGACTAAATGTTCTCTTCTTCAGTAGTTGTGCCATGAACCTATAGTAATAGAGACAATCATTTCAATATATCGTAACAATCAAGTTTGGCCGTTTCTTAGTTCTATACCTCGTAATACTAATTCTGTATACCGCACATTCAATGATAAAAACTATTCATCCTAAAGCCATTAGTTTCAATAACATTATTCCTGTCGTAAGACTTTTGCTATCATTAACAGTCGATAAACAATTTCTAGTGATGGGACCTTTATTTGAATATCATAGTTTGTCGCAGTAAATGGGATGCCAATCCTTGGTTTATTCTTTCAGTTGACAAGTTTTATCTTGTCTACCAAAACTCCTCTAAACTACTGCTGGTAAGATATGTGTAATACCTGCGAAGTAATTACAGGAAGGGGTCAAATACTGATAGAAGAGTAGTGGGGGAAGTACGGAGAAGGGAGCTAAGTGTTGAAGAGAGTTAGGGTACTTAGCTGCTGGGTGTGCTTCCAAGGTTGCTGCGTTCAGCCTGCTTCGTTTGATCATCTGAGAGAGGGGGTGTGTCGCCATGGATGGAAATGGAAGGAAGGCTCTGGAGATTTCTGGAGAAGGGAGGACGAGGGGGTAACCAGAAGGGTAACTACGAAGTAACCATGGTGTAGAGCGGAGTGGGAGTGAGCTGTACAGCTGTAAGGTGCGGGAAGGGTGTAGAAGCTACTGCGGGTCGGATGCCAGGGAGGAGACCGCCCCATTACGCAACAGCAAGAGCAGCCCAAGCCCAAGCGGTGCTCGGGTGGGACTCAGCCAGTATCGTGGAAGGAAACACACGAAGAGGCCCATTGGGCCATCAATACACAATTACACTTTACTACCTAGTAATTACATATAAGCCATTAGGCCCTGTGTAGGAGCTATAAATAAGTAGTTGTAACTGAATAACAGACATCATGAATGAAGCAGTTGCTCTCCCTCTTCTAAATTCTTCTTCTTCTTCCTCTCGTAGCTCCCCTCTTCCCTCTGTTTCTCTCTCTTCCCTCCTCTTACTCAAGATCATACCGATCACCATTGTTGCCCCGATTCTGGATCCTGAGCTGGAGTAAGATACCAACCGGATCATCATCGTCGAGGTCTCCTCAGGAAAGCTTCATCATCGGTGACCCCAACTCCGATTCGGTTGAATTGCTGTGGATCTTCATCGCCGCCATCCATAAGCCCAGATCCGATTTTCCTGGGTGGTTGCGACTCCGATCAACTCTTACAATTGGTATCAGAGAAGTTCCATCCCAGGGATTGTGGAATTAGAGAAGATCCATTCAGGTACTCTTCTCAGTTGTTCTTCAAACAATCGAGTGCATAAACTCACCACAGAATATCAGGAGAAAATAGTAGAATTATCTGCACAGATTAAAGGTGTAAGTGACATCGAGCAAAGGCACTATGAGTCTATGCAAGCTGAGGCATTGCGTAGGCATGAGGAGCTGTTAAAGCTGCTAACAGTTCCTAATCCTCAAGTGGTCCCTGTAGAAAAAGTGTATCCAGCTCAGAGTTCCAAACAAGATCACCAAGGCAGTGATGGAAATACATTTGTTAAGTCAGAATTTAAAGAAAATAAGGGTAAGGGATTACTACCTAACTCAGTGAGGGGGTTTGATCCAAGAGAGGAAGATCAAAGTGATACAGTAACAGGCAGAAGCTATCACCACCAACATATTCCACATCCTCGATTGGAATTTTCCATATTTACTGGTGATGAACCAAGGAATTCGGTGGAGAATTGTGAACAGTACTTTGAAGTATACCAAATTCCTCAACAACAATTGCTGAATATTGCTACTATGCATATGTGTGGTAGAGCTAGAACATGGAAGCAGAGTTATTTGGTTCATAGACAGTTGGTCAGTTGAGAGGAGTTCGTGGAATCCCTTTATCGTAGATTCGCACAAACGGGAGAAAGATACTTAATCCGAGAGTTTAACAATCTTAGGCAGTTAAGCTCAGTTGAGAGGTATCAAGAGAAGTTTGAAGAACTCAAGACACAGTTACTGTACTACTGTAACGACCCGGCCCACTAGTAATAATAACTCGTTGGGCCCAAACCACAGCCCAAAATGCTTAAGCCCAGTTATTATTACTAGTATCCAAGTTTCATATAAACCCAATCACAATTCCATCCACATCCGATGTGGGACTATTGGGGGCGTCACAGACTCCCCCCGTTTAGGCCTGACGTCCTCGTCAGCCCAAACACACACACAACAGCCCAAGATCACCAGGCGATGTGAGACTTGTCTCGCTAGCCCTGTCATCTAGACCCAGGCTCAGCCGAGACTCGCCGCACACTTCCGGCTGGTTATTGGCTCTGATACCAAATGAAACGACCCGGCCCACTAGCAATAATAAGTTGGGTCCAAACCACAGCCCAAAATACTTAAGCCCAGTTATTATTACTAGTATCCAAGTTTCATATAAACCCAATCACAATTCCATCCACATCCGATGTGGGACTATTGGGGGCGTCACAACTACAATCCCCAATTAACCGAAGAACACTTCATTTCTTGTTACATAAATGGGTTGTGAGAAGATCTAGTGCCATTTTTGGATATTGCCCATCCAAATACCTTGGAGGAGGCTTATAAACAGGCAAAGTTGCATGAGAAGGCATTATCAGTGATAAGCAGGAAATACAAAACTTTACCAAGGACCTCTGGAGGTGGTTACCAACCCAATAATTTCTTTAAGCCACAAGCACCAGCAACTCAAATTCATAATTCCATGAGTTCTCAGAAAGTGGGGGGTAATCAGTTATCCTATAATAAGTCACTTTTGGAACAAAGGAGGGCAGCTGGACAGTGTTTCAAGTGTGGTGAGAGATATCATCCTGGACATATCTGCACCAACAAGCCCCTCAACTATATACAAGGTCAGGAGAATATTTTGGAAGTTTATGATGAGGATTGCATTCTAGAGGAAAGTCCTGAAGTAGAGTGTGAGGTTGGCAGCCAAGAGGAAGAAGCCTATTCCAGCCATGAAGAAGGCATCTCAGTACATGCCTTAAGTGGAGATAAGCCCCAGGATACTATCAAGTTGCAAGGAGAAGCCAAGGGGCATTCCTTGACAGTGTTAATTGATACAGGAAGCACACAACTTCATGGATTTACAAGTGGCCAAAGACATCAAGGCTCAGATAATGGCTGCAAGTCCTCTAATTGTCACAGTAGCTAATGGCCAAAAAGTTCTTAGTAAATTGCAATGTTTGGGATTCAGTTGGATAATGCAAGGACAACCATTCCAAGCTGATCTTAGAATCATCAGGCTGGAAGGTTCAGGGATAATATTGGGTATAGACTGGTTGAGGTCATATGGGCAAGTTACATTTGATTTCCAGCAAAATGCTATTACTATAACCAGGGAAGGACAACCAATAATACTGAAAGGCATGGGTGAAAGGGCTAAGCTGAGGGTAATCACAGCCAATCAATGGTACCAGGAGCTTCCTTATGGGAAATGTTGTGTCATCCAACAATGTATCCAGGATAACAGTGAAGAGGAAGTAACTGTTAATCCTGAAATGATAAAAATATTAGATCAATACTATGATGTTTTTGCAGAACCCAAAGGGTTACCCCCACAGAGAAGAGAGGATCACAGGATATCCCTTCAGCCAGGTACCACCCCAGTTAATCTCAGGCCATACAGGCATTCCCATGAACAGAAAGGGGAGGTGGAAAGGCAAGTGAAAGAGATGCTGGAGGCATCTATAATACAAGAGAGCAATAGCCCTTTTGCAGCCCCAGTCTTATTAGTAAAAAAAAAAGATGGAAGTTGGAGAATGTGTGTGGATTATAGACAGCTAAATAAAGCAACTATCAAGGACAAGTTTCCGATTCCTATTATTGATGATTTACTAGATGAAATGTGGGGTATCAAATTGTTCTCTAAGCTAGACTTAAGATCAGGTTACCACCAGATTAGAGTCTACACAGAGGATATACCCAAAACTGCATTCCGCACGCATCAAGGGCACTATGAATTTAAGGTTATGCCTTTCGGATTAACCAATGCTCCTGCAACATTCCAGTCCTTAATGAACACTGTTTTTAAATCACAGCTGAGGAAATTTGTATTGGTGTTCTTCGACGATATTTTGGTATACAGTAAGTCTTTGGAAGAACATGTGAGACACTTAACAGTGGTCTTAGAACTTATGAGAATTAATCAACTATATGCAAAAAGGAGCAAGTGTGCATTTGGTAGAAAACAAGTTGAATACTTGGGGCACATCATATCAGAAAAAGGCGTAGCTACAGATCCTGCTAAAATCGAAGCCATGGTTCACTGGCCTGTACCCCAAACCATAAAAGGATTGCGTGGATTTCTGGAATTGACTGGTTATTATCGGAAATTTGTTAAACATTACGGAGCTATTAGTAAGCCTCTCACTGAGTTACTAAAAAGGGATCAATTCCACTGGACTCCTGAAGCCCAACAAGCATTCGAGGCATTGAAGGTGGCCATGACCACAGCTCCAGTTCTTAGGCTACCTGACTATGAAAAGTCTTTTGTCCTGGAAGTGGATGCTAGTGGAGAAGGCATTGGGGCTGTGTTATCTCAAGAGGGAAGACCTCTAGCTTTCCTCAGTAAAGCTATAAAAGGAAAAATTCTGAGCCTATCTACTTATGAAAAAGAATTTCTAGCAATCTTGATGGCCACTCAAAAATGGAAGCACTATTTGATGGTTGGGTGTTTTATTATACAGACTGATCATGAAAGTTTAAAATACCTTTTGGAACAGAAGATTGTTACCCCAATGCAGCAGAAGGGAATGATGAAGTTAATGGGGTTTGACTACTCTATTGTGTATAGGAGGGGAAAGGAGAATAAGGCTGCGGATGCATTATCTCGACTAAGTTGGGATACTGCTCGAAATATGGCTATCACTACTATTACCCCAGGCTGGACTTATGAACTAGAGGATAGCTATCAAGAGGATCCATATTCTAAAACAATCATTGAAAAGGTTAAACTACAACCCGAAGGGTGTCCACCCTATACCTACCACCAAGGAGTTCTAAGATACAAAGGTAGAATATATGTTGGTAGCTCGGGTGATTTGAGGGACAAACTAATCAAACATTTCCATCATTCTGTGACTGGGGGTCACTCAGGGGTGTTACACACATACCAAAGAGCTAAGAGTCATTTTTTCTGGATTGGCATGAAGAAACAGATTGAGGAGCAAGTTCGGAGCTGTGAAGTCTGCGCTCAAAATAAGATAGATACACAAGCTACTCCAGGGTTACTACAACCTTTACCTATACCAAAACAGATTTGGGAAGACATCAGTATGGATTTCATAGAGGCTCTGCCAAGATCTGAAGGTAAAGATACTATTCTAGTGGTTGTGGATAGGTTAACTAAGTACTCCCATTTTATACCACTGCGACACCTATTCACAGCACAAGGAATAGCAAGAATTTTCTTAGATACTGTATATAAACTACATGGATGCCCTAAAAGTATCATCACTGACCGAGACAAGGTATTCACTAGTCGATTTTGGAAGGAGCTATTCCGACTATTGGGCACACAATTAAAAATGAGTACCTCGTATCATCCTGAAACTGATGGTCAGACAGAGAGGGTCAATAAGTGTTTGGGAACCTACTTAAGATGCATGTGCTTCCAACATCCACAAAGATGGGCCAAGTATTTACCACTAGCCGAATGGTGTTATAATACAAATTATCACTCTTTCTTAGGCACCACCCCTTATTTGGCACTGTATGGTGTGGCCCCTTCCTCTACCTTGGTGGCCACTGCGGACGCAGGTACCCTCCCAGAGGTAAAGGAGTGGGTGCAGGAGGAGAGAGATTAACCAAAGAGTTAAGAGATCGGCTACAAATGGCCCAGAACCGCATGAAGCAACAAGCCGACAAACACAGGAGGGATAAGGAATATAAGGTGGGAGATTGGGTATACCTGAAATTGCAACCCTACCGTCAAGTATCTCTGGCAGCGAGAAGGAATCCCAAGTTAGCAGCTCGTTATTATGGGCCCTTTGAGGTGCTGGCTAGGGTAGGAGAAGTGGCCTATCGCCTGAAATTGCCCCCGGGGTCTCAGCTTCACCCGGTGTTTCATATTTCGCAGCTGAAGCAAGGAGCGCCGCCAAATAGTCAAGTAATACCTACAGCACCCCTTACAGGAGGCAGTGGCGAACCCTTGGTTGGACCAGAGGGGGTACTGGGAAGCCGCCTATGCCGCAGGGGCCGTAAGGAGGTGAAGGAAGTGTTGGTGAAATGGTTCAACCTCCCCGAAGAAGCAGCCACATAGGAAGATTTGACTGTGTTGCTCTCCAAGTACCCCGACTTCATTCCCTGAGGACAGGTCATCGCTCAAGAGGGGTGGACTGTAATACCTGCGAAGTAATTACAGGAAGGGGTAAAATACTGATAGAAGAGTAGTGGGGGAAGTACGGAGAAGGGAGCTAAGTGTTGAAGAGAGTTAGGGTACTTAGCTGCTGGGTGTGCTTCCAAGGTTGCTGCGTTCAGCCTACTTCGTTTGATCATCTGAGAGAGGGGGTGTGTCGCCATGGATGGAAATGGAAGGAAGGCTCTGGAGATTTCTAGAGAAGGGAGGACGAGGGGGTAACCAGAAGGGTAACTACGAAGTAACCATGGTGTAGAGCGGAGTGGGAGTGAGCTGTACGGCTGTAAGGTGCGGGAAAGGTGTAGAAGCTACTGCGGGTCGGATGCCAGGGAGGAGACCGCCCCGTTACGCAACAGCAAGAGCAGCCCAAGCCCAAGCGGTGCTCGGGTGGGACTCAGCCAGTATCGTGGAAGGAAACACACGAAGAGGCCCATTGGGCCATCAATACACAATTACACTTTACTACCTAGTAATTACATATTAGCCATTAGGCCCTGTGTAGGAGCTATAAATAAGTAGTTGTAACTGAATAACAGACATCATGAATGAAGCAGTTGCTCTCCCTCTTCCTGGGTGGTTGCGACTCCGATCAACTCTTACAATATGGTCTGTAGTTAGAAAATTCATAGAAATACAAGATACAGTTAGTCTAAATCATAATGTGACTAGACTCCTGAATAAATTTCAGTCTGGTAAATGGAATCATTGTGATGGATGGTATTTCTTCTGTATATTGGGTATAGACAAGATTGTTTTCTTCAGGAATCATGTCATAATATGTTGGTTTCTCAACAGATATGACTTTCCACTTAGTCCAACAAAGTACATTCCTTTCTATGGGGGAGCGGAGTACCATGATTATCATCACTATGTAGGAGGACAGAGCCAAAGTAACTTTGCTTCCGTGTTCACATACTGCGACTACATCTACGGAACCGACAAGGTATATTGGTGATATCTTTTATTCTCCTTTTTTTTTTTTTTTTAAAGACAACAAAAACTAATGCAACTTTTCTTAATCAACTCAGGGCTACAGATACCATAAGGAACACTTAGCAAAGGTACTTGTGCATTTCTTGGTGTCCTTAAATACCTAAATATTCTGTTTCTTTGCCTGAGAATTACTTGCGTCACATCTAATGTCCTGTGCCTGTTTGGCCCTGCTTTAGCAAAGCTACTTTCTGAAGCAGCAGCCAGCATTTGGGAAACAGCAAAATCTAGAGTTTTGCTGTGGAGGAAGCTGAAATAGGCCCCTAAGTTTCAAAAACAGAAGCTTAAATTTGAACCTTCTATTTCTGTTGCAATAGGAAGTTGTTTAAAGAATTTTAAGAAATAAACTCTTCGTTTCCTTGAAAAGCTTATTCAAGCAAAACTTGTGCACAAGTTCGAAATTCCAACAGGTCCCAATATGCCCTTTGCAGTGTATAGTGAATTTTTATAAGCTAAACCCTGATGATCTATGTTTGTACGAAAAGAGTTTCACTCACTCAAATTGCATTTGAACAGGTGAGGGAACAGTGGAGAACAAGTGGTCAAAATGGGGAACTAAATGGTGTTAACCATAATCAGAAGTCGGAGTAGACGCAGTTTTTTTTTTTTTTTTTTTGGATCTCTGTGGAAATTCAAAATGGGCATTCTATGTTTGCTTGGCAGTAGTAATCATTATGTATTTTTGTCTTTGCTCCTATTGAATTTCACCTTCTATGCCAATTTGATGAATGGATCAAAGGACGCAACCGCCGCATCAAGTCTTTTGGGCAGAGGCGATGCTGCATTGAGTTTTGTCTCTTTGCTCTGGTTATATGTTCAGAACTTGGAATGCTATGTGAGTATGAAAACATTGAAATTCTTGAACTGTCAAGTGAATGATTCTTCTTTGTATTACTCTGATTTCAGATTTCTGTACTGTCAAGTGAATGATTCTTCTTTGTATTATTACTCTGATTTCAAATTTCTGTGTTCTTATGCTCTGTTTGTACACCACCTAATTTCATTTATTTTAAAATTAAAAAATTTAATATAGTGTGCTTTGAGATGATGAAGCTAGTTTGAATTGTTCATATTGGACTTTTCTTTGTCCTCTTACTGGTTGTATTAGGCAAACCTGCTGAGTCATGCCCGATTATCCGCTTTAATCTGACTATCCAATCTTTAAAAAATTTAAAATTTTGCTTAACAAGGTAAACTACCTAACCTTTTGATTTATTTGATTTAAATCAATTAGTAATGTTTTAACTTTAAAATTTGAATACTCTATGTATATCTTTGTGGGTTTATATAGTTAGTACTTTTTATACAATTTATATGACTATAAATTTATTAATATAAGAAAGTAGCTTTAATTTTGTATCAGATAACAAATTGAAAGACTAAGTACTATAATTAAAATATTAAAAAATTAGATAGTCGATCAAAATAGTCCATAGTTTAGATAAGTTTTATACACTTTTACCTTTGAGATATATAGGATTAAAGCTTCAAATACCACCAAAAGGCCCACCTATTGCATTGATCACATTGTGAAATCTTATAAAGTGCACTGCATAAAATGGTAGGATTTGATTATACTTTTAGTTGAATCCTTGTTTGATTTGTGTTTGACCCTCTTAATTAAAGAGTGCACTGCATAAAGGGATTTCTCTCTCTCTCTCTCTCTCTCTCTCTCTCTCTCTCCTTTATTTTTTTCTTATTTTTATTTTTATTTTTATTTTTTTGTATTGGGAGAGGATCCCTCTCCTCTTGCCTTCTCTCTTTTCGGACCAGAGAGAGGAGACCAGTGCATAGAAAATTTCAACAAACCTAAGATGTGGCCCAATTGGAGGAGAATATATGGGCAGTATTTTGAGCAATGAATAATAAAAGTGGGTATAAATTTTATACTCCATTCATTCAAGAGCGGGGGCTTCTTCATCCAGCACTTCAAAGTGATGGGTAAAATTCACCCCATCTTAGAATAGGTGGGGTGTAAGCTGTACACCCAATTTTGGATGTACATTTATTATTTACCATAATGAAAAGTAAATGCATATTTTATATTCCATCTATTCAATGAATAAGAGTTACTTGCTAATCATTTAATCTGATTAATAAAAATATTTTATCAAATAAGTAAAAATCACTCACTAATTAGTTGATGTTTCTAATAAAAATAGCTTATTCATTAAATACTTAAAATATAAAATATACATCTTGATTAAAGTGTGCAAGTAGTCTTTATCCAATATTAATGATGACCACAAAAAACAGCAGCAATTTACTACATAAGAGAAATTGAAAGAAAATTACTACTTTTATCCCCAAAAGGAGTATATATCTTACATCTCACCGATTTTAGAATGGAATATACTCCACTAGTAACATCAATAGAAATTATAAAAATGTTGGTAAGATATCACGCTCCAGAACCGTCGATTTGGTTGACTCGACTGCGTACGCAGACCCCGCCGAATGAGCAAACCCTTCTTAACCCGAATGGAACGGTCCTCTACATCCACCCGCCTCATTTAGAAGCGAAAGAATATCCATAATATCAGAGTACACTATGAGATACAATTGATCAACCGAAAAGAAATTCATTTATTAAACAACCATGATTCAGTACAAAATATTATATATCCCACTCAATTCAATATAGAAATTTTATGATTCAACTCTTAGCTCATGAATGCATTAATATGTCCTATATACATAACAAAATATAAAGGACAGTATTGTTAGACCCGTTAGCTCGTCTACTTACTATGCCCTTGCCGTGGTCCCGTATCTCACCAACAATATCTATATCTAGAAAAAAAAAAGTAAACCAAAAAAAAGTAAGAACTACTAAAAAGTTTCTAGTGAGTGCAACCATTCAGGAGGAATATTCTACACTTGCAGGAAGCATCAATAAATAGATAAGATAAGTATTATATAACTTATGAAAATAGTAAAAGGCCATAATATCGGAATGCCTCACTTACCCATCTACTGTAAACTCAACTCATTCTCATGTAACTCTAGCTCGGATCCGCCAAGCACAGTACTAACCTTCTCAGAAGCCCAAAGAGGTTCCACTTGCCCCGATCGGTTGACCTGTACTGAGTGGAGATCTAGGGATGATCGAACTACTCTCCCATGGGCTTTCCGGTACATACAACGCTAGGAGAGTTGATGGATGATCGGGCAACTCTCCACCCGATTGATCCATGGGTGCCATGTGGAGAACCGAGGGAGATTGAACTACTCTACCACATAGTTAAACAACATGCCGCTAGACGAGCCAAGGGATGATCGTACTATCCTCCGATCGTTAGCTTGTACATCCGTCTCTTAGAGAGTTGAACTATTCGCACTACTCCCCAGTCAGTTGGCGCTCACTCACCTCATGAGCCCATTGGCTAGCTATCTAGCTCAAATGCACTCTACAGTTATCTTCTTTAGGCTATCTTTAGGCTATGCCTAAGTCCGATGTTAAACATTATCACTCTCTCACTCAACCGCTCTAGTGGTCCCTATAATAATCCATCTCAGTTCTATCCTGAGATCCACAGTACATATACAACAGACCATTCGGTCCCTAAACCCCTATTAGTTCTAACCTCACGAGTAAGAGAGTTCTACATTACACACCCAATCACTCTACTCTTCAGCTATTGGCAATGGAGACTAAAAACACAAAACTAAATTCCAAATGCAATAGACAAAGTAAAATATCACCTCAGCGAATGTAACTATACAGTGAGCTAGACGTGGGCGGTGCGTTGCGGTAGGGTTGAAGTACACATCACGCCACATTTTTCTGTCCGCATTTAATGAGCCACGACAATCCTAATTTAGCTCCTCCGCGTCGCAGAAATCACAAAATCAGTTCGAGTCGATTTACCCAGCACTGAACCGGTTCATCACAACTCCCTCCTCTTCAAGAAATTGGTTCACCCTGTCAAAATTCGGTTCACCTTATAAGGGTATACAAGTAGCAATGCTCAAATAAAAAATGTACAGAGACTCCTCAACTTTAGGACATTTGGGAATTGCCCCCTCAACTTCAACTTTTTCGATTTACATTCTTCTAACTTTCATTTTATTTTAAACTAAATTATTCTAATTGCTTCACCTGAAATGTTTTAAAATTAAATACTTTTTTAGATATTAGTTGTTAATTTTTTTATTTTTTTGGCTAATTAGTTACAGTCATCTCAATTGTTGTTAGCAAGGCATATAAAAAATATATTGACCATATTTATCCTTTTTTAATAAGAATATATAGAGACTTTGTATATTTATTAGGAGCCAGACTTTCGTGCTTTTGAAAATATGAAGGTCTTCATATTTATAAGTTGTTTTCGATAATAGGACATCTGTTTTATCGATTTGTTCCATTAAATATGATAGATAGTTTTAGAGCTGTCTAGAAATCAAATTTTATAATTTTTTGACTTTAATATACACTACAACAAAAATGATATACACTACAACAAAAATGATATATAGTGACACTTTTAAGTGACGGTACATGTCAAAAAAAGTGCTGCTGGTTAACTTACCAACACTTTTAAAAAGTGTTGCTATACGTGGGGTCGCTAAGTATATAGTGATAGATTTTAAGAGTGTCGGTACAATCTAAAATAAGTGTTGCTAAATTACTGATACTTATTTAAGCTTTTAGCAGCACATAGAAATGCTACAAAATTATATTCTAGCAACACTTTTTTTTTTTTTAATTTCAGTGGCACTTAATAAATGTTCTATTTTCTTTAAATAATTCTATTTTTTCTTGATACGTGACACTTTTTAAAATATAATACCACTTTATGATAACTTTTTATTATTAAGCATACTTAGCATATCTTTAATTTGATTTGTCTTGATTTGCATTAACAAAAAAAAATATAAAAGAAATTTTGTAGTTATACTAATTAACACCAAAATATCTCAAAGTAGTATATGTATATCTTTAAATGAGTATTTACTCACTAAATCACAGTACCAACAAATTCAAGCTTTTAAATCCAGGAGAAAGACAAATGAAAACAAAAAGTAAAAATATCATATCAGAGCCAGTCTTAATGAGCTCTGCAATTAAGATGTTGAACCTGTAAATTCAATAATACTCAAGTTAATAATAAATTAGTTAAATAATCTTTTAACATAAAAATTAATTAAGGTAAATTTAATTTTCACCATATGGGTAATGAGATTGTGGATGAATATTATGAGCGCTAGATGCATCTGAAACCTAAAAAAATATATTTTCTAGTATTAGATAATCATTTCATTCTAAAAAATGACATTATCTGACAATAAACAAGACATTATTAAAGTAAAAGTTATCAAACTCAAAATACAATTTGATACATCCATATCTATTTGGTATATAAATTTAAGCACAAAAAAAAAAATTTACAATTTTTTTAGAGCGTTTAAGTCTTTTAAGATTTAAGTAATGAAAGATTCTTTGCTGACTAGTTAATATGCATCTAGGTGTAAGTTTAGACTTATGTATGACAATTTATATCCTAATTATTTGGACTTATATTATAAGCCAATTTTGTATGACCTCACACCATAATAAAGGGTTTCTAGTCTCCAATTGAAAAAAAATAATGTGATTCAATATATCTAATTATAAGAAGTTGAAGTACATAATTTATTATTCTTAAATATTATATATTTATAATTAAGGTGATGGTTTGCCACATAAGTCACCAAGATTATTCTCCACTAAAGTATATATATTTGTTTTGTGGGTGCACAAGAGTGCTATTTGAATACAATTTTTTTTTTTTTTTTTTTTTTTTTTTTTTTTTTTTTGTAAGTATAGAATATTGTAATAAAGAACTCTTTATATATGCATGTGTTAGGATTTGGTTAGTTTTGTAATTAAATCTTAATTGGATTAGGATTAATATTTAAATCTGTTAGAGATAAATTAATTTAGATTTAAATATTAATTGGATTATAATCCTAATTTAAGTAGATTTTGGTTTATCTTGGGCGGAGTTTATATATATCTCTAATGTAGAGAGCATATATATAATAAGTACGTATGATCTTGAGGAGAATGGTACGATACAAAAGGAGAGAAAAAGAGAAGTCTTCTAGGTTTATAGAAGACGAGAGAAGGGTGAGAGAGATTCAGGAGGTAGAAGAAAAGAGAAGTCGGTGTAATTCTTTTCTTAATTAATGAATCTTATTTCATCCGCATATTTTCTGTTTTATTTTTCTTCTCCTTGGTGGTTGTGCTAATTCCAGTTATATTGAGAGGACGGGTTTTTGGTAAAAATCCGATTTGACGTTTCCGCTGCGGAATCCCAGCTCTAGGCGGTACCAGAGCGGATTGTGGTATCGAAGCGGGTTGCGGATTCAGAGAATCTGGTACCGGGGCGAGTACCGGATTTTTCCAACAATTGGTATCAGAGCTAAAGGTTATCGATCTTCGGAAAAGATCGACAGAGATGGCCACGAAGTTCGAAATCGAGAAGTTCGACGGTAAGAACAATTTTGGCTTGTGGCAAATTAAAGTTCGAGCTGTTTTGGTACAACAGGATTTGGACCAAACGTTGAACGGGAAAGAGGCAAAGCCGGCGGAGATTACGGATGCGGCATGGGAGAAGATGGAGCGAAAAGCGTTGAGTACGCTTCATCTATTATTAGCAGATGATGTTCTTTACAACATAGTTAACGAGTCAACACCGGCGAAGTTGTGGAAGAAATTGGAAGATCTGTACATGACCAAATCCCTAACGAACAGATTGTATCTGAAGCAGCGACTGTTTACGCTGCGGATGCAAGAAGTGGCTAACCTACATGAGCATCTGAACGAGTTCAACAAGGTGGTGAACCAGTTGACCAGTATCGGAGTCAAACTGGATGATGAAGATAAGGCGCTTATTTTACTTTCCTCGTTACCGGTGACATATGAGCATCTTGTGACCACGTTGCTTTATGGTAAGGAGACCATAAGCGTGGAGACGGTCACGGCGGCGCTTCTCTCGAATAAGATGCGAAAGATAACTCAGGAGTCCGGCATGCAGAGTCATAACACAGCTTTGATAGTAAAAGCAAAGAAGGATGTAAAAATATTGGCGACCGAAAATAGACAAAAGAAGTCGTTATCTGAGGTGGAGTGCTTTTATTGTCGCAAGAGAGGTCACATTAAGCGCAATTGTCATAAGCTTAAGGATGACTTGAATGAGTTAAAGCGGCAGAAAGAAAAAACTGTCGCGGATCGGGACAATCAGACGTCAGCGATGGCGCAGGCGGCAGAATCGGAGATGATCGATTCTGACGTGCTATATGCGGTGACCGGTGATACTAAAATTTCGGATGATGCATGGGTGCTCGATTCGGCATGTTCCTTTCACGTATGCCCGAAAAAAGAGTCTTTTGCTACCTATAAAGTGATTAAAGGTGGAAAAGCTCTTATGGGGAACGGGACGGCGTGCAAAGTTTTAGGAGTCGGCACAGTGAAGATCCGGATGCATGATGGGGTCGTGAGGACGCTGACAGGTGTACGACACGTTCCTGCTTTGAAGCGGAATTTGATATCGTTAGGTGAGTTGGACTCGAAAGGTTGCAAAATTTCAGCTTCATGTGGAGCTATGAGGGTGCAAAAACGAGATCGAGTCGTGTGCGTGGCGAACAAGCGCGGGAACTTGTATGTTCTGAACGGGAGAACAATCAGAACCGAAGCAAAAACAATTTGGGTTCCAAAAGTTCGCGGAGGCGCAATAGCTCAAGATGGAGCGAAGGATGCGGCAACATCGAGCGGCGGAGACAAGCTCAAGGTGGAGTTTGCGTGGTGAGCTCGACGTAGCAGTTAAAGATTACAAATCAAACCAAGGTGGAGATTGTTAGGATTTGGTTAGTTTTATAATTAAATCTTAATTGGATTAGGATTAATATTTAAATCTGTTAGAGATAAATTAATTTAGATTTAAATATTAATTGGATTATAATCCTAATTTAAGTAGATTTGGGTTTATCTTGGGCGGAGTTTATATATATCTCTAATGTAGAGAGCATATATATAATAAGTACGTATGATCTTGAGGAGGATGGTACGATACAAAAGGAGAGAAAAAGAGAAGTCTTCTAGGTTTATAGAAGACGAGAGAAGGGTGAGAGAGATTCAGGAGGTAGAAGAAAAGAGAAGTCGGTGTAATTCTTTTTCTTAATTAATGAATCTTATTTCATCCGCATATTTTCTGTTTTGTTTTTCTTCTCCTTGGTGGTTGTGCTAATTCCAGTTATATTGAGAGGACGGGTTTTTGGTAAAAACCCGATTTGACGTTTCCGCTGCGGAATCCCAACTCTAGGCGGTACCAGAGCGGATTGCGGTATCGAAGCGGGTTGCGGATTCAGAAAATCTGATACCGGGGCGAGTACCGGATTTTTCCAACAGCATGTTCAATAATTAGCCAAAAAGCCTCAAATTTGTAATTTAAAGGGGTTTAATTAATTAGAAGTTTGATTGGTTGGTGTGCATTCATGCATAAGAGACACCTTTAAGATCCAAATTTAAAAAGGAACCAGCTAATCTATATCTAAGTGATAGCTCTAGCAGCTGAGTGGAACAATTCCTTCTCTTTATAGCTAACTACGTATCGCTTTACGTATTCTATCATCCAAAGCTGACTCTAGTAGACACAAATTTAAAAGGGTACATATCGCTTTACTTGTAACCATTTCAGTAACTTTATTGAATTGATGAGGATTGTTGGGTGTATTTGATGGTAGAGTTTGCATGTTCTTTGTGTGCTACAAATCTTTGCATGTTCTTATCCAACTTGAATAATTATTCGGCACAAAGATTTGTATGTATGATTGTAACCGAAAATTTTGATTTTTACTCCTTGTAACTGGGTAGGATAGCATATTTCATCCGTGAGATAATTTATTTTATTTTAAAAAAATAAGTTGAAGGCTGGGAATACGATTCTAGATATTTTATCATAATCCTCGTCTATAAAATGTACAAGTTCCTTGAGTAAATTAAAAATATATATATGCTAAACAAAATATTCATACCTCCAAATTGGACCTAAATGTTGCGTCATTTGTTTTAACAGGAGCAGGTTACTTTTACCATGTTACCACTGCCACAAAATAAAAATTTCAAAATTTGCACATCATGCAATTGGCTAAAATCAAACTTAGATTTGAAATCACAAAAAAGAAGGAAAAAAAGTCTTCATATTGCATAATGCTATCACTGTATTACTTATTCTAAGATCCAAATACCAATCTCCCCTTCGAATGTTGGACGGAGTCCAGAGTCGCCGCCATTGTCAGTCCCTTCGGCAGATTTCCGCGCGGAGAAGAGGAAAGCTTAAACATGTTAGACTTCAGCGGCTTTCGCTGTCAGATTGCCGTACACGACCCCGCCGACATCCCGGAGAGTATCATGATAACTCTGGGTGACCTTTCTCTTTCCATCACTGTGCTGTTGGAGCGTACGGCCCCTCTGGGGGGGGGATGACCGTGGGACCCCTTTCGCCGGCGGGGACCCTCATGAGGGGGCCGATCAGACGGACCCTCTTGGTCGTTCTATTGCTAGGCGTGTGAACCCCGCTGGCGAAGGATCCTCCGGCCCAAGCTCCACGGATGGGATGGTGGCGGATACGGACGAATCGAGGTATCCGCCTGAGCAGAGGGGTAGGCGGCACAGGGGTTCCGGCGTCGAGCGGAGGTTACCATCTCGTCTCAGCCCCCCTTCTGTGCGAGGAGAGAGGAGGCCGCGCTCGGTCTCGCCTGGTCCCGGCGACGTGTGTAGGCGGGCGGGGGACGCCGCTGAGGCGGGAAGCGCCGCCCGCCTCGAGGTTCCCGTCGCGGGTGACCTCAATCAGCGGGGATGTGCTGGAGTGTGCAGGAGCAACGGGGAGTGTGCTGGAGCAGCGGGTCTTCCGCGGGTGGCCTCGACCTGCGGTGCGGTCCTCTACCACCACGGGTGTGTGTTGGAGCAGAGAAGCTCCCAAGGTTCGCCCCTTGGTCTCCCCCACTTGCGTGGCGATGGAAATTTCTCGAAGGGGCTTCCCCTCTTGGGCAGTGGGTTTCTTCGGGGGGAGTGTTCTGTGGGGTCTTGGGCAGGTACCCCTGTTGGGGGATCCCCCGATGAGGGGATGGTGGAGGGGTTGGGCCCAAGGCTTTCGGGAGCAGGGGCCAGGTTGGGGCGGGGGCTTGCTGGGCCGCACACGCGTGGCCTGAATGCCCACCGACTCTTGGGCCCGGCTGGGCCTTTTGTGATGCTGGGCCCGGGTGGGGCCTCTCACGGCGGGGGTGGAGGCCCGGATGTGACTCTGGCCCTCCGCATTGATTGGGGGATGCCCATTTTTGCTGTGGATGTCTACGATTCTCACCCACCTCGTCTGCTGCGGTTTCTCTCGACTTTGGTTGACCCGGTTGTTGATTGCCCGGAGTGGGAGCCTGTGGGTTCGGAGGACTCGGGTTCTTCGGCTCTCATTTCGTCTAGTGTTGAGCTCGCCACAAGGCTTCTTCCGCCAATTCCGTCAGGCGGGTCTGGTTTGTTTATCACCGAGGGGCCCCCCGACAGGCCTTTGGATTCTGCGACGCCCCTGGTCCTCCCCGGACGAGGTGGTCCCTCTCCCCCTGACTATCAGGCTGTGGCCTCCGTCTCCTCCACCCTTCGCAGGAGTACCAGGCTTGCAAAGTGTGGCTCTGGTGACTTGGTTGCAAGAGCCATGGCGCGTAAAGCTTCGCTTCGGGACTGTAGGTCTTTGCGGGCGTCGGGTGCAGCTACCGAGCTTACCAAAGCGAAAAGTGCACTGTGTGGGTTCCGCCTGTCCGATGTAGAAGCTGCGGACCTCCTGCTGTTCGCTGGGCCCATCCCTTAGGGGTCCCTAAGTCTCTGTTTGGTGCTTGTGTCTGGTGGTCTTTGTTTAACTATGTTTAAGATTTTCAGTTGGAACGTTCGGGGTCTTAATGACCGGAATAAGCGTGTGGTCGTCAAGTCTGTAGTCTCCAAGCTTAAGTCTTCGGTTATTTGCCTACAAGAATCTAAGGTGGATTCGGTCTCCCGATCCTTTCTTAGATCATTTGCCGGTTCGCTTTTTGACAAATGTCTGTTTATCAAATCAGCGGGTGCCTCGGGGGGATTAATTACCTGCTGGCCCTCTAATGTCTTCTCCTGTAGCGGGGCCCTTTTTCGAAAACACTCGCTCACTGTTCAGCTGACCCACATCCCCAGCGGGACTAGTTTCTCTGTTACCAATGTGTACGGTCCTCCCACTTGGGATGGTAAACCGGAGTTCTGCCAGGAGCTGGCCGCCCTCAAAAACGATTGTAGAGGGATGTGGGTTATCGGTGGCGACTTCAACCTTACTAAAAATCTGCAGGAAAGGAGGGGCAGTACTTGGAGTGTGCGTATTATGGCATTGTTCTCTGACCTCCTCAATGAGTTGGAAATGCTGGATCTACCGTTAAGCAATCAGCAGTTCACCTGGTCCAACTTGCAGAGCAACCCATCTATGGCCAAACTCGATCGATTCCTGATCTCCACTGAGTGGGATCAATGTTTCCCTCTCTCCAAGGTGGTTGCCGGACCGAGGATCACCTCTGATCATTCGCCTTTCCTTCTGTCCACCAGTCATAAGCTCAACCCGCCTCGCTTCAGATTCGAGATGGTTTGGCTCTCGCGAGCGGATTTCTGTTCTTGTTTACCGACTTGGTGGAATGAGGTTCCTCCTAAGAACTCCAGTGTGCTTACCTTCGTGGCCAAGCTGCGACATTGTAGAAAACGCATCAAGGAATGGTGCTCCACGAGTTTTTACAGCATCTATCGTACCAAAAATTATCTTGCCGGCGAGATTCAGCAGCTCGACGTTATGGAGGAACGTGCTAACCTCTCCCCTTTACTGTTTGAGAAGCGTGCTCGGCTGAAGTCCATCTTAAGAGGGGTGGCTCTAGATGAAGAGACCCTCTGGAAATCCCGGGCCAATCTCCGATGGTTGAAGGAAGGAGACGGTAACACGAAATACTTCCACGCTGTTGCTAATGGTAGGAGACGTATAAACACCATTGGCGACGTGGTGGCTAACGGGCAGACGCTCCGAAGAGAAGAGGACAAAAGAGGGCACTTCTTCGACTACTTCAAAGCCCGTTTCGCCCCAAGGGAATATGCACGGGGGACGATTGGGGACTGGGCAGAGCTCTTTGGAGCGAAAGCCTTTAGCCGCCCAGAAGATCTTACTGTGCCGTTCACCTTAGAGGAAATCAGAAAAGCAACTTTCCAACTGGGCAGTGATAAAGCTCCTGGACCGGACGGCTTTAATCTGGGCTTCATTCAAAAGTTCTGGGACGTAGTGAAGTCCGATTTATTGGGTATCTTCCTGGACCTCTATAATGGTTCACTGAACTCTTCCCCTTTGGATTATTCCTACATCTGTTTGGTACCCAAGAAGGAAGGAGCTAACTCGGCTAATGACTTCCGGCCCATTAGCCTCCTTAACGCGGTGCAGAAGATCATTTCGAAAGTTCTGGCTAACAGACTTGAAGTCGTTATGAAGGAGGTTATTTCACCTGCTCAGTCGGCTTTCCTCAAAGGCAGGTCGATCCTTGACTCCTTTACTACGGCCACCGAACTCGTCAATTGGTGTTCCAAATCTGGTCTAGAAGTGGTGGGGATTAAAGCGGATTTCGAGAAAGCGTTTGACATGGTCCTCTGGGACTTCCTTTTTTTGGCCCTCTCCCGGTTGGGCGCTAATGACAAATGGTGTGGTTGGATCAGGCAATGCGTCTGTAATGCTAAGGTGGCGATCCTAGTGAACGGAGTCCCAACGAACTGGATAAAGACCTTCAGAGGGCTTAGGCAAGGGGATCCCTTGTCCCCCTACCTTTTTATTCTGGTGGCTGAAGGTTTGACCAGAATGACGGAGCGGGCGGTCCACAACGGCCTCCTGAAAGGGGTGGGTCCCTCTCTGGACTCTAAGGTTTCTATCTTACAGTACGCAGATGATACCCTTTTCTTCTGTGGAGCGAAGAAGATGCAGATCAACAACCTGCTCTTCATCTGGAAGCTTTTCGAATGGGCTTCTGGATTGAAGGTTAACTGCGAGAAGACGGAATTGATTTATCTCGGTAGGCGGACTAGCAGAGGGAGGAGACTTGCAGACATCCTGGGGTGTAAGTTGGGTTCACTACCGATTTCTTACCTTGGCCTCCCTTTATCCGACAAGCAAGTGCGAAAGGAGGATTGGCGGCGGGTTATTGGCAAGTTTGAGTCGCGGATAGAAGGGTGGCAAACTAAACTTTTATCCCAGGGCGGTAGACTAGTGTTGGTGAACTCTGTACTTTCGAGCCTTCCGCTCTACTTCCTCTCGATGTTCAGGGCACCCAAGTGGGTGGTCAGACGGTTTGAGGCGCTTCGCAGGGCTTTCTTCTGGAGGGGGGGAGCTTCCATCGAAGGAGGACAATGCTTGGTGAATTGGAAAACGGTTTGCAGGAGCACTTCGGAGAGAGGACTTGGTGTCCTGAATTTGGAGAGCATGAACGTTGCACTACTCGCCAAGTGGTGGTGGAGATTCCTCTCCGACAAGAGCCTTTTGTGGGGGCCGCTCATCAAAGGTCTCTACTATGGACGGAGGAAGCCGTTGAGAGAAGGGTCCTCCTTCAGGCCGCTATCCCAATAGTGGCGCAATGTAGTCGCCACTAGGGATATTTTCATATGCGGGCTTTCGTATTCATTGGGGGACGGTCTTGACATCCACTTTTGGTCCGACATCTGGGCTGTTCAGGCTCCTTTGAGCACACTTTTCCCGGCTATCTTCGATTCTGTCAGGGGGAAAAGAACTAGTGTGCGGTCGTGTTGGGGGGCGTCCAGGTGGAAGTGGGGCCCGATCCTTCGGGGGTTCACCCCTGGTAATCCGGCGGAGCTCGAAATGGTCGCCCAACTAAAGGAGACTATCGCGGCTTTTTCCATCTCTCCTTCGAAAGATGGTGTACGTTGGAGATGGAGTCAATCGGAGAACTTTTCAGTCAAATCCCTTTACCTCTTCATCGAGAACGGTGGGGTATCAGATTCTCGCTTTCGAGAGCTCTGGAAGATCAAAGTCCCCCTCAAGGTTAAGATTTTTATCTGGTTAGTCTTAAGGTCTAAGGTTCGGACCAAAAATATTCTGCTCAAAAGGGGATGGTCTATGCTTGGATGAAGCAGAGACGGTGGATCACCTTTTTCTAAGTTGCCCGGTTACAAGAAGCATTCTCCAAGCCTTCCCTCTTAACCCCGTTAGGCTTAACTACTCTTCAACGGCTGTTTTGTTATGGAACCACTCCAGCCAGAGAGGCGGCTCAAGACGCGCTAGAGAGCTCTCCGAGCTGGCTTCGGTTTGGTGGACTATCTGGCTCGAACGCAATAGGAGGATCTTTGATAAGCGCAAGAAGACAGCGGGGTGTCTTTTTAGAGAGGCTCGGGAGCTTTGGGGTCGGTGGGGCCAGCTGGATATTCCTCCTTAACTATGTTTTTTTTTTTTTTTTTAGGCCCGGTTGCCTACTTTCTGTTGCCTAATTCATCCCTCTTATGAATGAAGCGGTAGCATGCTACATTCCTCTCAAAAAAAAGATCCAAATACCAATCAATTTGTTTAATAGCAGATCTAGTAAAGACTAGATCAAAGAGTTGTAGTATAAAATAGATTCTGCAAAATTTCCTTCAGGCTCGCCCACCACTATGCGCGCAGACAAGTACACGCTACACATGCTCACACAAAAATACCACATGCTCATTCACATGTCTATATTTAGGTAGGTATCTTGATCTGTACTAAGAAACTAATTCATGTTATAAACATCACAGATGATAATTTCTTCTTAATTGCTCTTCTGCAGCCATCAGTGATGCAATAATAAATTCTCTAACTTAAAAATTCTTAGCTATAACAAACACAGATGCACCAAGGTTGAATTTCACACAAAAATGTTAAATTAATTCAATGTACCAAAACTTTTTTGATCGGAGTGAACATGAAAAAATGAGAGAGAGAGGCAGGGAGACAGGAAGGGTGAGAGAGAGAGAGGCAGGGAGAGAGGAAGGGAGAGAGAGCGAGCGAGAGGTAGAGCGAGTGAGCTTGAGAGCGAGCGTGGTAGTGCGTGGGAGCGAGGTAGAGTGAGAACGAGAGAGAGAGGGAGCGAAAGTGGCAGAGCCTGTACTTGTCGCAGTGGTTACTGCCGTGGGAGAACCCCTGCCCGAGCGCGCGCACCACCCACCAGCCGAGGTGCGCGGGAACACGATCGGGACTGGCATCCCCGGGCTCCTCCGCGCACCGTCCGTACCGACAAACCCCATGTGACCGAGCCATCTCGGGCCAAGTTGTCTGGGCTAACCAGCCCTCCCACGTCAGATGGCCTCGGGCAGCATCGCAGACAGGGACGACGGTTTCGACAGGGACGACGATGGGACATGGAGCGCCGTTTTGGTACGAAGGATTCCCGCGCCCGGGCATCAACGTCTGGTGGGCCTCCCCCTGCGACGTTGACGGCCCCCCCTAGCCGCTATAGCCCTATCAAATCCTCCTCGCGCAAGCCTCCCAAGGTGACTTGGGCAGACTACCTTGGACTCCCACTCTGCTCCGTCCTGGCTTCACCCCTTTTGGAGCCTACCCCCCTTGATCCCCCATCCACCCTGATGGGACTGGACGACTGCCACCAGCCCCCCTGCTTCAGGCAACATGACAACCAGTCCTTCCGGAGAGATTCCCGTCCACCCTCCTTGCTTGGCCCCTTCACCTATAAGGAAGCTCTGCTCCACTCCCCGGCTTCCTCGACACACCGTGAGAAACCCCATCGCCGGATTCGGCCTCTTCCCAATTCCTCCTCCGTCGGGTCCAAGAAGTGCTTCAGGTGCCTTGCCGGGGATCACTTGGTCCGAAGTTGCAGAGATCCGGTACGCTGTGCGGCGTGCCTCCGATCTGGCCATAGAGCAAGCTCCTGTCCCCTTCGCCGGCAATGCTCCAGCATGCAGAGAGGCCGCGGCTTCCGACCGAAAAACATGAAGGTCTTCATTCCCCTGTCCGAAGACTTCCGCAATCGCTAGAACCAACGCAGGAGCGATGTTCTGGCGGACGTCGTCGGGCGATCAAACCTGGGTCTCTTCCCCGGGGGCACGATCGCGGCAGACTTGGCAGCTAGATATGGAGGCTTCCCCACGGACTTCCTGGCGGCGCGCTACCGCGAGCGCGACTACGTCTTACTCCTGCCCGAGTGGGTTCTCCCCGACGACATCATCAGTAATGGACTCATCCACCTCCACTACTGTCGGCTCCGCTGCTACCCGTGGGAGCCCTACCACGACGCCACCCCATCGCATCTTACCTACAAAGCTTGGATTAAAATTATTAATCTACCGTTTGAGTGTTGGTCAACCCAATGTGTGAGCGCCATCGTCGGAGGCTTCGGGCGCTTCATTCGAGTCGACGAGAACAGCACCAATGTGATCGACTTGTCCGGCTTTAGGTGCCATGTGGCGGTTGACGACCTAGCAGACATCCCCGAGCTTCTCTCCATCTCGATGGGGGACATCATCATCAACGCGCTGGTGAGGATCGATAGCACATCCCCCTTCGGCGGCGACGACCGCGGTACGCCCTTCGCGGGAGGGGGCCCCAGCGAGGGTGGGGACCAGACGGACCCGCAAGGCTTGCGGTTGGCCAGAAGGGTTGCCGTGGTCGGTCTCGGCGGAGACAGCTCCAACTCCCGGGATGCCGCTCGAGTCGGCCAGAGCGACTCCTGGGACATCTCGGAAATCCGCGACAGAAGACGTCGCCCCGCCTTGCCGCTGGAGACCCGTCCGGGACCAGTCCTGCTCCTTTCGCCATCGAGCGGGACGGCGGTTTGCGGCGTTGGATCCTGCGGTGGTCCGTTGGTTGCTCCCCAAGCTAGCCTCCCATTTACCCAAGGGTCCAGCTCCGCGAAGCCGCCGCCCCACCTTGGGATGATCAACGTCCGGAGCAGGGTGCTGTGACCTGTCGACCGATGGACCTCGGGCGGTTCTCCTTGCCGTTTTCAGGATCTTTTTCAAATATGTTTCACATGAATGGGAGGTGGGATATTTCTTGCATGGTTGGGAGGCAGGAGGGTGACGACTGCAAGCTTCTTGCAGTGGAGGAGATGGTGGTGCGACTTTCTCCCCTGCCCTCTCGGTCTCCGCGCACCCCACCTCGACTGTCACGCCCCGGGGCGATACTGCGCCCCGGCTCGCCAACAGATCCGCCGCCCGTACGGGAAGCCCCGTATAGGCGTAGCGACTAACCTGCAAAGAAACATCTACACTAGCAGATATCAGAGCTGAAGAGAAAAGCTGGAAAGAAATACATAAAATAAGACTACAACTTTTAAATATACAGACCATCCTCACCAGAATACAGGAGTCTCTCATAAAAGCAGGAAAGGAAGGTACAACTCAAAACCTCACTACAAAAGTCACTCGACATAACACACACCAAAATGGAACTGGGGTACATCTACTCACACACAGAAGACGACAGGAGGGGATCTATCTCGCGACGCCCTTACCTCGGTCAGAAGGAGCTGGATCAGCAACAGGAGCTGCAGGAACTGGAGCAGAAGTCCCTGGGGAGAAAACACCACGACGGGTGTGAGAACTACATCCCACAGTAGTTCTCAGTGGGTGCCGCCAACAAGCCCGACGGTCTGCCCACTAAGTCTACCAGAGGCAAAAGTAACATATGCAGTGCTATAAGGAGAGCTAGGAAAGGTAACTCTACAGCTACTATGCCTCTATCTAGATGCTCAACAGTGGAACAGAAAGAACATAATGCCACAACTAACTCTCATCCCTGATCACCCAATCAAAACTGACTGCCACAACGGGTCCAGTCAAACCTGCGCCAACCTACTGCCGTTACGTCCCGGAGGAGCGGACTTACGTAGGGCGTCCGTGGCTGCCAACGAAAGCACAGCCAGAGGGACCACCGCGACGACAAGTCGCTAAGGAACATCTCAAACTCACACCGGTACACAACCCGGTCTCGCCTACTCCGGAGTGGCCCTCGAGGGGAGCGACCCGCTCGAGTCAAAGTAACCCATAAGTATCACTGTATAGTATCACTGTAAAGCTCAAATGTGGCTCATGCAGGCTATGATCCAATCTTCGATCAATAAGATCGACTACCAAACAAATCACTGTCTCACACACTAGCTGGAATCTACACAGCTGAAACCCACTGTCTCTCTGACAGTTTCCAAGAACCCAGATCTACCATCACTATCACTCTCCCAAAGAAATCAAATCTACAGACTGCTATCAACTCCACTCGGTCCCCAGACACGAGTGCAAATGCATCCCACAACCGACCGACCTCTCGGCCCACAACTTGGGCGAGGAAAAGCTAAGTCCAAGGTGAAATAAAGTATCGTGATGTGGAATGTCTAGAGCAATAAAAACCTAGCCCAAGTTGGAGTTTTTCTACAGACTGGCTGAACATGATACATATGACAGGGGTGCTAGGTCAAATTCCAAGATTTCATTACTTAACATAGTGCCGGAATCAAAAGATTCAACAACTGATATACAAGATACAACATACAGTTTTTCACATGCTAATACTCCAATTTCTAACATGCATGATCCTACACACCTAGAATTAGTACACAGTCCAGAGTTCTTGGAAGCAAGGTCACCCACCTGAAAGTGCTAACTGTCCAAAATGGCACAGCTGAGAAAGCCCACAACTGTCAAATCACAAATCCCACCAAGCCAACATCACGGTAGAAGTGCTCACAAACTCCTGGGTACAAACATACACCAAAATTACACTTTAATTCACAAAAATTCCACATTCCCCAAAATCTGTGGTGAACAGTCCCACTAACACGAAATTTTCACCTGAAAAACTTCCTCCAAAAATTCCAATAAAAATATGACGGCGATCCTCGCGAAGAGTAGATGTCGATAGAGTCCTGAAACGTCGAATTCCGATGTCCGGATGAGGAGATAAAAATCCGACAAGTAGGTGCTGTCCAAATCAACCAACAGTCGCAAAGGGGGTTAAAAATGTACCCAGAACCCCAAGAAAAGCTCGGATCCAGAAAAAGTGTCCAACACGAAAAATGTAGATTTACCTCTTACGAAACCGTCACCGCAGAAATCGTCCAAAAATAATGTCGGGGTAGCCCGGTAGACCTCCCGGACTAAACTGCGACGGAAATGGGCCTCCAACAGTAGATCGTCGCTCCGCACCCCGATGCAGAAGTCGCCGTCGTCGCGGCCTCCAAAAATCCTGAGCTTCCGCCAAAAGATGCACAAGAGGGAGAGAAACAACTTTGGTGAAGGGCTCCAAGTGAAAAGCTTTCGGGAAAAGCTTCAAAACGAGGCCCCTTGAGGCCTTTTTATAGGCCTCACCCGAAACAGCCCGGAAAAACAAGTCAATGGGCTTTGGGCCCAAAATTTCGGGCGCCCGGAACATTCGGGCGGCTACAGTGTTGGGCCGGGCCCAACACTGTTCACGCCCGAATCCACCAGGAGCCGCCACGTGGCCCGCCGAACAGCAAACAGCTGTTCGGCCCACCCGCTGGCTGCCACGTGGCCCGCCCCCGCACAGTGAGGCGGTTGGCGCCCGCCAATCAGCGGGCGACACGTGTCCACCCCGGTTGACCCGCTGACCGGTCGGCGGCCGCGCCGGGCGCGCGGCATGGCCCCGACGTGGGCACGCGCCCCGAGGCACCGACCCCGACTCCGTGCGCCGCGCACGGTGCGCCCGCGAACCAGAGGGCGACACGCGTCCCCTACACCCGGTCCACGCATTCAACAGGAATTCAGTGGACCGCGCCGCATGCACCGACCAACCGGAGGCTGCCACGTGGCCCCGCATTGGTCCATGCACCGCCGCGCTCACCCGGTAGACCGCGCGCCTTGCGCCCGCCAATCAGGCGGTGCCACGTGTCCATGCGCCGGGTCTGTGCACCCCGCCGCGCAGCTCTGTGGACCGCGCATCCTGAACCGGCCAATGACAGGCCGCCACGTGGCATCCCGGCGGTCTACGGCCCCTCCCATGCACCATTTTCCACTGAAAACTTCCGGGAGTCCGTTTTTGGGCATCCGGACTCAGAAATAAACAAGCAAATAGCCGTTTTCAAGCGTTTTTCCGTGCTGAATCCATTTCCGACCTCTGTTGGGCCTAATTCTTTTCCGAAATTTCGGCAAACTCAGCCGAAGGCCTACACAGCTAATAATAACACACAGGGTCCATCTGTGGCATCCCATTGACGCACCATGGGCCAGATACACCAACGCTAGGTGCTCTAACAGTGGATTCATCGGAAGAACGCTGCATGGGAATTTGGGCCACTACATCCTCCCCCACTAAAAGGAAGTTTCGTCCTCGAAACGAAGTAAGGTAGAACAGGCGTACCTCAACCAGTAGTCTCGAACAGAAAAGGGTAAGCAGATCTCATCTCTGTCTCTAGCTCCCAAGTAGCCTCTCGCTCATCGTGATTGCTCCATAAGATCTTCACATACGGAATGGTCCCGTTGCGCAATTCCCTCACCTCACGAGCAAGAATCCGCAACGGCCGCTCCTCGTAAACCAGGTCCTCACCGATCTCCAAGGGAGTGAAGTCAACCACATGCGACGGATCAAAGACATATCTCCTCAGGGCTGAGACATGAAAAACATCGTGTACACCGGCCAAACGTGGAGGAAGAGCAACTCTATAAGCCACAGGGCCTACCCTCTCAAGTACCTCAAAGGGTCCAACAAAACGGGGACTAAGCTTCCCACGCACTCCAAATCTCCGGACCCCTTTCGAAGGCGAGACCTTTAAGAATACATGGTCACCAATCTGAAACTCCAGGTCTCGCCGTCGAGTATCTGCATAACTCCTCTGACGACTCTGGGCTACCTCAAGGTGTCGACGAACAACTCTGACCTTCTCCTCAGCCTCCAAAAGAAGATCAGGTCCCAAAGTCTTCCTCTCACCCACGTCACTCCAATACAAGGGTGACCGACACTTGCGTCCATACAACGCCTCAAACGGAGCCATCTGGATGCTCGCCTGATAGCTGTTGTTGTACGCAAACTCAACCAAAGATAAGTGTCGGTACCACCCCCCTCCAAAATCCATAACGCACGCTCTCAGCATATCCTCAAGGGTCTGTATAGTGCGCTCAGACTGGCCATCAGTCTGTGGGTGGAATGCAGTGCTGAATCTGAGCTGGGTCCCCAAAGCTGACTGTAAACTCCCCCAGAATCGTGACACAAACCTCGGATCCCGATCTGAAACAATCGACGTAGGTATCCCGTGTAGCCTCACTATCTCGTCCAAATACAACTGTGCCAGACGCTCCAGTGACCAAGTCATCTGAACAGGCAAGAAATGCGCTGACTTGGTGAGTCTATCAACAATAACCCAAATCGCGTCGGCTCCACTCTGCGCTCTCGGCAGCCCTGTAACAAAGTCCATGGTGATGTGGTCCCATTTCCACTCGGGAATTGGAAGACTTTGCAACTTGCCAGCAGGAACCCGGTGCTCTGCTTTCACTTGCTGGCAAGTTAAACAGTGAGCCACGAATCTTCCAACGTCCCGCTTCATTCCGGACCACCAAAAATGTGCCTTGAGGTCCTTATACATCTTAGTACCACCAGGATGAATGGTATAAGGTGTATAATGAGCCTCACCCAAAATCAGGTCTCTGATCTCTGAATCCGAAGGCACACACACTCGGTCCCTGTACCGCAGTACTCCCGAGCTATCCACTGTAAAATCCCCTATAAGATCTGCCTGAATCTGTGATCTAATCCTCTCCAAGTGGGGGTCCTCACTCTGCGTCTCCCTAATCCTGTCCAACAGAGTGGGCTGCAAGACCATAGACATCAGTCTAGCAGAGACCCCAGGGGATACAACCTCAATCTGGAGTCGCCTCAACTGCTCAATCAACGGGGCCTGCTGCGTGACCAACATGCTCAAGCTCTGCACTGACCTCCGACTCAAAGCATCTGCTACCACATTGGCCTTGCCGGGATGATAGAGGATACTCACATCGTAATCCTTCAGTAACTCCAACCACCGGCGTTGCCTCAGGTTCAGCTCCTTTTGAGTAAACAGATACTTTAAGCTCTTATGATCCGTGTAGATCTCACAATGCTCACCGTAGAGGTAATGCCGCCACAACTTCAATGCGAACACCACAGCTGCCAGCTCTAAATCATGAGTAGGGTAATTCTTCTCATAATCCTTTAGTTGCCGTGAAGCATAAGCAATTACCCTCCCATGCTGCATCAAGACACAACCCAAACCGCTGTGCGAGGCGTCACTGTAAATCACGTAGCCATCACCCATCACTGGCAGTGTAAGAACTGGTGCTGAAATCAGTCTCTTCTTCAGCTCCTCAAAACTCCGCTGACACTGCTCAGTCCAAATGAACCTCATCCCCTTCCTAGTCAAACAGGTCAGGGGAGTAGAGAGCTTCGCAAAGCCCTCTACAAACCGACGGTAGTAGCCAGCCAAGCCCAGAAAGCTCCGGACCTCAGTCACCGTCGTCGGTCTCGGCCAATCCCGAACTGTATCAATCTTCGTCGGGTCAACTGCCACTCCTGCGGCTGATACCAAGTGGCCCAAGAATGCAACCTCCCGAAGCCAAAACTCGCACTTCTTAAGCTTGGCATACAGCTTCTTCTCACGTAGAAGCTGCAGCACTATCCTCAAGTGCTCCTCATGATCCACATCGCTCCGGGAGTAGATCAAGATGTCATCAATGAACACAACCACAAACAAGTCTAAGTACGGCTGAAATACCCGGTTCATCAAATCCATGAAAGCAGCTGGGGCATTAGTCAAACCAAACGGCATAACCGTAAACTCATAATGCCCATACCGGGATCGAAAAGCCGTCTTAGGGATGTCCTCGGCCCTCACCCTCAACTGGTGGTAACCTGACTGAAGATCAATCTTCGAAAACACTGTGGCTCCCTGCAACTGATCAAATAAATCATCTATCCGTGGAAGAGGGTACTTGTTCCGGATGGTCACTTTATTCAATTCCCGATAATCCACACACAAACGAAGCGACCCATCCTTCTTCTTCACAAATAAAACTGGCGCTCCCCACGGAGAAACACTAGGCCTGACAAAGCCCCTATCCATAAGATCCTGAAGCTGGGCCTTCAACTCCCTCAACTCGGCAGGTGCCATCCTATAAGGCGCCTTCGAGATTGGTGCGGTTCCCGGTACCACATCAATCACAAACTCCACCTCCCTCTCCGGCGGCATCGTCATCAACTCAGGGGGAAACACATCTGGGAACTCGCGGACAACAGGAATATCCTCGAGTCCCAGTGCCGCCGTAGGCACCTCCACAATCGTCGCTAAGAAAGCGGTGCAGCCCCTACTAATCAACCGCCTAGCCCTCGCCGAAGAAACAGTCATCGCAAAGAATGTGCTCTGGCAGCCTCTGAAGACAAACTCCTCCTGTCCAGGCTCGCGGAGGGTCACCGTCCTCTCTCTGCAGTCTATAACAGCATAGTACCTCGACAACCAATCCATACCTAGCACGACGTCGAAATCCTGGAGCTGCCGCAAGACAAGCAAGTCTGCCGGCAAAATCCAGGATCCCAACTGCACAGGGCAATCCCTACAATACTCCTCGACATGCAAGACATGATCTGGTATCTGAACCTCTAATGCATGCGATAAAGAAACTACCTCTATACCATGAAGGGATGCAAATGCTCTACTGATAAAAGAATGCGATGCACCGGTATCAAAGAGAGTACGAGTACGAACTGCAGAAATCAAAATAATACCTGCGACGACATGCTCTGCTGCTGTAGCATCCTCTACCTGAGCGGCATAGACTCGACCGCTCGGCGCCGGGGGATGTCGCTCTGGCTGTCGCGAGGACGATGGAGCAAAATCTGGCCTACCGGAGGTCGCCGAAGGTCCTGCTGACTGACGAGGAACGAAGGATGCAGAAGCTGATGAAGGAGCTGGGTAACCTGCCCTGGGGCACGCCCTCGCGAAGTGACCGGTCTGCCCGCAACGGAAGCAGCGGTCCCGACCCTGCGGGCACTGGGCTGGTGAGTGCGGTCCTCCACAGATGATACAACGGTCGGGGCGCGGCTGCCGCGAAGTCTGCTGCTGCTGCGAAGACTGCTGCTGCTGCGTAGACTGCTGCTGTCGAGGTGGTCGACGCTGCTGCTGCTGCTGGAACTGACGAGATCCCCCAGATCTCTGCCGCCCCTGATACCCCCGTCCCTGAGAGTGGAAACGGGGTGGTCTCGGGGGTCCCTGCCTACTCGACTGCCCCTCCTCAAACTGCGCGGGGCGCTTCGCCCCAGGAGTCACAACGGGGGCTGGAGTCACCTCTGCCATCACGGCCTCACCACCCTCCACATAAAGTGCCTGCTCCATCGAGGCCTCTAAAGTCTGTAATCTGAGGGAGCGGACCAACTGATAAATGTCCCGACGCAACCCTCTCTCGAACATGTAGATCCGGTGGGTCTCATCTCTGGCCACGTGGGGCATACTAGCCAACAGCCGATTGAAATCGGCTATGTACGCATGTACGGGCCTATCTCCCTGGCGGAGATTCCTCAGCTGCTCCTCCAAGCTCTGTCGAACACTCTCGGGAAAGAAGGCCCCAAGAAGCATACCGCGAAACTCTGCCCAAGAGATAAACTGGGTCCCAGGCGGACCTGCGGGTCGCACACGCCGCCACCATGCCTCGGCGTTGCTCTCCAGAAAATGAGTAGCCAACAGAACTCGAAACCTCTCATCAATAAAAAGGCTCTCGAAATGGCGCTCCATAGCTGTAACCCAAGACTCAGCCGCCCACGGCTCAGCACTCATGCCCGAAAAGCGGGGTGGATCAAACTTGCGAAACCTCAACAAAAGACCCACCAAAACCTGCTGCTCTGCCAAAGTCAAAGATCCCGTCGTCCCAGACGGTGGCCTACTGGAAACAGGCTCAGCCGGAACTGCTGGTGCAGGCTGCACAACCGGGGGTGCCACCACAGGGGAAGAAGGCACCGGAGAACTCTCAGGGGGTACCACCGCCGGCTGCGCTCTCTGCTCCAACAAGAGCGTCAACCGACTCACAGCCTCCTCCTGGCGTCGAGACGCCTCAGTCAACTGTGCCACCTGGGCACGGAGCTCCAAAACCTCGCTCTGCTGTCCCTGCTCCGAGTCCTCCCGCTCGGGCTCAGAGGACGAAGGCTGCGAACGCGTCACCATCGAGCGTCGAGGAGGCATCCCCACCTGAGGGACAAGGCAAACAATCAGAACCCAAATCATCTCTCGACCCAATCTAGCGAAAGTCAGAAGGCATGTCCCCCTTTCCGAAGTACTATGTTGTCTGCAGCCAACATAGTTGCCCCCGAAGGAAGACATGTCGATCGCTCACCCCGAACCGCTCGGGAGAGTTAGAAATCCAATCAGGACTCTCGCTAAAGTCACGGCTCTCACGCGAGTCATCCTAGGGTCCAACCACAAGCCTAGGGTTCCTAATTCCTCCAAGACCTACATCCTAGGCTCTGATACCACTCTAATCTGTCACGCCCCGGGGCGATACTGCGCCCCGGCTCGCCAACAGATCCGCCGCCCGTACGGGAAGCCCCGTATAGGCGTAGCGACTAACCTGCAAAGAAACATCTACACTAGCAGATATCAGAGCTGAAGAGAAAAGCTGGAAAGAAATACATAAAATAAGACTACAACTTTTAAATATACAGACCATCCTCACCAGAATACAGGAGTCTCTCATAAAAGCAGGAAAGGAAGGTACAACTCAAAACCTCACTACAAAAGTCACTCGACATAACACACACCAAAATGGAACTGGGGTACATCTACTCACACACAGAAGACGACAGGAGGGGATCTATCTCGCGACGCCCTTACCTCGGTCAGAAGGAGCTGGATCAGCAACAGGAGCTGCAGGAACTGGAGCAGAAGTCCCTGGGGAGAAAACACCACGACGGGTGTGAGAACTACATCCCACAGTAGTTCTCAGTGGGTGCCGCCAACAAGCCCGACGGTCTGCCCACTAAGTCTACCAGAGGCAAAAGTAACATATGCAGTGCTATAAGGAGAGCTAGGAAAGGTAACTCTACAGCTACTATGCCTCTATCTAGATGCTCAACAGTGGAACAGAAAGAACATAATGCCACAACTAACTCTCATCCCTGATCACCCAATCAAAACTGACTGCCACAACGGGTCCAGTCAAACCTGCGCCAACCTACTGCCGTTACGTCCCGGAGGAGCGGACTTACGTAGGGCGTCCGTGGCTTGCCAACGAAAGCACAGCCAGAGGGACCACCGCGACGACAAGTCGCTAAGGAACATCTCAAACTCACACCGGTACACAACCCGGTCTCGCCTACTCCGGAGTGGCCCTCGAGGGGAGCGACCCGCTCGAGTCAAAGTAACCCATAAGTATCACTGTATAGTATCACTGTAAAGCTCAAATGTGGCTCATGCAGGCTATGATCCAATCTTCGATCAATAAGATCGACTACCAAACAAATCACTGTCTCACACACTAGCTGGAATCTACACAGCTGAAACCCACTGTCTCTCTGACAGTTTCCAAGAACCCAGATCTACCATCACTATCACTCTCCCAAAGAAATCAAATCTACAGACTGCTATCAACTCCACTCGGTCCCCAGACACGAGTGCAAATGCATCCCACAACCGACCGACCTCTCGGCCCACAACTTGGGCGAGGAAAAGCTAAGTCCAAGGTGAAATAAAGTATCGTGATGTGGAATGTCTAGAGCAATAAAAACCTAGCCCAAGTTGGAGTTTTTCTACAGACTGGCTGAACATGATACATATGACAGGGGTGCTAGGTCAAATTCCAAGATTTCATTACTTAACATAGTGCCGGAATCAAAAGATTCAACAACTGATATACAAGATACAACATACAATTTTTCACATGCTAATACTCCAATTTCTAACATGCATGATCCTACACACCTAGAATTAGTACACAGTCCAGAGTTCTTGGAAGCAAGGTCACCCACCTGAAAGTGCTAACTGTCCAAAATGGCACAGCTGAGAAAGCCCACAACTGTCAAATCACAAATCCCACCAAGCCAACATCACGGTAGAAGTGCTCACAAACTCCTGGGTACAAACATACACCAAAATTACACTTTAATTCACACAAATTCCACATTCCCCAAAATCTGTGGTGAACAGTCCCACTAACACGAAATTTTCACCTGAAAAACTTCCTCCAAAATTCCAATAAAAATATGACGGCGATCCTCGCGAAGAGTAGATGTCGATAGAGTCCTGAAACGTCGAATTCCGATGTCCGGATGAGGAGATAAAAATCCGACAAGTAGGTGCTGTCCAAATCAACCAACAGTCGCAAAGGGGGTTAAAAATGTACCCAGAACCCCAAGAAAAGCTCGGATCCAGAAAAGTGTCCAACACGAAAAATGTAGATTTACCTCTTACGAAACCGTCACCGCAGAAATCGTCCAAAATAATGTCGGGGTAGCCCGGTAGACCTCCCGGACTAAACTGCGACGGAAATGGGCCTCCAACAGTAGATCGTCGCTCCGCACCCCGATGCAGAAGTCGCCGTCGTCGCGGCCTCCAAAATCCTGAGCTTCCGCCAAAAGATGCACAAGAGGGAGAGAAACAACTTTGGTGAAGGGCTCCAAGTGAAAAGCTTTCGGGAAAAGCTTCAAAACGAGGCCCCTTGAGGCCTTTTTATAGGCCTCACCCGAAACAGCCCGGAAAAACAAGTCAATGGGCTTTGGGCCCAAAATTTCGGGCGCCCGGAACATTCGGGCGGCTACAGTGTTGGGCCGGGCCCAACACTGTTCACGCCCGAATCCACCAGGAGCCGCCACGTGGCCCGCCGAACAGCAAACAGCTGTTCGGCCCACCCGCTGGCTGCCACGTGGCCCGCCCCCGCACAGTGAGGCGGTTGGCGCCCGCCAATCAGCGGGCGACACGTGTCCACCCCGGTTGACCCGCTGACCGGTCGGCGGGCCGCGCCGGGCGCGCGGCATGGCCCCGACGTGGGCACGCGCCCCGAGGCACCGACCCCGACTCCGTGCGCCGCGCACGGTGCGCCCGCGAACCAGAGGGCGACACGCGTCCCCTACACCCGGTCCACGCATTCAACAGGAATTCAGTGGACCGCGCCGCATGCACCGACCAACCGGAGGCTGCCACGTGGCCCCGCATTGGTCCATGCACCGCCGCGCTCACCCGGTAGACCGCGCGCCTTGCGCCCGCCAATCAGGCGGTGCCACGTGTCCATGCGCCGGGTCTGTGCACCCCGCCGCGCAGCTCTGTGGACCGCGCATCCTGAACCGGCCAATGACAGGCCGCCACGTGGCATCCCGGCGGTCTACGGCCCCTCCCATGCACCATTTTCCACTGAAAACTTCCGGGAGTCCGTTTTTGGGCATCCGGACTCAGAAATAAACAAGTAAATAGCCGTTTTCAAGCGTTTTTCCGTGCTGAATCCATTTCCGACCTCTGTTGGGCCTAATTCTTTTCCGAAATTTCGGCAAACTCAGCCGAAGGCCTACACAGCTAATAATAACACACAGGGTCCATCTGTGGCATCCCATTGACGCACCATGGGCCAGATACACCAACGCTAGGTGCTCTAACAGTGGATTCATCGGAAGAACGCTGCATGGGAATTTGGGCCACTACATCGACTGCCGTGCGCCTCGTCCTGTGGGCCCACAGAACTCTGCTGCCGCCTGTTTTCTGCCCTCTTGTCTCCCGCCTTTGGACCAGGGGCCCGGTGGAGCCTCCCTGCTCGGACACTTGGACGGCCCCCCCCAGGGACAGCAGCTGGGTGGGCAGTTGGGTGGGCCACCCCCGGACCGGTAACTAGGGCTACTAGGTGGGCCCCCTTTGCGCCCGCCCACCTGCCTGTCCCTGCTGGGCAGGGCACGGGGCCCTACTCGGGCATTTGGGCAGGCCCCCCTCGGGCCAGCGACTTCCTGGGCCCCCCCTGGGACGCTGCTGGGGCTGACCCGGGATTAGCTCTGGGCCACCCCAACAGCAGCCGACCCGGTTCCCCTTGGGCTCCCCCACGGGCCCCACCCTCTTTTGGCCCCTCCTTTCCCCTCTCCTGGCCAACTGGGCCTCTTGGCCACCTCTCTTCAGCTAGCGACCCCGTATCTCTACCGGGCCGTAGCCCCCCGTCCTGGCCGCCCCCTCGACCACCAGCCCCTGCCTGGGGGCGCGGCTCTACCGGGGATGTGACGCCCCACTTCCCAGGGGGTCACCCATCCTAGAACTACTCTAGCTCTAGCACGCTTAACTCTCATGTTCCTCTTGGATTTTGCTACCATCCAAAATGCTATAGCCGGGTTAGAGATTTAGTCCTATTATATCATTTATATAGAGGACTAATCCAAATTCCGGGGTGTTACATTCTTCCCCCCTTTAAGCCCTGACGTCCACGTCAGGCTCAAGCACACTCACAAGCACCAGGCGATGTGAGACTCGTCTCGCTAGCCTTAGCCGACCTTGTGGGGAGCTGCACTCCACCCACAACGGTCATTAGCCGGGGAGCCTCGCTCTACCCGCTATATAACCCTGGCTCAGCCGAGACTCATCTCACATTTCCGGCTGGTGAATGTCTCTGATACCACTGTGACGCCCCACTTCCCAGGGGGTCACCCATCCTAGAACTACTCTAGCTCTAGCACGCTTAACTCTCATGTTCCTCTTGGATTTTGCTACCATCCAAAATGCTATAGCCGGGTTAGAGATTTAGTCCTATTATATCATTTATATAGAGGACTAATCCAAATTCCGGGGTGTTACAGGGGAGGCTCCTCTGCGGCGTCCCACTTACTGCTGGAGCCTTCTGCGAGGCAACCTTAGTGTACCCCCGCTCCTTCTTTGCTGAGGGCCCACCCCCAACCGCACCTTGGATGGGCCACACACCTTACTAGCCACGACCGTAGGACAGCCGGCTCAACAAACCTTTCAACTCCTCCTAGCTCTCCCCCCGCCCGTGCGGTGTCATTGCCACCTTCGACTCCGGCGACCTCGGCTCCTGGATTCCTTTCTGCCCCCTGCGCGGTTCGGTGCGGCAGTCTCACCCGATCCGGCCCCCTCTGCCATCACCGGACGGACGTCTTGTCCGCCTCCTCCGACGCCGAAATCCTTGGACACCTGGCACCCTCCGACCCTTTCAGGGTTGCTCCAGCGCCGTAGGTGGAGGCCGAGAGGGGTGTACACCGCATGCGATTTTTTTGCGCCCTTGTTTCGTGTCGGTCGCACACCGCCCACGCGGCCGCTCTGTCACCGCTCCATCTAGCTTCGACACCTCCCCTGTTCCGTCGGCTGCG
>CM055067.1:46518888-46575489 GCA_029204045.2 Tillandsia leiboldiana | reverse complement strand
ACCCTCTCTGAACATGTAGATCGGTGGGTCTCATTCTCTGCACCGTGGGCCACTAGCCAACAGACGACTTGAAATCGGCTATGTAAGACATGTACGGGCCTATCTCCATGGCGGAGAATATCATCAGCTGCTCCTCCAGGCTCCTGTCGAACACTCGGAAAGAGCCCCAAGAAGCATACGCTAAAAACTCTGCCCAAGAGATAAACTGGGTCCCTGGCGGAACCTGGCGGGCGCAGCACGCCGAACCATGCCTCGGCGTTGCTCTACAGGAAAATGAGTGCCACAGAACTCGAAACCTCTCATCAATAAAAAGGCTCTCGAAATGGCACGCTCCATAGCGGGAACCCAAGACTCAGCCGGCCCACGGCCAGCACTCATGCCCGAAAAGCGGGGGTGGATCAAACTGCGAAACTCCAACAAAAGACCACCAAAACCTGCGCTTGCCAAAGTCAAAGATCACAGTCGTCCCAGACGGTGGCCTGCACTGGAAAAAGGCTCAGCCGGAACTGTGGTGCAGGATGCACAACGGGTGTGACACCACAGGGAAGAAGCACCGGAGGAACTCTAAGGGGGTACCACCGACGGCTGCGCTCTCTGCCTCACAAGAGCGGTCAACCGACCTCACAGCCCCTATGGCGGCGAGACGCCTCAGTCAACTGTGCCACCTGGGAACGGAGCTCCAAAACCTCGCTCTGCCTGTCATGCTCGGTCCTCCCGCTCGGGCTCAGAGGCGAAGGCTTGCGAAACGCGGTCACCATCGAGCGTCGAGGAGGCATACCCCCTGGAGGGACAAGGCAAACAATCAGAAACCCAAATCATCTCTCGACCCAATCTAGCGAAAGTCAGAAGGCATGTCCCCCTTTCGAAGTACTATGTTGTCTGCAGCCAACATAGTGCCCCGAAGGAAGACATGTCGATCGCTCACCCCGAAACGCTCGGAGAGTTAGAAATCCAATCGGACTCTCGCTAAGTCACGGCTCTCACTGCGAGTCATCCTAGGGTCCAACCACAAGCCTTAGGGTTCCTAATTCCTCCAAGACCTACATCCTAGGCTCTGATACCACTCTAATCTGTCACGCCCCGGGGCGATACTGCGCCCCGGCTCGCCAACAGATCCGCCGCCCGTACGGGAAGCCCCGTATAGGCGTAGCGGACTAACCTGCAAAGAAACATCTACACTAGCAGATATCAGAGCTGAAGAGAAAAGCTGGAAAGAAATACATAAAATAAGACTACAACTTTTAAATATACAGACCATCCTCACCAGAATACAGGAGTCTCTCATAAAAGCAGGAAAGGAAGGTACAACTCAAAACCTCACTACAAAAGTCACTCGACATAACACACACCAAAATGGAACTGGGGTACATCTACTCACACACAGAAGACGACAGGAGGGGATCTATCTCGCGACGCCCTTACCTCGGTCAGAAGGAGCTGGATCAGCAACAGGAGCTGCAGGAACTGGAGCAGAAGTCCCTGGGGGAGAAAACACCACGACGGGTGTGAGAACTACATCCCACAGTAGTTCTCAGTGGGTGCCGCCAACAAGCCCGACGGTCTGCCCACTTAGTCTACCAGAGGCAAAAGTAACATATGCAGTGCTATAAGGAGAGCTAGGAAAGGTAACTCTACAGCTACTATGCCTCTATCTAGATGCTCAACAGTGGAACAGAAAGAACATAATGCCACAACTAACTCTCATCCCTGATCACCCAATCAAACTGACTGCCACAACGGGTCCAGTCAAACCTGCGCCAACCTACTGCCGTTACGTCCCGGAGGAGCGGACTTACGTAGGGCGTCCGTGGCTGCCAACGAAAGCACAGCCAGAGGGACCACCGCGACGACAAGTCGCTAAGGAACATCTCAAACTCACACCGGTACACAACCCGGTCTCGCCTACTCCGGAGTGGCCCTCGAGGGGAGCGACCCGCTCGAGTCAAAGTAACCCATAAGTATCACTGTATAGTATCACTGTAAAGCTCAAATGTGGCTCATGCAGGCTATGATCCAATCTTCGATCAATAAGATCGACTACAAACAAATCACTGTCTCACACACTAGCTGGAATCTACACAGCTGAAACCCACTGTCTCTCTGACAGTTTTCCAAGAACCCAGATCTACCATCACTATCACTCTCCCCAAAGAAATCAAATCTACAGACTGCTATCAACTCCACTCGGTCCCCAGACACGAGTGCAAATGCATCCCACAACCGACCGACCCTCTCGGCCCACAACTTGGGCGAGGAAAAAGCTAAGTCCAAGGTGAAATAAAGTATCGTGATGTGGAATGTCTAGAGCAATAAAAACCTAGCCCAAGTTGGAGTTTTTTCTACAGACTGGCTGAACATGATACATATGACAGGGGTGCTAGGTCAAATTCCAAGATTTCATTACTTAACATAGTGCCGGAATCAAAAGATTCACAACTGATATACAAGATACAACATACAATTTTTCACATGCTAATACTCCAATTTCTAACATGCATGATCCTACACACCTAGAATTAGTACACAGTCCAGAGTTCTTGGAAGCAAGGTCACCCACCTGAAAGTGCTAACTGTCCAAAATGGCACAGCTGAGAAAGCCCACAACTGTCAAATCACAAATCCCACCAAGCCAACATCACGGTAGAAGTGCTCACAAACTCCTGGGTACAAACATACACCAAAATTACACTTTAATTCACACAAATTCCACATTCCCCAAAATCTGTGGTGAACAGTCCCACTAACACGAAATTTTCACCTGAAAAACTTCCTCCAAAATTCCAATAAAAATATGACGGCGATCCTCGCGAAGAGTAGATGTCGATAGAGTCCTGAAACGTCGAATTCCGATGTCCGGATGAGGAGATAAAAATCCGACAAGTAGGTGCCTGTCCAAATCAACCAACAGTCGCAAAGGGGGTTAAAAATGTACCCAGAACCCCAAGAAAAGCTCGGATCCAGAAAAAGTGTCCAACACGAAAAATGTAGATTTACCTCTTACGAAACCGTCACCGCAGAAATCGTCCAAAAATAATGTCGGGGTAGCCCGGTAGACCTCCCGGACTAAACTGCGACGGAAATGGGCCTCCAACAGTAGATCGTCGCTCCGCACCCCGATGCAGAAGTCGCCGTCGTCGCGGCCTCCAAAAATCCTGAGCTTCCGCCAAAAGATGCACAAGAGGGAGAGAAACAACTTTGGTGAAGGGCTCCAAGTGAAAAGCTTTCGGGAAAAGCTTCAAAACGAGGCCCCTTGAGGCCTTTTTATAGGCCTCACCCGAAACAGCCCGGAAAAAAAAAAAGTCAATGGGCTTTGGGCCCAAAATTTCGGGCGCCCGGAACATTCGGGCGGCTACAGTGTTGGGCCGGGCCCAACACTGTTCACGCCCGAATCCACCAGGAGCCGCCACGTGGCCCGCCGAACAGCAAACAGCTGTTCGGCCCCACCCGCTGGCTGCCACGTGGCCCGCCCCCGCACAGTGAGGCGGTTGGCGCCCGCCAATCAGCGGGCGACACGTGTCCACCCCGGGTTGACCCGCTGACCTGCGTCGGCCGGCCGCGCCGGTGCGCGCGGCATGGCCCCGACGTGGGCACGCGCCCCGAGGCACCGACCCCGACTCCGTGCGCCGCGCACGGTGCGCCCGCGAACCAGAGGGCGACACGCGTCCCCTACACCCGGTCCACGCATTCAACAGGAATTCAGTGGACCGCGCCGCATGCACCGACCAACCGGAGGCTGCCACGTGGCCCCGCATTGGTCCATGCACCGCCGCGCTCACCCGGTAGACCGCGCGCCTTGCGCCCGCCAATCAGGCGGTGCCACGTGTCCATGCGCCGGGTCTGTGCACCCCGCCGCGCAGCTCTGTGGACCGCGCATCCTGAACCGGCCAATGACAGGCCGCCACGTGGCATCCCGGCGGTCTACGGCCCCTCCCATGCACCATTTTCCACTGAAACTTCGGGAGTCCGTTTTTGGGCATCCGGACTCAGAAATAAACAAGTAAATAGCCGTTTTCAAGCGTTTTTTCCGTGCTGAATCCATTTCCGACCTCTGTTGGGCCTAATTCTTTTCCGAAATTTCGGCAAACTCAGCCGAAGGCCTACACAGCTAATAATAACACACAGGGTCCATCTGTGGCATCCATTGACGCACCATGGGCCAGATACACCAACGCTAGGTGCTCTAACAGTGGATTCATCGGAAGAACGCTGCATGGGAATTTGGGCCACTACATCGACTGCCGTGCGCCTCGTCCTGTGGGCCCACAGAACTCTGCTGCCGCCTGTTTTCTGCCCTCTTGTCTCCCGCCTTTGGACCAGGGGCCCGGTGGAGCCTCCCTGCTCGGACACTTGGACGGCCCCCCCCCAGGGACAGCAGCTGGGTGGGCAGTTGGGTGGGCCACCCCCGGACCGGTAACTAGGGCTACTAGGTGGGCCCCCTTTGCGCCCGCCCACCTGCCTGTCCCTGCTGGGCAGGGCACGGGGCCCTACTCGGGCATTTGGGCAGGCCCCCCTCGGGCCAGCGACTTCCTGGGCCCCCCCTGGGACGCTGCTGGGGCTGACCCGGGATTAGCTCTGGGCCACCCCAACAGCAGCCGACCCGGTTCCCCTTGGGCTCCCCCACGGGCCCCACCCTCTTTTGGCCCCTCCTTTCCCCTCTCCTGGCCAACTGGGCCTCTTGGCCACCTCTCTTCAGCTAGCGACCCCGTATCTCTACCGGGCCGTAGCCCCCCGTCCTGGCCGCCCCCTCGACCACCCAGCCCCTGCCTGGGGGCGCGGCTCTACCGGGGATGTGACGCCCCACTTCCCAGGGGGTCACCCATCCTAGAACTACTCTAGCTCTAGCACGCTTAACTCTCATGTTCCTCTTGGATTTTGCTACCATCCAAAATGCTATAGCCGGGTTAGAGATTTAGTCCTATTATATCATTTATATAGAGGACTAATCCAAATTCCGGGGTGTTACATTCTTCCCCCCTTTAAGCCCTGACGTCCACGTCAGGCTCAAGCACACTCACAAGCACCAGGCGATGTGAGACTCGTCTCGCTAGCCTTAGCCGACCTTGTGGGGAGCTGCACTCCACCCACAACGGTCATTAGCCGGGGAGCCTCGCTCTACCCGCTATATAACCCTGGCTCAGCCGAGACTCATCTCACATTTCCGGCTGGTGAATGTCTCTGATACCAACTGTGACGCCCCACTTCCCAGGGGGTCACCCATCCTAGAACTACTCTAGCTCTAGCACGCTTAACTCTCATGTTCCTCTTGGATTTTGCTACCATCCAAAATGCTATAGCCGGGTTAGAGATTTAGTCCTATTATATCATTTATATAGAGGACTAATCCAAATTCCGGGGTGTTACAGGGGAGGCTCCTCTGCGGCGTCCCACTTACTGCTGGAGCCTTCTGCGAGGCAACCTTAGTGTACCCCCGCTCCTTCTTTGCTGAGGGCCCACCCCCAACCGCCACCTTGGATGGGCCACCCTACTCGCCACGACCGATCGGACAGCCGGCTCACCAACCTGTTCAACTCCCCTCGCCTCTCCCCCCGCCGTGCGGTGTCATTGCCACCTTCGACTCCGGCGACCTCGGCTCCCTGGATTCCTTTCTGCCCCCTGCGCGGTCTTCGGTGCGGCAGTCTCAACCGATCCGGCCCCCTCTGCCATCACCGGATCGGACGTCTTGTCCGCCTCCTCCGACGCCGAAATCCTTGGACACCTGGCACCTCCGACCCTTTCAGGGTTGCGTCCAGCGCCGTAGGTGGATGGCCGAGAGGGGTGTACACCCTGCCATGCGCTGCCCCTTGTTCGTGTTCGGTCGCACCGCCCCGCGGCCGCTCTGTCACCGCTCCTCTAGCTTCCGACACCTCCCCTGTTCCGTCGGCTGCGGACGGCTCGGAGGACCAGCCTGCGCCGCCCCCTGCTTTTCTTGATCCCTTGTTCGCGGCTGCTAGGGCGGGGCAACCGCCTGGGCGCGCCCCCACTAGCACGAGGAGGAGCCCCCGTCTTGCGAGCCGCGCATCCGCCAACGCTCTAGTGATTGCTATGGAGCGCAAAGCGGCCACTAGAGCGGGTGCCGTTCAGCCGGGGCAGGTGGCTAGAAGCAAGCGCATGAGTATTACTCTCGGATCTCCTGCCGCCCCCGTCCCACCCGCCCTCAGGAAGCTCATCGAAAAAGCTGCTAACGTTGGAATCAGGCTGACCGTGGAGGAAGCATCCAGCCTTGCGGATTTCGGGCTGGCAGTGGGCCACCAGGCCTAGTGTCCTGGAGGGTCATCTCGGTGTCTCATTTGTCTCTATGTTGCAAGTCTGTACGTGGAATGTTCGTGGTCTTAATGATCGCACTAAGCGATCTGTTGTCAAGTCTGTCGTTTCTAAGTTTAGGGACTGTATCTTATGCCTCCAAGAAACGAAGGTGAGCTCTGTCTCCCGCTCCTTCCTCAAATCCTTCGCCGGTTCTCTTTTCAATAAATGCCAGTGCATTAGTGCTAATGGCGCATCCGGGGGTATTGCAACCTGCTGGAACACAGACAACGTGGCTTGCTCCGAAGTCCTGGTACTGGACTTCTCCCTCACGCTTCGCCTTGTGCATCGTGCCAGTGGCTTCTCCTTCTATCTCTCCAACGTCTACGGTCCGCCGGGGTGGGACGGAAAGGCGGCCTTTTGTTCGGAACTCGGGGACCTCAAATATCTCTGTACTGGCCCCTGGCTAGTGTGTGGGGACTTCAACCTCACACGAAACCAGAACGAGCGTAGGGGCCGGAATTGGAGCTGCAAGCTTATGCGAATGTTCTCTAATCTCATCAATTCGTTGGAACTGATTGACCTCCCCATAGGCAACCAGCTATTCACCTGGTCGAACAATCAGCTATCGCCCTCCCTAGCCAAGCTTGACCGCTTCCTTATCTCGACGGAGTAGGACTCTATCCTCCCCGGCTCTAATGTAACTGCACTACCGCGCATCACCTCAGACCACTCACCCCTCCTGCTAAAGACCCTGCCTAAACAGTCCTACCGGACTTTCAGACTGGAGAAGGTATGGCTAACTCGGGAGGACTTCAACCTTCTGGTGCCTGTATGGTGGAACGAGCTGGCAACCACGACTGGAGGTATCCTCCCTTTTGCCGCCAAGTTACGCCACTGCCGCAAAAGGATCAAAGAATGGTGTGCCTCCAATTTCTACAGCATCAGGAACGCCAAACGTTCAACAATAAAGGAGATCCACAAGCTGGACCTTTTAGAAGAGGCGACTAACCTGACCGCCAGCCAGCTACAGACCCGTAATTCGCTCAAATCAGACCTTATAAGCATCATCGCCGATGAGGAGCTGCTTTGGCAAGCGAGAGCCAAACAACATTGGCTCAAGGAAGGAGACGGCAACAACAGTTTTTTCCACGCCATGGCCAATGGGAGAGCAAGAACTAACCACATCGGGGCAGTAGAAGATGACGGGCGTAGGCTGAAAAGGGAGAAGGACAAGAGCGACTACTTCTACTGTAAGTTTAAGGAAAGATTCGCCCCAGGCGACACCCACCGGGCATCGCGAGGGGACTGGAGCGACATCTTCAGTGGCGGAGGATTCCTTAGTGCGGAACACCTAACGGCGCCTTTCACCGAGGAAGAGATTAAAAAGGCCATCTTCCAACTAAATGGGGATAAGGCCCCTGGTCCTGATGGTTTCAATATGAGATTCTACCAAAAGTTCTGGGCTGTCATCTCAACGGACATATTGAAAATCTTCGCAGACCTGTTTGATGGCACCATGAATACTGGCCCAATTGATTACTCTTACATCTGCCTCATTCCCAAAATTGAAGGTGCTAAAACGGCAAACGACTATCGACCAATCTGCTTACTCAACAGTATCCAGAAGATCATCTCAAAAGTGCTGGCGAATAGACTGGAAGGGGTTATGCAAAATATCATTTCACCATCACAGACGGCCTTCCTCAAAGGTCGTCTAATTCTGGACTCATTCGTAACCGCTAGCGAACTAATCAGGCTGAGCTCGAAATTGCAAACAGAGAGCGTCGGCATTAAGGCGGATTTCGAGAAGGCCATCGATAAAGTAGACTGGAGCTATCTTAGAAGTCTACTGGTCTGGCTAGGGGCCAACCAAAAATGGTGCGATTGGATAGACCAATGCACCTCCAATGGAAAGATCGCGATTTTGGTAAACGGGGTGCCATCGAAATGGATAAAACTTAAGCGGGGTCTTAGACAGGGGGACCCGCTGTCCCCCTTCCTGTTCCTGATTGTAGCCGAAAGTCTTGCCAGAATGATGGAGCGAGCAATCAGAAACAACCTGTTGAGAGGGGTGGGGCCAACCGAAGATGCTAAAATCGTCATCATCCAGTACGCGGATGATACCATCTTCTTCTGTGAGGCCAAGAAATGCCAACTTCGCAACCTGAGGTTCATCTGGCAAATCTTCGAATGGGCTTCTGGCCTAAAGATTAACAGAAGCAAATTCGAGCTGTTCTTTCTTGGCAGCAACGGAAACAAAGGGAAGCGGCTAGCCGAGCTCATGGAGTGTAAACTGGGTTCTCTGCCGATCAAGTACCTAGGGCTCCCTCTGTCCAGGGGGCAAATCAGGAAGGACGACTGGAGAGGTATAATCACCAAGATCGAAAACAGGATTGATGGTTGGCAGGCCAAACTCCTCTCCCAGGGAGGGCGTCTCACACTCGTTAACTCTGTGCTGTCAAACCTCCCCCTCTACTTCTTCTCAGTGTTCAAAGCACCCAAATGGGTCCTTCGCCGCATTGACTCGCTGCTGAGGGCGTTCTTCTGGCGCGGCTCCCGCACCACTACTGGGGGCCTCTGCCTAGTTAATTAGAAGACGGTCTGCAGGCCGAAAAGTGATGGCAGGTTAGGAGTCTTGGATTTGGATCACCTGACCATCGCCCTTCTGGTAAAGTGGTGGTGGCGGTTTTTCACCGCTGAGGCGACCGCATGGGGCCACCTGATCCAAAGGCTGTACTACACCCGACGACGACCTCTGTGGGAAGGGACCACCTTCAAACCGTTCTCTCAATGGTGGAGAAGTGTTCTAGGAACGAAAGCCCTCTTTATTTGCAGCACCTCTCGATCGGTTGGCGACGGCCGCTGGACGAATTTCTGGTCAGACATCTGGCTAGGGAACACCTCCCTTCGCTGTCTCTTCCCTCGCGTTTTCGGGGCGGTGCACAACAAAGCATGTCGGGTTTTTGATTGCTTCGGTCGTAACGGTTGGAGGAGAAGAAGGACCCTGGCAGGATTCGTTCCTAGCAACGCCCAGGACAGAGTCTCGCTCCAGAACCTATCTGGCTCCCTGTCTGGGGTCCGACTCTCGAACATAAGGGACACCTTCAAATGGCGTTGGTCAAATTCTGAAATCTTCTCGGTAAAATCCTTGTACAGCTTCCTGCAGGACACCGGCGTGCGCGTAAAAGGCTTTCAGAAAATTTAGGCTATCAAAATCTCCCTGAAAGTCAAAATCTTCATCTGGCTACTGCTTAAACGCAGTGTGCTTACTATGGATAGACTACTCAAGTGGGGGTGGTCCGGTGACACCAATTGTATCTTCTGCTCTTGCTCGATGGAATCAGCTGATCATCTTTTCGCCGCTTGCGAGGTTGTTCGTCTACTGCTGATCTACCTGCTCCCCTACAACGGGGATGCCCGTCGCTGCTCCACTGTTAACTCGCTTTGGGACGTGTGCGCTAACAGCGGGAACGCCCGAGGGCTTGGGGACCTCAACGCCCTCGCGGCTGTTTGGTGGACCGTTTGGTTGGAACGAAATAGCAGGAGGTTTAGGTCGGCCTCTCGCAACCTGGGGCACCTGTGCTCAGAAGCACGCGGCCTGTCTTTGTCCTGGGAATCTACCTGCCCCTAGTGTTTTTTTTTTTTTTTTTTCGAGACCTCGTTGTCTTGACTCTTGTAGCTAAATTTATCCTTCCAATGAATGAAGCGGCAGCATGCTGCCTTTCCCTAAAAAAAGAACAAACACAGATGCACCAATGATGCAGGATTGCAGGAAAGATTATGAAACAATCGACACATCATCACACCAAAGATTTGGCATCCATAGACTTGAGAAAAAAATATTGTTTTACTCAAACATGAACATGCAGAAGGATAACCACATACAAGTATGCTACATTCATTCTTGGTTATTACAATACAGAGATCAAAGGCAATTAGAATATTCTCTTTTAATCATTAAGCTAGATATTTGAACGATTCTCTGCACAAGTGTAACTGATTACTATCAATGTAGATTATTACACCTTCTGTTAAAGATGCACACAGTCACAGACTCAGGAACTTGCAGTGAATAAGCTTCAAACCAAGGATGGCCAAATAGAGAAATGAATAATCACGGAATGCTTTAACAGAGTGCTAATACAAATTGCACGAATTAAACTCTAGTAAATGATATAATCACAATAAAGTAAAAACATAGAAATTAGATTCATATGTTAAAATATAATAATCACTAATGAAGCATTAGTGAATTTTGATGAGAGAGAGAGAGAGAGCTTACTTTGCGCTCTCGAGGCGAGGGCGGAGACGATTGGGCCCTGGGCGAGGATCGATCTGTAGATCTCCACGAGCACCTTCTCGTCCTACTCCTTCCGCCGCCGCTGCGATCTATGGTGGGTGATCTCTTTGGATCCATCCTAGGAATTGGATCTCACTTTGTTTTGGGTTGGGCCGAAGTTTTTGATAGGTAAGGGTGGTGTGGGGTAGTTTTTTAATATTATTTTATACTTTTTTTGGGTTGAGTTTTATATTTGGGCTTTGATAGATTATTTTTAGAAGGTTTTGGATATAAATGGACACTTATATAGAAGTGTCTTAAAAAAATATCACTATATACTATTTTGTTGTAGTGTTTGTTTGCTTAGTAAATGAATAACTTCAAAATAAACGGTTGAAAATAAAAAATTTATAAAAAAATGATAAAAATTTTAAATTTCAAATCGAACGTATTGATTTTATTCTTAATGATAATTAAGTAGAATTTTTTATTAAAATTTGATGTAATTTGTATTGTTAATTTATAAACGAAACACATTCATTTTTTTAACCTTTTGATTATTTAGTAAATAATATTAAAAAATTATAAAATTCAGTTTCTAAATAATTGTAATAGTATATAGATCATGCCTAATCGAAACGATTGTCGAATCAAATATCTTTTTATTAAAAATAATTTATAAATATAAAGACCTTCATGTTTTTTGAAAACGCAAGAGAGGTTATCTATTTATTGGTGTACAAGTTACAATCTTTTTAGAGTCTATATTTTTTTTTTACCAAAAAAAATGATTCACACGCTTTTTTTTTTTTTTTTTTTTTTTTTTTTTTTTTTTTTTTTTTTTTTTTTAGCACATCTTGCTAGTATTACTTGAGGTGATTACAAATAATTAGTCAATAAACTTAAAAAAATAACAACTAATATCTAATTAAGTAATTAAACTTTAAAAATTTCAGCTAAACTAATTAGAATAATCAAATTTACAATAAATTAAAAAATTTAAAATAAAAGGACAAAGTTGAGGGGTATTTTCAAAATTGCGTATAGATGTGAGATCTCACTACATTTTGGGGTCACCATGCCTCCTCCAATTGGGCGAAATATTGGGCAGTGGAAATTGCCCTACACGCTGGTGTGCGGCCAATTTGATCTCGGAGAAGGGGAACGGGTTGGAGCCGGATTTTTAAAAATTCGAATTTGAATTTGAACTCGATTATCAAATTCAAATTTGAATTTGAATCCGATAAATTTTAAAAATTCATATTCAAATTCGAACCCGACGAAAAATTTAAAACCCAAATTCGAATCCGAATCCGAAAATCTAAATCAGAAACAATTTTCTTTTTTTCTCTTTACAATATTTCAAAATATATTATCTTAAATTTAAAATTTTAAAATATAAAATCAAATATATATATATATATATATATATATATATATATATATATATATATATATATATATATATATATATATATATATATATATATATATATATATATAATCAATTTAGGTTCGGATCGGGTTGGTATTCGGATCGGATACAATCAAAATTCATATCCAAATTCAAATCCGTCGAATTTTCATTTTTTATATTCATATCCGAATTCATATCCGTTTAATATCGAATAAATTTATTTCGTTCGAATTCAAATTCGGATAAAATATTAGGTACCTGTATTCATTGACATTCCTAGTGCCCTCTTCGGCACCGGAGAGAGATGAAGGAATGTTTATATTATAAAAAAAATAAGACAATTTTTTATCATATTTTTGTATATTATAGTAAATAAAATAATTTTCTATCATATTCCTTTGTCCTTTTTATAAAATTTTACAAAATTGACTATGGCTTTATTTTTTCGGTTCAAATTTTTTAAAAATAATCAAAATATTCATCTCATTCTCTCTTTTTTTTTTTTTTTTTTTTTTTCAATGATAGAATTTTTAACTCGATAATTAACATCGCTGAACATAATTTAGGCCATTGATTTTTTTACTTTTTTTTTTTAGAGAGAAAGGTAGTCGCTTCATTTATTTTTAAAATAAACAACTACCAAGTTTGTTGCCACTTGTGTTAGGGGCCAGTTTGTCACGCCCCGGCGTTGAAACTGCGACCCGGGCTCGCCGACAGATCCGCCGCCCATACGGAAAGCTCCGTATAGACGAAGCGTCTAACCTGCAAAAGATAATACTACAGCTATACAGATATCAGAGCTGAAAAATAAACTACTGAAATACAAAAATACATCTCCAAATAATACAAAGTCCGAACCTCACTACATAAGTCTCTCGAAAATAAAACTCTCAACAACAACTATCTACAATAAACCAGCATACCGTACTACAAAGCTCCAAAAAGGGGTACGGCTATACTCCGAAGACGGGTAGGGAACTAGCTCGCGACTCCCTTATCTCGATCAGCTGGTGCAGCAACAGGAGTAGGAACAGGGGTAGATGCCTTTGAAAAAAATCTGTCACCAGCAGAGGGTGTGAGAACTACACCGTCACGTAGTTCTCAGTGGGTACCGTCTCTAAGACCAACGGTCTGCCCACTAAGTCTACTAGAGGCATAAGATAAAAGGAAAACTGTAATAATGTAAAGATAAGCTGGAAAGAAATCTATAGCTATCATGCCTCTATCTACAATGCTCAATAGGGGATACAGATGAAAATGATGCATCGACTCTAACCCAAAATACTCAATCAACCCAATCACAGTGACTCCCACATAGGGTCCAGTCAAACCTGCGCCCACCTACCGCCATTACATCCACGGAGGACCAAACTTACGTAGGACGTCCGTGACTGCCAAAACTGGCCCAGCCAGAAGGACTGCGTCGACAAGTCAAGACAGCAAAGTAACAAGCCCTGCTCCGGAGCGGCACTCGAGGGGCGCGACCCTATAGAAAAAAGTATCCGTGCATCTCTGTCGAGCTCAATATGGCTCATGCAGGCTATAATCCAAATCCACGATCAACAAGATTGACAATGCCCAAAACACATCTCTAACTCACTAGCTGGAAATACACGACAGCCGGGACTACCGTCAACCCGACGGCTCCCACACTAGGACATCAAACTCAACGTGCAAACTCACTAACTGGGTACACTCCACAGCCGACAACGATGAAAGGTGTCCGAAAACCCCGAGAGACTAGAACCTACAACCCAATCAAATAAGAACAGGCTCTAGGCATAGCCTCTCGTTGTTCTCGACCCAAAGAAAAAGACAACCCTTAGAATCCAGATCACTCGAACTCTCTCGGGTGAAGAAGTTTACAGGAAAATGTGATATTTATTACCAAAAACCTTTTTCACTCGAACCCACGCGGGGTGAGGACTAAAAGTAGTTTCTTTTTTGTAAAACCATCTTGATTTAAGGAAACCCATTTTAATGAATTTTAGCTATTTTAGGAAAATCAGTTAGAAAACAAGTTTTATTCTCAAACACCGAATGATTAATGTCTTCGCCCAATCAGACAAGAACAGACTCCGGCGACCCTTCGACATTTGGAAGAAAAATATTAGTTTACTAAAATCATGTGTGTCCAAAAAGATTCTGGATTCATAGTCCTGCTATCACTGGTACACCACTGACACGAACACAGTGGTGACAAATAAATCAGAGAACTCGACAACCCGGGACCACCGTTTATCCAGACGGCTCCCGCTACTGGTACAAGACTAGCTACATCTACCAGGCTCCACTCGGCCCCCAAACACGAGTGTAACATGCATTCTACACCAAAATAAATCCCGACCACTCGGCCCACTACCCGGGCGAGGAAACATTCTAAGTCTAGGAAAAAGAAATGCAAGAGGTGGGAACTAGAACATAAAAGGATCTAGCCAAAGTGAGAGTTTTTCTAGCAGTCTGGTTGAAACATGCAATCATATGACAGGGTGCTAGTCAAAGTCCAATAACTCTATAAACATCAATAGTAGTACCTATTCTAGCATGCAAAATCTACAACACTAGAATTAGAAGGAAGCCCGCAGACTTGGAGGAAAATTCAACCCACCTTGGTTTACCACCAATTGCTTATAGACACTTGCAATTGGGCTCCCATAGAAACATGCTCTCCTTTGAAACAGAAAGCGCAATGGCGCCCGCCACGCGCGAACGGTACACCCCCGAAAGTCCGGCGGCAAATAACGTGGCAAACGACACCACCAACAACGGTCCCTGACAAGAACCAGGGCACAGAGTTCAAAGACAAAAACCCTAAAAGCAAAAACTAGGAACTGTGCCGAAAAACACAACAAAACACGAAGCGAAACCTACCTTAACGCCGGTGCGCCGTCACACCTGCGCACGCACGACCGCTCAGCTCTGTAGAACAACAAACGGCGCGCCCGCGGCACAAACGGCGTGCCCCACTGCACAAACGGTGTGCCCGTGGCACAAACGGCGCGCTCCACGACACTCTAAAAATTCCCCACAAATTTTTCCTCGCTCTCCTAAAAAAATAGGACGAAGTAAAGAGAAAAAGGAGGAGAAAAGAGGTGATTTCGGGCTTTAAATAGCCCGAAATTGGGCTAGCTACAGTACCCGGCCAACCGGGGGCTGCCAGCTGGCGCCCCCGGGTCAGCGCGCCCGCGGCACGCGCCGCCTCGCGCGGAGCGGGGCCAACAGGGCCCCACCATGTGGCAGTGCCCACGCAGGCCAGCGCCCCGCGTCAATGCGGGGCGCCCTCGGGAGACACGCCCGAGGCAGGGCTGCCACATGGCACAGCCTACGCGCGCCCACGCCCGCCCGCACGACACTACCTCGGTTGCCGCGCCCAATGAGGAGTGGCCACGTGGCATCGCGACGGGTTCGGTGCACCCGGAGCACGCCCAGTGGGCCGTGGACCGGCCCACTCGCAAATTCGGCCCATAAGCCCGAATTCGTTCGAAAATAGTCAATTTTGACTGTTTCCGCGCGCTGAGTCCGTTTTTGGCATCCATTTGACGCACAATGCACTCAATACACCAAAAATAGGTGTTTCGCACCACCAACCACATGGTCATGTCCCGCAAAAAATCCGGGACACCACATCCTCCCCCATTAAAAGAAAGTTTCGTCCCCGAAACTAAAGCACACCACAACTACAAAACCAACACACCCACAACCTACCAAAAAGGATAGAGCCCTACATCAGGAACATCATCAATCCCAACTCTTAATTTAGAAAATAGCCGAAACCAGCGAAAAATTCGAAAATCCCGAAAGGCCAGTGCCTTTACCCCAATCAAACAAGAACAGGCTCCGGCACCATCTCCATTTTTGGAGTTGCCTTTCGAAGTTTTCGTCCCGTTCCCGAGTCTCGGCGTAAAGACGTGGAAAAAGGAAGAGAAGAATTAAAGTTGTTCCTTATGTGGCTGCACAAAAGAAGGCTACGATTTACTACGACCCCCTAGGGACACAACCTCAAGCTCTAACGTCTCATCTGCCCTAGTGGTGGCGTCTGTCCATTGTCGCTGAAGCCATCGCTGTCAGAAGAGTACTTTGGCAACCTGTGAAAATGAACTTCTCCTGTCCAACTCGCGGAAGGTCACTATTCTCATTCCACAATCCGTCGTCGCGTGATACTGCGCCAACCGGTCCAACCTATGCGCTCGGTCAAATCTTAGAGCTGCCGCCGAACTGTCACATCTGCTGGTAAAATCCCAAGTCTCAACTGTACTGGTCGTGCTCCATAACCCTCCTCTACTCGCAGGCGCCATCCGAGAAGGTGCCTTCGAGATTGGCGGGGTTTTCAAAACCACGTCAATCACAAACTCTATCTTCCTCTCCGGCGGCATAGTCGTCAACTTAGGGGGAAACACATATGAAAACTCACGGACAAAGGGGATATCCTTGAGTCCTAGTGCCGCCGTAGGCACCTCAACAATAGTCACCAAGAAAGCGGTACAACCTCTACTCATCGTCCGCCTAACCCTCACCGAGGAAACGGTCGTAGCGAACAGTGTGCTCTGGCAGCCTCTGTAGACGAACTCCTCGGCAAGCAGAATATGATCTGGAATCTGAACCTCTAATGCATGCGAATATGAAACTATCTCAAAACCATGAAGGGGTGCAAATGATCTACTAACCTATGCAAGAAAAAGCGGCGGTACAAAAAAGCTCAAATTCAACCAGCTGTAAGTAAAATCATACGTGCGATGACACGATCCGCTGCCGGGGTGTCCTCCATCTGGGCTATGTAAACCCGCCCACTGGGCGCTGAAGGTCATCGCTCTGTCTGTCTCGACATCGTAGCCCTGTCTGTCTGGCGGTGTACCGGAGGGGCTTCCGCTTCTTGAATAGGTAAGGGAGGAGCTGTAGCAATGGGTCGCATTGATAAAATAGCTCGGGGGCATGCTGCTCTGAAGTGTCCTAACTCTCCACATAGGAAGCATCGTCCCTGTCTCTGGTCACACTGTGACGGTGAATGTGGCCCACCATAGATAACACACCGATCCTGTCGCTGATGCCGATACTGCTGTTGCCGGGGGTACTGCTGCTGAGACTGCTGTCGCTACTGATACTGCTGATACTGCGGCTGCTGCTGGGGTCCACCAGATCTCTGGTGTCTCTGAAACCCACGATCCTCAGGGTGAAATCGTGGAGGTCTCAGAGGCTCCTGCCTACTCGTCTGTCCCCCGTCATCAGGCACTGGGCGTTTCACGCCCGAACTCCCACCTGGGGCTCTGTCCCGCTCAGTCATCACCACATTCCCTCGTTCTACATAAAGGGCCTCCTCCATCGAGGCCTCCAAAGTCTGTAGTCTGCGCGACCGAACAAACTGATAAATATCTCGGCGCAATCCCCGCTCGAACATATAGATCCGATGCGCCTCGTTCCTGGCCGCGTGTGGTACACTGGCCAATAACCGGTTGAAATCCTCAATGTACTCCAGCACAGTACGGTCTCCCTGTCAGAGATTCTTCAACTCCTCCTCCAGCCTCTGTCTGACACTCTCCGGGAAGAAGGCTCCAGGAAGAAGGTTGCGAAACTCCGCCCAAGTGAGCAGCTGGGTCCCAGGCGGACCAACAGGTCGTACTCGCCGCCACCAAGCCTCGGCATTGTGCTCCAAGAAGTTTGTCACTAGAAGGACCTAAAATCTCTCCTCGATAAAAAGGGTTTCAAAAAGTCGTTCCATTTCCGTGATCCAAGACTCTGCCTCCCACGACTCCAAGCTCAATCCTGCAAATCGGGGTGGACTAGACTGCCGGGACTGGCTCCATCGATCGATGATGTCCCTAAGCTTATCTACTATCAGCTATCCACCCTGCCTCGGTGCCTCGGCACTACTCGTCGACACGGAGGGGGCTACTCGCTCAATCGATGCCACTGGTACAGCTGGAGATGCCACTGCATGGGAAGAAAGTGCCGAAGGACGCTCAGGCGGTGCTGCAACAGGCTTTACTCTCTGCTCCGACAGGCGCATCAAACGTTCCACGGCCTCCTCCTGGCGTCGGACAGCCTCCGACATCTGTGCTATCTGGGCCCGTAACTCCTGGGTCTCGCTCTGCTCTAATAGCTCCGCCTCCCGCTGCTCGGGTTCCTCATCTGATACGGGATGTGCCCTCCTCACTGCACGGCGTCTCAGGGACATCGTAGTCCACTGCACAATAACAAACATAAGGACACAACAACCATTCGACCCAATCCAGCGAAAATCTAGGACATGTCATCCATTCCATAACATTATGTTGTCTGTAGCCAACATAATTGCTTAGAAGAATAAACATGCCAATCACTCATCCCATCCCTTGGGAGAGGTATAAAACTCAATCAGGACTCTCGCTATAAGTCAGGACTCTCACGTAGTCATCCTAAGATCCATCCACAAGCCTAGGGTTTCAAAGTCCATAATGACCTACAACCTAGGCTCTGATACCACTTTAATCTGTCACGCCCCGGCGTCGAAACTGCGACCCGGGCTCGCCGACAGATCCGCCGCCCACACGGGAAGCCCTGTATAGACGGAGCGTCTAACCTACAAAAGATAATACTACAGCTATACAGATATCAGAGCTTAAAAATAAACTACTGAAATATGAAAATATATCTCCAAATAGTACAAGTTTGAACCTCACTACATAAGTCTCTCGAAAATAAAACTCTCAACAGCAACTATCACTAGCTGGAAATACACGACAGCCGGGACTACCGTCAACCCGACGGCTCCCACACTAGGACATCAAACTCAACGTGCAAACTCACTAACTGGGTACACTCCACAGCCGACAACGATGAAGGGTGTCCGAAAACCCCGAGAGACTAGAACCTACAACCCAATCAAATAAGAACAGGCTCTAGGAATAGCCTCTCATTGTTCTCGACCCAAACCCTTAGAATCCAGATCACTCGAACTCTCTCGGGTGAAGAAGTTTACAGGAAAATGTGATATTTATTACCGAAAACCATTTTCACTCGAACTCACGCGGGGTGAGGACTAAAAGTAGTTTCTTTTTTTGTAAAACCATTTTGATTTAAGGAAACCCATTTTAATGAATTTTAGCTATTTTAGGAAAATAAGTTAGAAAACAAGTTTTATTCCCAAACCCCGAAGGATTAATGCCTTCGCCCAATCAGACAAGAACAGACTCCGGCGACCTTTCGACATTTGGAAGAAAAATATTGGTTTAGTAAAATCATGTGTGTCCAAAAAGATTCTGGATTCAAGGTCCCGCTATCAAAGGTACACCACTGCCACGAACACAGTGGCGACAAATAAATCGGAAAACTCGACAACCCGGGACCACCGTTTACCCAAACGGCTCCCGCCACTGGTACAAGACTAGCTACATCTACCAGACTCCACTCAGCCCCCAAGCACGAGTGTAACATGCATCCTACACCAAAATAAATCCCGACCACTCGGCCCACTACCCGGGCGAGGAAACACTCTAAGTCCAGGAAAAAGAAATGCAAGAGGTGGGAACTAGAACATAAAAGGACCAAGCCCAAGTGAGAGTTTTTCTAGTAGTCTGGTTGAAACATGCAATCACATGACAGAGTGCTAGTCAAAGTTCAATAACTCTATAAACATCAATAGTAGTACCTATTCTAGCATGCAAAATCTACAACACTAGAATTAGAAGGAAGCCCGCAGACTTGGAGGAAAATTCAACCCACCTCGGTTTACCACCAATTGCTTGTAGACACTTGCAATTGGGCTCCCGCAGAAACACGCTTTCCTTTGAAACAGAAAGCGCAACGGCGCCCGCCACACGCGAACGGTACACCCCCGAAAGCACGGCGGCAAATAGCGTGGCAAACGACACCACCATCAACGGTCCCCGACAAGAACCAAGGCACAGAGTTCAAAGACAAAAACCCTAAAAGGAAAAACTAGGAACTGTGGCGAAAAACACAACAAAACGCGAAGCGAAACCTACCTTAACGCCGTCACACCAGCCCTGTAAAACAACAAACGACGCGCTCCACGGTACTCTAAAAATTTCCTAGAAATTTTCCCTCGCTCTCCTCAAAAATTAGGATGAAGCAAAGAGAAAAAGGAGGGGAAAAGAGGGGATTTGGGGCTTTAAATAGCCCGGGCTAGCTACAGTACCCGGCCAACCGGGGGCTGCCAGCTGGCGCCCCCGCGTCCGCGCGCCCGCGGCACGCGCAGCCTCGCACGGAGCAGGGCCAACATGGCCTCGCCATGTGGCGGTGCCCACGCAGGCCAGCGCTCCGCGTCAACGCGAGGCGCCCTTGGGCGACGAGCCCGAGGCAGGGCTGCCGCGTGGAGCAGCCCATGCGGGCCCACGCCCGCCCGCACGCCACTACCTCGGTTGCCGCGCCTAATGAGGCGCTGCCACGTGGCATCGCGGCGGGTTCGGTGCACCCGGAGCACGCGCGGTGGGCCGTGAACCGGCCCACTCGCAAATTCGGCTCATAAGCCCGAATTCGTCTGAAAATAATTAATTTTGACTGTTTCCGCGCGCTTAATCCGTTTTTGGCATCCATTTAACGCACAAACACATTCAATACACCAAAAATAGGTGTTTCGCACCGCCAACCACACGGTCAAGTCTCGCGAAAAATCCGGGACACCACACAGTTGATAACCACTGAAAGTATTTAAAAATCAAATTTTACATTTTTTTGATATTATTGAGGTAATAATTAAAAATTTGTAAATTTTATAATTTTAATAGTAAATATGAATCTTTTGCAGGATAAAAAATTTAAATTAATTAAATTTTGATTAAATTTTTTTAAAACTATTTAAAATAAAATCTATACTTTCGATCTTAATTACAAGACTCCGATCATCACTTTGTGAAGGATATTTATTTTCAGTCGTTTATTTTTGTGTTAATTTGACGAGCAATAATAATATCGATCGCATTTTAAAAATTCCGTCATCAAAAATAAATAAATAATAATAAAATTTATTTGTTATTAATAATATTGAAACCGAGCTCTATATGTATTACGAGTGCCGCTAGCGGTACACCCACGTTCGGGGTGTATATCATACACCCCGCGACGTGGGCGGCCAGGATTGAATGGAATTTTTAAAATTTTTATTCTCACTCCCTCTTTCTTTCCGTACCGGTACACTTTCTTGCGTACCGGTACATTTTCTTGCGTACCGGTACTCTTTTAAATTTAAATATTTTTTATATTTTATTTATTTCAAAATTTATTATAAAATAAAATAAAAAAATATAAACTGGAATAAAATTAAATATTTTTAAAATTTAAATATTATAAATTAAATTATCTTTTACAATTATTAAATTGTAAAAATATATATTTAATTTTCAGATTATGTCTCCCTCTCATGTGACATTCTTGGCACTAGTATAATTTAAATTTTAACTTTGTAGAAAAATTTTAATTTAATTTTGTACAAATTTAGTTTTTAAATTTAAATTTAATTTTTTAATTTAAATTCTAAATTTTTTTAAAGTTTTTATTCATAATTATTTTTAAAAAAAAAACAAATAAATAGAGAGTGACAATAGCAGCACTCTTTTTTTAAAAAACCTGCACTTTTAATCCAGCCCCTCTATTAATGGGTGTAGGATGTACACCCCTTAATGGAGTGTACAGGTAGCATTTTCCATATATTATTATCTAAATAATATTTTAATCATAACCCACCAACTTCTCTCTCTTCGTACGATTTTTCCGCTTTGAGGGTATTTTGTTTTACTTTTTTTTTTTTTTTTCTTCCCTTCGCCACCCTTTTTATATTTTCAGAAATTATTCAAAAATTTTGAAAAAAAAAGGAAAAAGAAGAAAAAAGAAAACATGATATTTTTGTTTCTTTCCTTATTGATGATGATGATAGGTCACCTCGGAAATTTTTTAGATACTTAATTTATTTCCTTTTTAATTTTAACATTTGTTTTTCCTCCCGTTGTTTATTTAATTTGATTTCAATTTTTTATTTCTTTCCTCGTTGATGGTAGGTATTTAGGAAAGGTCTTAATATACTTTATTTTCTTCCTCTTTTATTTTAGGCTAAATTACAAAAAAAAATATCTATAATATATCGCTTTTTCACTTTACCCTATGTCTTTCAAAAATCTACATTTTGCTTCCTCATAATTCTGAAATTGTGCATTTACACCCCACCGTTAGCATTCCGTTAGCGAGCCGTTAATTTTTTAGATAATATACCGAAAATACCCTTCAACCCCTTCTTCTCCCGATCGCTCCGAGGCCGAGTGCTACCGCCGCCGCCGCCGCCGCCGCCGTCGGCGGGAGCCCCCGGCGATCAGTCGCCGCTCGGGCCCGCGTGGCTAGGAGCGGCAACATGCAGCGACGGGCGCTCGCTCCTAGCGCAGGGCACGCCAGGCTGATCCTCGAGCAGCATGCCATTTGCCCAGGGCGGTGGCGCGGCTCCCATGCGCGGCGCGTGCGTGCGGCTGCCCCTGTGCGCGATGCAGCAGGGAAGGCCCGCCCGGATCTGCTCCCCTCCGGCTCTGGCTTCAACAGCGGCAACGACGTAGAAAAAAGAACTAGGGTTTCGTCTTGCCTTCACGTTGAGTAAGGAAGAAGATGGGTTAGAAGGAGGGCATTATTGTCATTTCGCATGTTCTGTTAATTCCGTTATCTCCTAAAAATACTTTTGAAATTACGAGGGGGCAAAATATAGACTTTTGAAAGACAGAAAGAAAAAGTGAAAAAACGGTACATTATAGAAGGTTTTCTGTAATTTAACCTTTATTTAAATATATATTTATTTTCTTACCCTATGTTTTTTTTTTTTTTTTTTTGAGTAATCCAAACAAGTCTATTTTAATGAGATACATTCCTTCTAAAATCCAAACAGCGAGGAGATTCAGTGAAAGAAAAAGAAACTATCTTATGTTAGAAATATGGGCATTAATTATTATCCTCTAAATCAAATTAAGATGCATGCATCAATGTCATTTAATTTAATGCGCCAATTAATAATTTTCATTTAAAACTTGTCAATTAAGTGAATCTTGTATATTTATTTATAGAGGAAGGGTTCCATACAGGAGACCATGCATGTGCTTAATTTCTTATGGCTTCAAAATGGTACTCCTCTCAGTTTTGTTTACTATGGCTTTGTCTTCATGTTGTTTGTGGGAGAGAGCTCGATTACAAAGGGAGAGAACGGGAGCAGCTAAATCGACTTCTCTTAGAACCTCCAATCTACAACAATCAAGTATATATATAAATGATCCTTCTATATATATATGCAGGTTTAATTACATGGTGCATGGGATTTTGATCTTTAAATTTTAACTTATTCTAGTTTTTGGTTTAATTTTTTTATGTCGTTGCAATCAAGCCCCTACATGTACAACTTATTTTACAAAAAAAATTGTGATTGAAAATATAAGAAATCGATCATAAACTATAGTAATAATAATTAGGTCAGTATTTTGGATCAATGATTTGAACCTAATTAGTTATTATTGATTATTGATAGTGAATAGAATCATTATATTTGATATCAAAATCGAGTCATCAGTCTAACCAGAAGTGTCAGGTGTGGCTCACATTGCCAGTCAGATAGAAGAGACTATAAAACACCAATAACTCTAATATAGATAGGTTATAAATGAAATTAGATAGGTTATAAATGAAATTGTGACACCCCCACATCCCACTAGTTCCTCAACAGATAGGTCGAATAGAGTTGTAACACACCAATAGATGGGAACATAATTATGATTGAGAATATAAAAAACTACGAATTATAATAATAATAATCAGGTTTAAATATTTTTGGGTATGTGATTTTGGCCAAATAAATTATTATTGTTAGTAAGTTGGATCGTCGCAACTGATATGTGATATTGATATAGTATCTTACTCATTATTATATCTAAACTATAATATTATTCAATTATTTTTATATCAGCCACAAGTCATATTCAGTTAATTAAATTAAATTGTGGGGTTTGATTGCAACAGTTTAGAAAGTTATAAAATCAGAAATTAGAATGACTTAAAGTTTGAATACCAAAGTATCACACTTTTTATAATTTGAGGACCAAAGTAAGAAATTTGGTATCTAAATAATTTAAACAATTTAGATCATACTTAATAGTTTAATAGTGTCGATTCTCAATTAGCAACCTCTACTATGAAAAATAAATTGGTAGTAAATTGAACTATTTTTGGATAGTAACTCAGCAAATATATATATATATATATATATATATATATATATATATATATATATATATATATATATATATATATATATATATATATATATATATATATATATATATATATATATATATAGGGTTCGGCTACTATACTCTTATGAGTAAAATTCTTTTGTACTCATAAGTTTTCATCCCTTGGATGAAGGAATGTGCGGTTAGGATTATAGTAGCTCCTAAAATTTATACTATTTCTCCAACAACCTAGTAAACCGTAGGGGGACCAGTATCATCCTAACCGTACATTCCGTCATCCAAGGATAAAAAAGTGATGAGTATAAAGGGGTTTATACTCATAAGAGTATAGTAGCCCTACGCTATATATATATATATATATATATATATATATATATATATATATATATATATATATATATATATATATATAGGGTTCGGCTACTATACTTTTATGAGTAAAATCCTTTCGTACTCATAAGTTTTTATCATTTGGATGAAATAATGTGCGGTTAGAATTATAGTAGTTCGTAGAATTTATACTGTTTCACCAACAACCTAGTAAACCCTAGAGGGACAACTATCATCCTAACCGCACATTCCTTCATCCAAGGACGAAAAAGTTATAAGTACAAAAGGGTTTATATTCATAAGAGCATAATAGCCCTACGCTATATATATATATATATATATATATATATATATATATATATATATATATATATATATATATATATATATATATATATATATATATATATATATATATAAAGAGAGAGAGAGAGAGAGAGAGAGTAAAATTTATACGCTTTCAAAAGTATAAGCTGAACTATATTTGTGAATTTTTTATTATTAGATTTGTATTGAGATTTATACTATTTTAATTAAAAAGAAAGAAAGAAAAAAAGTACAATACCACAAATCTCAATGCAAATCCATTGATAAAAAATTCATATGTATAATTGGACTTGTATTTTTGAAAGCATATAAGCTCTACTCTCTCTCTCTCTCTCTATTAAACTTTTACTATTAGTTATTAAACTTTGTGCATTGATATTTGTGCTTTTACTATTAATTATTAAACTTTTCTTCATTATGAGACACCTAATTTGTTCTATGGTATTGGTAATGTCTAATACTTAGCATTTTTATTAATTTAGATAATCATGTATCATATAAAGAAGTCTTATTTAGATGCCAAAAAAATTATAAAAAAAAGTCTTACTAATTAATTAATTTGTGTTCACAGTTTGAAGGCCATCATAAAGAACGAGATCCAAACGAAAGATATCAATCAAGTGGATCAGCACACAATAATTCATTTACAAATGATGATATTACAGCAAATGACCAGATTCGCCATGTAATTATCTTATCTTTCTATTATTTACACCAAATTTTTTAAAATTATTGTAATCAAGTCTCACAATTAAATTTAGCTCTAGCTAAATGTTGACAAATTATTAATATAAAAGTTATATAAAAATATTGTAAATGCTAACACGATAATAATTAAGATGTTATGTCACTTCCACATCAATAATTTTTCAATATGTAGCCAACTATATATATATTGGATCGTGGGACTTGTTTGCAATAATTTAAAAAGTTCAAGCTAAAAAATTACAACAAATCAAAATTTTACGACGAAAGTGTCACCAGTCTTATAGTTTGAGGGCCAATAATGTAATTTACCATTACAACTTTAACAATTCGAAGAAATTTATATTTTTGGAATCAAATGTTCCATAAAGCCTTCTTTGCTTCAAGATATGTTTTTTTTTTTTTTTTTTTTTTTTCTTTTTGTACCAGTTGAATTATTTCTTTAAATACAACTTGCTTGTTAACATGAATAGTTTCATAATGGAAGCCTTTCTATGCAATCTTAGTAGATAAAAAGTTTGGTATTTAACATGCAATTATTATGGTTTTAAATATAAAGATGGTTGGTTTTCTAAAGTTTCTTTACAATCCATAATAATCTTAATAATTTTTATGTATCAAAATATGTATATATATATTATTGACTCTTTTCTTTTTTCTTTCTTTCTTTTTTGTAGTGGGCACATTATGAAACAGTTACAGGACAATATTATGGTAGTCAAGCCAAAGTAAATATATGGGGTCAACCAAGTTTAAAACCTACTCAGAGAAGTTCCACTGCAATATGGGTTGTGAACTCTGATACCACCGCGACTAATGTTGTAGAAGCAGGATTTCATGTACGCAAAATAAATTCTTAATTTCTAGTACATAGTTTTAATTTATTGCTCTCCAAAACTTAATAAAGTTATAAGAAATATGAGAGGCTACAATATACTAAAAGGCAAAGATTAAAACCAGTATGTAAACATTGTGTTAATTTGCACTTTGTTTACTAGCCTATATTTTTAATACTCCTAAAAGATTATTTATATATATATATATATATATATATATATATATATATATATATATATATATATATATATATATATATATATATATTTTGAATTAAGTTGAAAGTAAATAAAGATTTTTGAATAATAAGAAAGTCATGTGCAAGTCACAATATATATTAACATTACACTAATTTTTAATTAATTGGCTATTGCCATTTACCAATAATTTATTAATTTTTTTGTTGCAATTAAATAGCATATTTTTATTAATAAGAATATTTATTGATTATCACAAATAAAAAAAAAAATTGGCTAATTGTCCTCAATGATTTTTCTTGATATTAATTAGTTTGTTAAAGATATATATATATATATATATATATATATATATAAAATTTAATAAAACTTATTAATGAAAGCATATAACTTATTATCAATTTCAAACATGCCACACAACAGGTATATCCGGATTTATATAAGGACAACAAGCTTCATTTCTTCATATTTTGGACGGTAAGTGTGCAAGTATTTTATTTTATGCTAAAGTACATCAATAATTTTTCAACTAAAAGATGCGCAGCACTTCAATTCTCAAATTTAAATTTTTTATTACACGAAAAATATTACAATTAATCTGCATTGTTAAACTCGATCCGGTGAACGATGAGGTTTCAAAAATTACTACATTATCAATCACATCATCGTGATATTTTAATTATTATTATAACATCACAACATTACTATGAGAAAGAAAAAGATAATATACAAGTTATTATTTGGCTAGTCATGCCTTCCAAGTCAAATTTATTTGATGGAAGAGAAATAGTGCCTAGACATCATCTCATGTCCAGTGAAACATATTTGGTGTGTCAAATCATTCAATGCATGAGAAACATGCATATGGACCTTCTTGATGTTATAAATTATATCCACTTATATAGAAAGAAATAATCAAAAGAGATATATTGTGGTCATTTTGAAGGGAATAAGGGTATCTCTTATTAAGGTAATGTCTAAAAAATCCTCCTAGCTCAATCATAGACACTCTAAGATTCTTTTTTGGATTATATTTGTTGTTATTTGAAGAATTCCTTTGTAAATTGATGTACAAATTCAATTTCTCCCATTATATAGATATGCTGTCATGAAAATATTTTTTGTACACTTTATCTAGGACGTAGAATGTATATCTTATTCATTTTAGAATGAAATAAATTTTACTTATCACTTCGAAGTGAGAAAAAAAAAATATTCATCTTTAGATAAATAAAATGTATATCTACATATCAAATAGGGGTACCGCTAGTATTGGTCATGATGCAAACAAAACAATAATGAGCCAATTACTAGGATGATATATTGTATCACATCAGCATGGTTGTTACAACTCATGAGATTTAGGCAGCTAGGATGCTATGTCACTTCATGTAAGTATTTATCATATCTGCACTCTGTAATCAAGTTTGAAGATTAGACTTCACCATAATAATTTTAAATTTTAAACAAAAAAATTATAATAAATTAAATTTTGAGGGCTGAAGTATGACTTGGTATCTTAATTTGAAGACGATATATCATAATTTATTTATATTTTTTTGCATATTCAACAGAGTAATAATATTATTAAGAATTTTTTTTTTCTATTTACAGGCAGATGGCTATAAATCAACCGGTTGCTATAATCTTGAGTGTAAAGGCTTTGTAATGGTTAATTGGAATATCCTTACACCAGGAGACGCTATTGATAACGTATCCACTTATAATGGGCCACAATACTACATCACACTTGGTATAAAAAAGGTTGAATACTTCTTTTTTTTTTCTTTAATATTTTTAAAAGTTTATTTATAATACTGAATTTTAGCATTACTTAGTACTTCTCCTATATATTTTGTAGGTGTTATTCTTATTCCTTAGCCCTTCAAAGTCCACATTTACTTACTTGCCTTGTCAATTTTTTATTTATAATACTAAAATTACAAAATAGATTTTTAAATAATTGGATATGATGTGGTGTAAAATGTTGTTTTTTATGTTGGGACTTCCGAATTGACAATCGGCTCTATTAGATTTGATCTAGAATACTTGAGGTACCTAAAAAATAAATTTCATAATTTTTTGATATCATTTCCCTAATGATCGAAAGGGCTCAAAATCAACGGCTGAAAATAAAAATCTCACAAAATGTGATAATATGACACTAAAACTTTGAATCAAACATATTGATCTTATTTTATATAGCATAAAAAATCTTTTATTAAAATTTTACGTGATTTGGACATTTCTACATCGTTAAACTTGCAAACAGCTCACCACGACTATTAAAATTGTTGATTTTGAGCCCCTTTGATCATTAGGCAAATGATATTGAAAAATTGTAAAATTTATTTTTTAAGTACTTCAAATACTCAAGATCAAGTCTAACGGAGCCGATCGTCGATTCGAAAGCTCCAACATAAAAAATGACTTATAAACACGGAAGACTCCGTACTTCCATAAGCATACCAACTGGCCTACTCTATATATATATATAGAGTCCGGCTACTATACTATCAATAACACTAAATCTTGGTGCTACCAAGATTTCTACTATTATATCTATCCATCCTTTTGATCAATTCCATATTTTTTATCATACTATTTTTCCAACCACCCACTAAATTCTAGAGGCCCACTATTATTCTAACTGCACATGCCTTCATCAAAATGTCAAAAACATAATAGTACCAATGACTTGGTGCTATCGACAGTATAATAGCCTAGTTATATATATATATATATATATATATATATATATATATATATATATATATATATATATATATATATATATATATATATATATATATATATATATATATATATATATATATCATCAAATTATTAGTGCTATTAGGTTTTTGACACTTAGATAAAAAAAATGTGCGGTTAGGATGATAGTGAGTTCTTAAGATTTAATGGGTGGTTAAAAAAATAGTATAATTTAAAGGGTGAAAAGATCAAAAAGATAGATCTAACGGTAGAAAAATTAATAGCGCCAAATATTTGGTGTTATTAATAGCATAATAATCATACTATATATATATATATATATATATATATATATATATATATATATATATATATATATATATATATATATATATATATATATATATATATATATATATATGTTAAATTACAGAAAACTCTCCTATAATATACCGTTTTTTCACTTTGACCCCCTGTCTTTAAAAAGCCTATATTTTGCCCCCTCGTAATTACGTAATTATTTTTAGGGGGCAACGGAGTTAACAGAATAGGTAAAATGACGATAATGCCCTCCTTATTCCTGTGCTTTACAATGACGGCAGAGAAGCAGCGCCGCAGAGCCCTCGCGTTGCTCCCCTCCGACTCCACCGCCGCCCCCGCCCTCGTTCCCGCCAAGAAGCTCTCCTCATCCTCCCCACCCTGTCGTCGTCGTCGTCGTCTCCCCCGCCGTCGGAGAGGTCGAGTGTGCCCAGGGAGCCGTGTCCCCGCGCGGCGCGTGAAGCCTATAGGGGCCCGCCACGTCGCGGCCCCCCTCATCCTGCGCTGGCCCGCGCCAGAGGAGGCTCGGGTCCCCGCGCGCTGACCTGCGCCAGCGCGCGCGTGCTGCGCGCAGTGGTGCGGCGAGTGGGGCGCCACCACGTGGCGCCCCACCAGCCTCGGGCCGCGCCTGACCTCGAGCGCCGTCACTGTGGAGGGCCCGGGCGGCGACTGCGCCGACGATCGCCGAGGGCTCTCGACAACGGTGGTGGCGGGATCCCTCACGGAGCGACGGAGCTCGGCCTCAGAGCGATCGGAAGAAGAAGAGGTTGAAGGGTATTTTCGGTATATTACCTAAGAAGTTGACGGCTCACTAACGAAATGCTGACGGCGGGGGTGTAAATGCACAATTCCATAATTACGAGGATGCAAAATATAGGCTTTTTAAAGACAGGGAGGTAAAACAAAAAAACGGTATATTATGGAAGATTTTTCTGTAATTTAGCCATATGTATATATACCATTGCTCTCTTGTGATAAGTGTATTTTGAGCTAGTTGTTAGCAGAGAAGCTAGTGGGTCCATTTTTTTTTTATTTTTTTTTGGTATGCATGAAAATGAATCAATTTGATATACACTATCTAAAACCATTCCTTACAACATTTTTGTATTAATTGTTTTATTTACTTTGTGTTTGATTTTATAACAGGGTCCTAACTCAGGAGACTGGTTACTATTTAGAGCAGATACTGACAAGCCTCAACTAATAGGATATTGGCCGAAGTCACTCTTCACCACTTTAGCTTACAGTGCAACCACGATCAGATGGGGTGGATCTGTCAGCTATCGAAAGCAAGATACAGGTGCTCCAATGGGCAGCGGGCATTATCCTTACGAATTAGACCGCAAGGCAGCGTACCTAAAAAATATTCTGCTTTTCAACAAACAAGGTGAATCTTTTGATCTTCCTGATGCTGCACAGAATTCGTATACTGATGCCATAGATTGTTATAATGTTTCGGCACTTGTTAATTCTGGTCGTTATGGATTTAAAGACGGATGTATATTTTATTACGGTGGGCCTGGCGGTTGTACTAAATGATACCAAAAAAAACTAGTGTACTATTTCTTAAATAAAATAATAAAATTTCTAAGTCAGTTGTTGACGGCAGCAATTATATAATTGTGTAGATAAAATCTATATTTTACATATATTTATTATATAAATACCTAAATCCCTATGCATAGCAGTTGGGATAATGGTCGTCAATTGCAATTAACAATGGCCTTATTCACTCCTCGATCCCCCTCCAACATAGCAATATCTCTCTCTCCTCTTCTTTTCTCACTCACTCCCTTTCTCGACCTATCTATATCAATAATGAAAATTCTGCCAATTGGAGATGAATACGGAGGAAGTGTAACGAAGGAAATCTTGGTTTTCTAGGCTATTTATACAATTTAAACACTAACTGTTATTAAAATTCAGGCACAACTTATTTTTTGTTGTGCATAAAATTGATGCACCAGGTCTAAACAGTTTTACTCTACCTCCTCTCCAACTTTTTTTTTTTTTATTGAATAGTAGAGATAAAGAGAAACAGAGAGTGAGAGTGTGCGCTATATATATATATATATATATATATATATATATATATATATATATATATATATATATATATATATATATATATATATATAGATAGAGTAGAGCTTATATGTTTTAAAAAATACAAATCAATTCATATTTGTGAATTTTTTACTATTGAATTTGTATTGAAATTTATATTTTTTATTTTCTCTCTCTCTCTCTTTAGTTGATTTTACAAAAATACAAATTTCAATACAAATTCAATGGTAAAAAATTCATAAATGTGTTTGTGCTTTTAAAAGCATATAAGCTCTACTTTATATATATATATATATATATATATATATATATATATATATATATATATATATATATATATATATATATATATATATAGGGGCAATTTCCTACATACCCCTAAAAATTTTCCTGTTTTCAGATTTACCCCTCTTAGAAGGCTAATATTAAAACTACCCTTCTTACGTTCCAACTTTTTTCCAAAATACCCCTGAAGTTAAACTCTGTTAGTGTACCGTTTGAAACTGCCGTTATCTGTGTGTAATTATTATTTTGCCATTTCAAATATATCCTAAACCCTAAAACCCTAAACCCCTAAACCCTAAAACCCTAAACCCTAAACCCTAAAACCCTAAAAAATCCTAAACCCTAAACCCTAAAACCCTAAACCCTAAACCCTAGAACCCTAAAAATCCTAAACCCTAAACCCTAAACCCTAAAAATTCTAAACCCTAAAAAACTCTAAACCCTAAACCTTAAAACCCTAAACCCTAAACCCTAGAACCCTAAAAAATCCTAAACCCTAAACCCTAAAACCCTAAACCCTAAACCCTAAAACCCTAAAAATCCTAAACCCTAAACCCAAAACCAGGGCAAAATAGGTATATCTGATAGTTTTCAACTCCGATTATTATTTAACTCTAGTTTAACCCTAGTTAACTTAACAAAGGGAAACGGTAGGGGTATTTTTAATAACGGTGGAACGTATGAAGGGTATATTAGAAAGAAAAAAATAAGAGGGGTAAATCAGATATCTCTTCATATTTCAGGGGTACACAGGCAATTATCCCATATATATATATATATATATATATATATATATATATATATATATATATATATATATATATATATATATATATATATATAGAGAGAGAGAGAGAGAGAGAGAGAGAGAGACTTGATATTATTTATTTTTTACTATTACATCTATTTTTTGATGAATTTTACCTTTATTCTACCAACCATCTATTATATTCTAAGAGGCCATTATTAAATCACATTTGAGAGTGTACGTATGTATGTATATATATAATCAGAAATATATGCATCCATACACACGTTAAAAATAATTTAGAATACTATTAAAAATATTCTAGGATGTATTAGAATTTACATCATACACTCTTTTGGTTCAAAAATCATTATTTTCTACTATCACATAAATTTCTTTTACTTAAATTTATTTGATTTTTATAAATTTTGAGATGACAGGAGTAAGCTCTACGTTTTCTTTTCGGGTGTAGAAGTAGAATTTCCCCTAAAACATTACTCAAAGCCATTTTTGACTTACGAGAGTAATTAAGAACACTTTCACAACAACGCGTAAGTATCCTGATCTTGAAATGGGATTCTCAAAGCCGCTGATAAAGCATGTAAATTGACGGTGATCGGAAGCGATTCACACCATCAGAAACTATCGAAGATAGCCACTTTTTGCAGCTACATTTTCATGATCAACCAGCAACATCACTTGAAGCATAAATGATCTCCTATATACAACAAAGAAGCACAAAGAAATCCGCCAAATATGAATGAATACACAAGATAATCTCCACTATATGAATAGTATAGTACACACAAGCGTATGTGCTATTTCCTTTGTTAGTGATTCATTCATGTATATCATCACAAACAAACCCCCAGCTAGAAAACTCAGACAAGAGCTCTTCTACAAACTCACTCTCGCAAGCGAAAAGCTCAAACATGAGCTCTTCTACGACCTCACTCTCGCAAGCCGCTGTCTCATCTCTTCTAGTTCTCCCTCATCATCTGCGCCCTCAGCAACAGCTGCTTCCTGCAATATAAATAGAATGGAACCTCATTATCAGCTATTTCCCAAGTCACAAAAGAAATGGAGAGAAGCAACTAACATTTTTCCATTAATAGCTCCCCCAACAGCTTCCTAATCTAGCAGAAGCTTCGAATAAACCTCTAGGCATTTCATTTGCAAAAAGCTAATGCTATTAGGGATATAGAAATTGTTGAAGAAGGTGCCTTTCAAGGAGAACTGTTGCAAGCATTGCCAACACTCTTTAGACAAAAATCCTTGCAAGAGCTTCCATGCAACTAAAAGAATAAGCTTCAAACAGGATCTTCTGTTTGTAGGGCTTAGAAGCTGAATTTAGCCAGGTCATGCAGGGCAATACAGTCCAACTGGAGCTTCTGCTGAATGCTGTTGAAGTTGTGCTATTCAAAGCATTAACAGTCTTTTCTTGTCTAAGTACCACCTACAGCTTCCCATAGTAGCATAAGCAAAATCTCCAGACCGGAGCTCAGGACCAAGAAGCTCAATTTTGCTTCTCGCCATAGCATAATCTCCAAACTTAGTCATTGCCATCGGCTTCTGATCCAGAAGCCATGCCAAAATGTGCTAAGAGTTGTGATGCATGCCCCACCTCCTCGACAGCCTCACTGGTTGAAGGTTGCTTTATCCTCTCTTTCCTAACGGCATCCGGGAGCTGTGAGGCCGTCTCGCCCGCTATCGCCGCGAGCACTTTGTCAACTTCCTCTTCAATTTCTTCCTCAATGTCTTCTGAGTCCAAAGCCGAATCGACAGCGTCATTCACCATTTCCTCAATCACCCCAGCCTAAAATTAAGGGAAAAAATTAAAATAATACATTCATTTATCTTAGATGCACCATAGAATGAATATATGGAAGGTAAAAACGGACAGCATGTTCTGAAATCAGTACTCGGACCTTAATTACAACCTAAATATTCTGCACTTGACAGTATATTCTGTAACATCTTGGCAGAATACATTTTCTTTCATAATTTAATCAAATTTTCTGGAATCAAAAGAAGCACTTCCTAGTAAAATTAAGCAATTCAAAGTTTAGGTACCCATTTAAATTTGCTATATAGTTAAGTGCTCTATGTTTTTACCCAATTGCAAAGCAGCACATCCAGCATTCCAAGAGAACCATTAATTAACAATTATGGAAAAGACTATACTAGCTTATTATCCATGACATGGGAGAGAGGGCTTATTATGACATGATTTAGCATTTGACCAGTAATTCAAGTTAAACACTAATTATTATCCATCACTAGAAAATCATAGGTGAAAACAGCACAAAAAAATAAAACACTGTTCAAGAAAATCTTGAAAAAAAAAGAGAAGAGAACTGATTAGAAAGCATTTGAAATGTATGGTGAGCTTATGTCCTTTAAATAGGTTTCATGACAAGGTGAAGGTCTTTAATTAATTTAAGTAATAAGTTGCCCCTGACAGTGGATGGATATTTTCTACCCTTTTTCATAATTATTGCAGTAAAGATATGGTATTTACATATAGAATCAGGAAAGAAAAATATGGTTTTCCTAGTCACACTAGATAAGCCAGAAATGCAATGATTTTCAGGAGTTTTAAAAACCAAAAAGGGTACAAATTATTGTCTGTATGTAGAAAAAAGTCTTAAGACAATTCAGCTAGAGATATGCTTCAACGCATTGGAACCAAGTAATTTTTTCACATGAAATTTGTAAATACCATGTAATGCTTCATAAACTTCACCCAAAAAACCGCTTAATTTACTTGCATAGTACAGCAAAGTCTTCTCAAATGCCAATGACTTTATCAATCAATTGCAATCAGGAGATCCAAATACTGCAAATTTTAATTGAGAGGCAATTTTCTTCTTCTCTTTCTTAACTGCCATAATTCCCCACCAAATCACATGTAACAATCATAACAAAAGAAAATATATATATCTACCATAAATATGATGGATGACATACCTTCGTCATTTCTTTGCTAAACTCTTGCATCGTAACGGCCACTTCTGGAGCTTTCATAAGATTATTTACAAGCTTCATAACCTCAGCACTCTTATTCAGATGACCCACAGTCCTAGCAGTCGCTGAAATTCATACCAAAAAATGTAAACTTACTATATTACTAACTAATAGCAAAATAAAGATAGCACATCCCTGAATTTGTCTTTCAATCAACGCAATTTTCTGCCAGAACCTTCAATTCTTTAATGAAAGTAATTTGTTCGTAATTACGATGAAACCTGGAAGATTTAAGACGTGAATTCTAAAGGAATTCGGTCATTCATTTTACCTCTTTCACAAAAAAGTTTAGCTATTTAGATAGATTCCAAAAAGAAAAAAAAAAAAAAAAGGAAAAAAAAAGAACCAAAGCACTTTGTTTAGCAACTTCAACTTATCTATTCATGTAACTACTTAACTCTGAGTCTGAGTATGTGTGTGTGAGTATGTGATTATTTTATCATAAAGTTAATTTTTAAATACTTGTTCCAAATCGTTTTATCATTTAAAAAGTAAAATTACATGAAATATAGCATACCATCAAGAGCCATTCGTCTATAACCTAGAGGAACTAGAAAGGAGAACACAAGCTGTTAGCAGAGAATCATAATACAATAGATTCTTCAGTGCATGAAGCCAACCATTCTACTTGCAGCTACGAGAAAATCCACATGTGGAATCAATATACAACCCAAATTTACCAAAGAATATTGAATTCTTGCCTGATGTGCTAGTATAGATAACAATAAACTTATAATTGAATTTCTCTCACTATTCTTACAGGGTACTAACCTTTTCAAAATTTCATAAATTTTATAGTGCAATCATTTACATGGCTTCCAAACATTCATCATTGACATTACATGTGTATACTATTCTCTACATCCTTTTATTTTCTACATCCTTTGAAAAATATTAGCCAAATCTGAATCAGACTAGGGTTAGAGGAGCAAGTGTTTAGCTGTAATTACAGCAACACAACTAAGAGAGCATTGTCCAGTTTAAACATCAATATTCAAGTCATTAATGATGCTTAAAAAAGATGCACACTTATGACATCAAAACTCTTTGATCAAATAAAATAGCCAAAATAAATGGCAGTTAACCATACAAAAACCTTGTACTGTCAAGGGTAAAGAGAAATGTAACATACCAACAAGTTCACCGAGATGCATTGAAATTGAATTTAATTGAGCCTTATTTTCATGAAGACGATTCACTGCCCGCCTTGATCTCACAATTTCCTTAGCAAGAGACTGAGACACAGAAATTGAATGATTGCTACCTCATAACATATCTGTTTAAACCTAAGCTTATTTTCAGTTAATAAGATCGAAAATAATTGCAAGAACACAATAGACAAGTTATTAACCTTAAAAAAATGTATAATAATAAAGATTCATAAAAATACGCAGAGCTTGTTGAGAAAAAAAAAATTATTCACTATAACTTAACTACAGTGATTCTGCTAAAATTCATTCTTTAATTCCTCGAGGATATTATCTTAAAAGTAAATAATACAAAAAGCAAACTGCAGTATATCACCATTGCAATGAAATTACAAGTGATGATATGTTGTAGTTCGGCGTAATATAAAGAGCCTAAACAACTGGCAAGATGAATCATTAAGTTGGATATATTAAATGGAAAGGTGCCACAAGTATCCCTTGCCAATAAACGCATGCACTTAGGAACTTCTATTAATTAGTGTAAAATAAATAAGCAATGAACCATCATAGGAAGTTCAAGAAAGAGACGATGATAAAAACTCTTTGGCCCAACTGAAGCTTCTGTACTAGTTCTCTTAGCATAGAATTAATGAGGAGCCTAAGAGCATTTTCATGAAAATCAGACAGAGCTTCCCTTGAAGAAAGAAGCAGAAGCTTCAGACTGCAACTTCCTTTTAGGTCCTCAAAATCCATTTCGGCTTCTTAGATATTCCAAAATGTTTAGACTTCTTGGATGCCGTTGTCCCAGAGTTAATAGATTATCAAGACGAAACAGATAGACGTACATGTATGATTTTCAGATTATAGGAGGGAAAAGGCAAATTTAACATCATTACATTGTAAAAAATTAATATTAAAGAGAACTTCCAAAGAAGTTTAGGGCATGTTTGTTTCGTAATTGGAATAGAAATGGGAATATAATTGGATTGCATCGGGATGGGAAATGGAATGACGAACTAAAATATTTGGCTCATTATTGGATCGGAAATCAAAATGGACATCTAGGATTTTGGGAGCGGGTTTTCGTTAAGAGAGAGGAGAGTGATGAAGGGAGAGGAGAGGGAGGTATTTGTGAGAGAAGGTTTTGATTAGTTTACTTTGGAACGCACCAATCTGACATACAAAGCCAAGTAGGATCATACATAGATTGGGCCATTCCCATTTCAGAGTGAAATGAAAATCGGAATCCGATTTCTGTAAAACAAACAACAACTATCGGAATCAATAAATCTCATTTCGATTCTATAGTCTAAAATAGATGAACCAAACAAGCCCTTACAGTTTTGCATGAGTAAAAAGCAAATGGATGTGTCGCTGATTCGGCAACTACTCCATATCCCCAGTACAGATCAGAACTAAAGAATGGCTCCAGAAGGGGTGTTTTCAAATTTTCAATACGTTATAAATATCTAATAGAAAACAAATTCTCACCAAATGGAACATCAAATCCCCGTATTTTGAGAAATACCATGAAATCCTTCGACATCAAATGAAATCTGCATTAACCTCAACCCCAGGTCCCCAACTTAATATTGCATACATTTTAACCTTGCATTAACTAATAACTCTAAACAGAGCATTTAAGAAATGTATAATCCACAATTCAATAGATGAAAAAAAAAAAATTTTTAAAAAAAAAAGAAAAAGAGAAAAGAAAAGAAACCTTAGCGGAGCCCATATCGTTGCGCTTCGCGGCGTCCTTGATCGCCTTTTGCACGTTCCGCTCCTCCCTCTCCACATCTGCGTGGATCGATCGATCGCCATAGTGCGATCGAACACATGAAACACTAACCCTAATCGAATCGAGAGAAAAAAATAAAAAGGGGCCAAAAATTGGGGGGATTGGGGAAACCCTAACCGCGGATCTGGCGATCGATGTTGCGGCTCTCCTGGCGGAGTCGACGCTGCCAATCGCGGAGCTGCTGCGTCGGATTCGGCTTCGGCTTCAGAAGATTCTTCACCGTCTCCATCGCCCCTCCCACTGCCGCGATCGATCGCTTCTCCTCCTTCCTATTCTTTTTCTATTTCGAATTTTTCGATTCTCACTTTTGGTTTTTGTTTTTGTTTTTTGTTTTTTTTTTTTATTATTCTCTTACCACGTGAGGGGGAGAAAAAGGGTGGAGATGAGCAATGTTTAAAAAACCAGTTCGTACAGGTTGAACCAAGCATTACGTAGTAAATATTTAATTAATATTTTTAATTTTAATTTTATTATATAAATTTATATATTATTATTTTAATATTTTATTTAATTATAAAATATTTATTTTTATATCAAATTAAATAAATATAAAATTTTAAGTTTAAATTTTTATAGGACTAATACGTAATAATAGGAAAAAATAAAATAAACTAAGTTAATTTTAAGTCGGTGAATTTTAATAAGACTTATTTAGTAAAATCAGACAAATGTATTGATTTAGTAGTTGAACTATGCACTGATTCTAATGATTCAAAATAGTATTTTGATTTATTTGGTTCAACCTATCAGTTTTATAAATTGGATCACAGATCGTTGGAATCGATATGCTCATTTTAGGTTTTAAAGTATTGAAAAAATAAACTCGAATCACTAATAATAATAAGGGTTAATTACATATATGTCCCTGCAAATATGTCGAATTACAAATATATCCCTGCAAAATTCAACTTTTCATATTTATCCCTTCAAAAATCCAAAGTTCTTCAAATATGCCCCTCTGGTTAATCCCCGTTTGGAATCTGTTTATTTTTTAACAGATTCGATGTGAAATGCCCTTTTTGCCCCCTTACAAATATATCCCTCAAAAAGCAATACCATTATACTTGTTACAAAAATGCCCCTCTCCAAAAATTATAAAATTCTATCATCAAAATAATTCTTTTTTTTCCTTTTTTTTTTTTTTTTTTTGAGGTATAATATGGAAAGGGTAAATATGTAAATTCAATTTTTAATCTAACCAAGGTTAAGCATTTAATCTAAGGTTAAATCAACGTTTTTAACAGAGATGGACGGTAAGAGCATATTTGAATAACGGTGAATTTTTGAAGGGATAAATATGAAAAGTTAAATTTTGCAGGAATATATTTGTAATTCGACATATTTGCAGGGACATGTATGCAATTAACCCTAATAATAATATCTCTAATTATTTTCCTGATTACATCCTCTCCTTTTGTTCTAGTTTTTCTCCTCCATGGTTTTTGTAGCAGGGAGAAATTAAGCATTTCCATCAATCCCCAGTTAATCTCGTATTAGTTAATTCATGTGGAATGCAATTATTGTAACTTCAAACTATATAATATTTATTAATGGTCCCTAGCTCTAAAAAAAGACTTAAAGAGAGGGTACCTATTTTTGACCAACAAATTATGTTCTTGGGGCTCGACCGCGTAATAAATATTTTCATCAGTCCATTTTGTAATGTTGTGGTTCACAATATCTTCTGCGGTCCATAGACCATAGCGTCTGAAGTGTGTATCTAAAAAAATAGATGGAAATTTTATACTTTTCTTATAATTTTTCATATTATCTTGAATCTATGCATTTCAAAAACAAATCAAAGGAAAAAAAAAACTAATATGTCAGAAATTTTCTTAAATAGCATCAATACAATATATAAAATGTTGAGTTGCCAGAAGTGTTGGATTTTACATGAATTTAAATTGATTTTAAACTTGTGTTTAGGTCTTTGGACTTTTCTGGGCGGCCCAATATTAATGGGCTTTGCCTGGAAGCCCAAACCCATTTCCCTCTACATGTGATGTTTAATCCCACATTGGAAGCTCATTACATGTAGAGTGAGTTTATTTACTCCTTCACTTAGGTATATAATGGTTAGGAGAAAGTGAGAGCAAGGCTTCTCCTAAACATGTGCGCACGGCACGAGCCGAGCGGTGTCATGCTATTTTTTGATCCGGTTTTATTTTATTTTGACTTTTCTTTTTGCCTTAACCCCTATTTTGGGAAGTTGCTTCTTGGGCTACCCAAGAGCCTTTCTTGGAAAGTGACTTGTGGGCTGCCCAAGAAAACCACCCGTTGGAGCTTGTCCCCTGGTGGATTATTGGGCTCTCTCTCTTGTTGGGCTTTATATACAAAGCAAGAGAGTTGGCTAAGGTATGAGCCACAATATTAGCTAGCATACTGAGATTTACATTTTGTTATTCCTCTTTTGATTTCGAGATTCCTTTTCGAGCTTTTTCTTTTTGCTGGATCTCTGAAAGTTGTTGAGTTCATTACGCACCATTCCGGAGTCGTTGCCGACGGGGTGGACAGTGGTCATTGTATCGTTAGGAGTGATTGCCGGAGTCTCGCACGTGGAGGGACAATCTCACTTCTAGAACAGTGCTTACGCACGCCTCGACATTCAGAGCCTTCCTTGGGAAGTAACTTGTGGGCTGCCCAAGGAAGCCACCCGTTGGAGCTTGTCCCCTGGTGAATTATTGGGCTCTCTCTCTTGTTGGGCTTTATATACAAAGCAAGAGAGTTGGCTAAGGTATGAGCCACAACATTAGCTAGCATACTGAGATTTACATTTTGCTATTCCTCTTTTGATTTCGAGATTCATCTTCGAGCTTTTCCTTTTTGCTGGATCTCTGAAAGTTGTTGAGTTCATTACGCACCATTCCGGAGTCGTTGTCGACGGGGTGGACAGTGGTCATTGTATCGTTAGGGGTGATTGCCGGAGCCTCGCACGTGGAGGGGCAATCTCGCTTCTAGGATAGTGCTTACGCACGCCTCGACATTCACAGGCTTCATCTAAATTTTGATATATTTTTATTAACAGTTTAATAGGAATTGCATTATAGAGTTTCGGTTTTAAAGTAAGTTTAAATTGTATTTCACAAAAAAAATTAATTTGAAAAGATAATAGTACAACATTCTAGAAGCAAGATCTAATTCATCTTGTCTTTTCATGTAATTAGTGAAATACTGTTTATTATACTATTGCACTGTCAATTAGAAAAATATTTAATTAATAACATTATTGTGCTATACTGTTTATAATATAATTATCCTTGCACTGTACTATTACAAACTCGTGTACACTGTTTGCTTTTACATTGTTGCGAGACTACTTCCTTAATTAATTCTTAATACTGTTAGTACTGTTAACATCTGTTAATATGCAAGTTAAATAATTAAGTTCTCTATACTGTTATATATATATATATATATATATATATATATATATATATATATATATATATATATATATATATATATATATATATATATATATATATATATATATTTACTATTAGTATAGTTGATAAAATTGTGATAACTTAATATTGTTTGTATTAATTAATTAGAATAATATTGTGTTAGTATAATTAATTACTCTGCTCTGCTAAATCTATATTTCTCTGTTAATATAGTTTATTATATAATTGATAGTATTATTGTTAGTACAACATACTGTTAAATTATATAATTGTTGCACTATTGATTATAATATAGTTTTATAAATAGTGTTTGATTTTTACACTGTTAATTAAAATTATATAACCATTGTTGATTAAATTTAAACCCGTCAACTTAGATTAATTATTTTAAATTTAGAATAATTTTGTGACATTGTAGTAGTTTTTTATTTAAACATATTTGGATTAATGGAGGATTCGTATTCGGCGAAGCCGTTTACTTTTAATGATCGTAATTTCAGAAGGTGGCAGAATCAAATGCGCTTCTAGCTCACCATGCTTGGACTTGTTTCGGCCTTCTCAGATTCTGTTGAGAATGGCAATGAAACTGCACCTGATGGTGCTATTCAGTCTGTGGCAAATCGTCCTCAGACTCGCAGCTAGTCTCAGAATGCTCCTACTCCTATTGCCGTTGTACCTACTGTCACGCCCCGAGGTCGAAACTGTGACACGGGCCCGCCAACAAATCCGCCGCCCATACGGGATGCCCCGTATAGACGAAACGACTAACCTGCAAAAGATACTACTAACCACTATACAGATATCAGAGCGGAAAGTAAACTACGAAAATGAAAAAGGTACAATTCCAATACAGTACAAATCTTATCCTCACAATACAAGAATCTCTCCAAAATGCAACTCTCAGAAGTAATAATACATAAAGTCCAACTCCCAAATAAATATACAATAAGACCCAGACTGTCCAATACAGTAAATCAGTCTATCGGGGTACCACTATAACTCTTCCAGTGTAGGGAAGGGAACTACTCGGCCACACCCTTACCTCGATCAGAAGAAGCGGCAACAGCAGGGGTAGGAACAGGAGTAGATGCCTCCGCAACAACACCGCAGCGGGTATGAGAACTACATCAAATAGTAGTTCTCAGTAGGTACCGTCTCCAAGAATACGGTCTGCCCACTAATTCTACTAGAGGTATAAGATAACAAAGCAGTAAAGGTGGTAAATAAACTGAAAATAACTCTACAGCTATCATGCCTCTATCTATCATACTCAAAGAATGATACAGATGATAAAATGCATCTACTCGACATGCTCAGTCAACCCAATCATACTGACTGCCACATAGGGTTCAATCAAACCTGCGCCAACCTACTACCACACATCTCCACAGGGATGGGATTTACGTAGGGGGTCCCACTCGGACTGCGCCGACAAGCCGCGATAGCAAAGTAACAGGCCCAGCTCCGGAGCGGCACTCGAGGGAAGCGACCCCATCGAGTAAATATCCGCGTATCTCTGTCGAGCTCCATACGGCTCATGCAGGTTATAGTCCAATCCACGATCAATTAGATCGATAATAACCACAATCGGCCACTAACAACATCAGCCGGAAACTCCACGACTCGGGATCACCGTCTACCCACATCTCCCTAACTTTAGTACCGATCTGACCTCAGCTACCAGACCCCACTCGGCCCCCCGGCACGAGCGCAACATGCATCCTACATTATCCCGACCACTCGGTCTACTGTCCGGGCGAGGAGAAACACTATAACTAGAAAAGCAATAAAAGTGTGTAGGGATGTCAAAATACAACAACTAGCTTAAGTGAGATTTTTCTACTAGTCTGGTCAATATCATGCAATAAATGGCAGGGTGCAAGTCAAGTTCCATAATTCCAACAATAACAAGATACATCAATAATAGCACCTATACTAGCATGCTGAGTTCTATCATACTAGAATTAGAAAGAAATCCACAGACTTGGAGAAAAATCTAACCCACCTGGATGCGCGTGTCGGTCTAGAGTCCAGATAAGCCGAAATTGGACGAGCGCGATTCTCAGATTCCCACGATTCCAACGCACCAAAAATCACTCAAAAAGTCCTCCCGGTCACCGAGATATGAGCCAAACATTGCGGTAAATCCAAAATCAGTAAAACGACATCATTGTCGCGCATCTGTCCACAAAATAGTAAAATTTCACCTGCGAGATTTCTTTCAAAAATTCCAAGAAAAATACGGCTGCGATTCTCGTGAAGTGTAGATGTCGATCGAGTCCTCATAGACCAAAATCCGATAACCAAACACCGAAATAAAAATAGAACAATCTCAGCTGTCCAGAAAAATTCCACAGCAAGGAAGGGGTTCAAAAATGATCCAGAAAGCCCACTAAAAATCCAAAACTGAGAGAAATGGTAAATACAGAAATCGAAGATCTACCTCTTGCAGAAATTTTGCCGTAGAAATCGGCTAAAAATTCACTTGGGTCAGTCCAAGGGAGCCCGCGGACAAAACTACGACAGAGAAAACCACCGAAAAAGGAAACGTCGTAGCACGCTGAATTGGGAAAAACGTTGATGTCGTGAACTCCAAAAATTCCCAAATTCTATAGAAGGTGGAGGACCAAGAGAAGTAAAACTCTGCCAAAAAAAAGAGCTTCAAAAAAAATCCCAAACAAAAGAAAATGGGAGAGGAAAGGGGATAAAAGGCCCAAGACTCACATTGAGTCAATTGGGCTAACCCAATTCGGGCGCCACACGGGATCCGGCCTAACACAGGACAGCGGCGTCCGCCAACCGCGGGACGTCGCGTGTCCCGTTCCACACAACAGCGGAGGAGGCCCGCTCGCGGGGCGCTGCGTGGCCCGCCCCTGCATACGGGGCGGCTGGCGCCCGTCCACTCGCGGGACGCCCGCGTTCGTTGATGCGGGCGGCCGCCCGCGTGCCGCCGTATGCGCCCGCCAATCAGCGCCCAACACTGTGATGACCTGGATCTCTGCAGAGCTGTGGTAGAGTCATTGGTGACATCTGGGGAGCCTGTACTATGTGTTGGAGGTGTTAGTGCACCAATTGGACACAAGTGGCGGACTTCGGGCTTAATGGATCACGTGGGTGATCGGTTGACTCCGTCAGACCTTTAGAAGTGGTTTCGCGCGAAGCGGATATTAAAAATGGACTCAGCGCGAAGTTTGGACCAAGGAACACCTTTCCGGATGCCTTCGGCAATTTTTAGAGTAAGAATTTGGAAAATCGGACATCAAATTCGGATTCAGCGCGCGAAAACGGTCAAAATGGACTACCTACTTGATATTTTGCTCAACCGGTTACTGTTCATGCCGGAACAGTGATTCCGGCGGCTGGCGACAGGCGGCGGCAGCGCGGGCAGCGGTGGAGTGCGGCGGATGGGCTCGGGCAGGCGGCGGAGCGGCCGCGGGCAGCACGCGGGTGCGCGGGCAGGCGCGCGGTCCACGGGCCGGTGTGTGCGCTAGAGGCGGGACGCGTGGCATCGCGTGGTTGGGTGGCGCTGTGGGCGCGGTTCACGGGTGACGCAGGGTGTACGGTGGACCGGGCGGGGCCACGTGGCGACCGGTGGTTGGCCGGTCCACGTGTGCCCGGTCCACGGAGCTGGAGTGGCGGCCTCGGGATTCGCGCCTGGCAGGGGGCGCAGGCGGCGGGCGCAGGCGGCACGTGGGCGCGCTGACCGGGTTTTCCCGCGCTCGGGCCCGCCACGTGTCGTCGCCGCGTTGGTCCACGTGTCGCGCGGTCGTTGGCCCGCGCGGCTGTCCGCTGTTGCGGGGTAGACGTGGAAGCCCGTGGGATTTTCGGGCCCGCACAGTGTTGGGCCGGGCCCAACACTGTAGCCGCCCGAAAATTCCCAGCGCCCGGAAGTGGGGACATGTTGGGTATTAGTTGAATTGTTTTTCTAGCCTATAAAGAGGCCCCTGTTCAGCACTGAAGAACTCTTTCTCTGCGCGGATTTTTGCAGTGCAATCTTCAGGAGATTTCTTCCTCTCCCAGAGCCGGATCCATCTGCAGATTCCAGGATTTTTCTGCGGCACGCATCCCGAGGTTTGCATTTTTACGGCGCGGCACGACGCTCGTTCGTTTGTGATCTTCTTCGTCGCATTTTGGTGCGAGGACTCCCCTGGCTTACTCCGACCTCCGATTGAGGCGATTCTTGCGCCGTTGGACTCACGATAGGTAGGGCTTTGATCTTTGTGTTTTGAGCTCCTCCTCATTTCGAGTTTATCTTGGAGTTCCCTGAGCTTCCATTTGACCCTTTTTCTTGGGCGGAGTTTTGGACAGCACTATGGTATTTCGGCCATATCTTTGCGCACAGGCATCGGATTGGGGTGATTCAAAAGGCGTTTTGCATCTACACATCACGAGGAATATCTCCATATTTTCTTGGAATTTTCTGAGTTTTTCCCTGAAGGTGAAAGTCCCTGTTTGCAGAACCTTGTGATTCAGATTTTGCGATTTGTTTATTTCGGGGTGGTTCCCTTGTCGGATTTGTTTCTCAGTGTAGGAAACTCGGATTTGAGCGTGCAGGTAGTCGTTTCGACGGGTTCGTCGCGAGGATCGTGACAGTATTTTTCTTGGAATTTTTCGGGCACTTCTCGCAGGTAAAAATAGGGCATCTTTGGGACTGAATTCTGGACAGCATGTTTTCGGATACTTGTGTGCTTATTTGTGTGTATGTTTTGGGGTAATTGTGAACAGCGATCGCGGCGGTTTACCTGTTTGAGCATTTGGCGTGAAAAGGGGATATTGGACAGTAAGGAGGTTTTACAGCTGAGGATTGCGCGGGTCCAGGTGGGTGGTTGCTTTATCCCTCTTTTCTGACTTACCCACTAGGAGTATTAGAGAGATCCTTCTTGGACATCCATGGTTGATAATTGTAATTGGGACTTGCATGCTTGTGGGAATATGATAGTGGTTGGGACTTATACATGATTGTATGGATTGCTATGTTAGCACTTAACCTTGCATGTGGAATGGAACATTTAATTGGGACTATATGATTTATCCTGTTAGTGGTATTACTTGAGGATTTTATGACATGCATAGGTGGATAGTAATGCTTTATTATGGAACATGGATTATAGACATGTGTGGTTGGATAATGTTTTAGCATGATGGTTATATCTATGCGGAGCTATTAATTGTTACACATGTGGAACCACTATTGGTCACCTTTTCCTTTATTTCCTTGAGAACACTTGCATGCTTGTATGGACATCTAGATAGGCCATCTTTTATCGCTACACTTTCATGCTGAAACTTGACTTAGGAGAAACCTTGTTTGCTTCTTTTCTACTTTTCGTTAGTCAGGTGGTTCTTGTTGCTCGGGTTTGAGCAGGGGTTTGGGATAGTGTAGCCGGGGCCTGGATTGTGGATCATGGGTTTTGGCGGCGACCGCGGATATTAGGCGGTTGACCGGATGTCGGTTATAGGACATCGGTGATAGGGCATGATTATGGACTAGAGGGTTTTGTGGCAACCGTGGATAGTAGGCGGTTGACCAGATGTCGAATGTGGGACATGATTGTGATTGTGGGTTATTCCGGCGACCGCGGATATTGGGCGGTTGACCGGAGGTCGGTTGTTAGACCTGGTCGTGGATTGTGGGGTATTGCGGCAATCGCGGATATTGGGCGATTGACCGGATGGTTACTTTTGCATCTGATTGGGAATCAGTTTTCTTTTAGTGGATGGTTGTATTCCACTGGGGCTTTATAGTTGTGATCCAATCCTGCTTTTGTTACTTATCACACCGGCGCGGTTATTGCCCGGTGATGCTTTCCTCGTGTGGGTCGCTCCCCTCGAGATCCCCTCCGGAGGCCGGGGCCAGACAGTTATGGACAGTTTTGCTATCACATCGGCGGGGCTTATTTGCCCGATGATGAGGGCGGCAGTAGGAACTTTGCTATCACATCGGCGCGGCTTACTTGCCCGATGATGAGGGCGGTACAGATTGGGTTCATCTGGGACGGTTGGTTATTGTTGCATACGGTTATTCCAGTCTAGGACTGTATTTTAGAGGCATAGTAGTGGTAGATTTCCCTTTTTCAACGGTTTCATTTCTTACCACTCTTCTTTCCTTTTTGCCTCTGGTAGACCTAGTGGGTGTGTCAGAATTTGAGATTTTACCCACTAGGGGAGGCTACTGGTTTACTAGTAGTTCTCACCCCCATTCTTCTTTTCTCTTTTTCTTCTTCCTTGTTTTGCAGTGTCTTCTGCGGGTGCTGCTGGGCTTTCAGCAGCGGGTCGAGGAGAGAGGACGGCTGAGTAGATAGATCTTGAGGCAGGATGAGCGGGTTAGCTGGACTGTTGGTGTATCCAGGTTTCCTCAGACGGTTGTACTTTTACATTTGGGACTGGCTTTTGCCACCAGGTTGTATTTATTTTGGTGAGCTGGGAGAGACTGATGTATCATTTATACAGATGTATTGTATTTTATTTCCAGCTTTAGTCTGAGATGTATTAGATTTTAGTTCAGCTCTGTTTTTATCGCTCTTTTATTGTTATCTCTTATATCTGAGCAGGTTTGGCGCTTCGTGTACGCGGGAAATACCGTGTGCACGACGGATCTGTAGACGGGCCCGGGTTCTGGTTTACACCCGGGGCGTGACAGATTAGGTGGTATCAGAGCTTAGGGATAGGTCAGTTGGGACTTAGGAAACCCTAGGCTTTTCGGCGGACCCTAGGATGTTAGTGCGTGAGAGACGCGACATTTTGCGAAAGTCGGTGATTTGTTTGTTTGACTCTTCCTGTGAGTGAAGAGAGATTGACATATACTATTTTTGTGGGACAGTTATGTTACGGAATTTGAGTTGGCGTAGTTTCGTGAAAGGTTCAAGTCTTGAAGATTGAAGGTGAAGAAAGTTGGATCATTTAACTCAATCTCAAGAAAGAAGAATTCAAAAGGATCAGGTATGTTTAACTAAAGATTATTGGTGATCCGAATACTTCTTGTACTGTAGAAACACCTGGAAGAGTTTTTAACTGCATAAAAATCAAAAACTGGTGTTCGGACATGTTCAGGATCCGGATCAGAGCCAGCGATCCGGATCCCGAAGGTTGTTGTTTCATACATTACTTCAATCCGGATCGCAGCATCTCACGATCCGGATCCCGAACGTTGAGTTTTCTGAAATGTATGAACGATCCGGATCAGGCATTCCGATCCGGATCCCGAACGTTTGTTTTCTGGAAACCGTCTTTATTGCTACTGCAATCCGGATCGCCCAAATCCGATCCGGATCGCCGTCCGTCAAAATTCCAGAAATGTTAGGTTTTTGATTCTTATCTCCTTCCAAATGTTTCTAACCTATAAATAGACCCTATGACTCTTTTTCTAGGGTTGACGCAGATAGAGCCGTCATATTCATATATCATCTTATACGGCCTAAGATCCACATATAGAGAAGAAAGGAAATCATTAGATAATACTCTATGTTTCTTCGTCTATATTGATTAGTTTGATTCTAGGTTTTCATACTCACATTTTGAGTTGAATCAAACTAATGAATACTTAGATGGTATTTCCGATCTATCTTTGATCTAAGTATTCGGCGGATCATCACCACCCAAAAACAACGATTTCCCCAAAATCGGCGCGTGGATTCGCGTGTCCTTGTGGATTCAAGGTTCAACCGCTCTCGTGGATTCGGAGCGAGGCACGTTCGTGGATTCGAAGGGTGCTATTGGGTGAAGACCGTGGATTCGGTCGGACGTCGTGGATTCGACGTTGGACGCCGTGGATTCGGCGTTGGGCGCAGATCGTGGATTCGAGAAGCGTCGCGGAGCGAGCGGAGAAGATCCTCTAGGAGCGTATGGAAAAGGTTGAGTCGTAAGTGTGTACGGTAAATCACCTTGTACGTGTTTTAATTCTAGTGGATTTCTGCCGTGTTATCGGTCCCGTGGTTTTTTACTCCGGTGATGGAGTTTTCCACGTAAAAATCTTGCGTGTTATTTTTATTTCCGCATTGGGTTTTTATCGCAACGATTTTTGAGTGTTTATACGTTTACACCTATTCACCCCCCTCTAGGTATTTTTTCCCCTATTTAGATCTACATTACATATAACCCAACAAGTGGTATCAGAGCGGGAATAGGGTTGTAAACAATGGTTGAAGGTGGAAACATCAATCGACCCCCTTTCTTTGATGGAACTAATTATGCGTACTGGAAAGTACGAATGAAAGCTTTTTTAATTTCCATCGACGAAAGGGTGTGGCAATCAATTGAATTAGGATGGTCTAATCCAACTGAAATTATCTCTGATGTTCGCACCTTAAAACCTAGGTTGAAATGGACCAAGGAAGAGTTAGATTCATCTTCTTACAATGGCAAGGGAATTAATGCTATTTTTAATGCCTTATCTCAAACTGAATTCTCTCGCGTCTCGGCATGTGAGACTGCGAAAGAAATCTGGGATGTTCTTCAGGTTACACATGAGGGAACTAACCTCGTGAAGATTCAGAAACTGCAAATGCTTACGAGCAAGTTTGACTCTATCTTGATGGCAGAAAATGAATCTTTCACGGACTACTATACACGATTGCAAGACATCGTAAACTCATGTGCTAACCTGGGAGAGAAGATTCCAAAATTTAAGATTGTAAGAAAGATCTTAAGAACTCTTCCTGAACGATTTCGCCCAAAGGTTACAACCATTGAAACTATTAAACACCCGGACGAAATGCGTGTAGAAGAATTAGTTGGTTCTTTACAAACATATGAAATGACATTTACTACTAACAATTCTTCTGGAAAAGCATCCTCTTCTAAGTCTTCAGGTTATGCGTTGAAAACAACTAAGGAAGAAGACGCGGATACATCCTCCTCAGACGATGACGAGAACCTTTCTATGGAGGAATTTGAGAAGCAGCTCGCTCTCTTGACAAGAAAGTTTCGCCGCAACTTTCGAAGGGGTAATTCAAGTAAATCTCCATCCTTCGGAAAGTCAAACAAGGCAAGGGTACTTCAAGTTACAAGTCAAGAAAGCAAGAGAACTTCTCAAAGGATAAGAAAGTTCAGAGGGACAACTACAATGCTTCAAATGTCGAGGCTACGGCCACATTGCAACGGAGTGTCCCAACAAGTATCCGGCAAAGAAGAAGGCGATGCAAGTTGTCACTTGGGATGACAACTCAACGTCAAATGAGTCGTCTTCAAGTGATGAAGAAAAGAGCTCCACGGCATTCCACGCGTCCATATCTTCACCCTTCATGTGCTTCATGGCAAGTACATCCGAGTCATTGTCCAACTCCACTGTTGAAAAGAATGCAACGGACAATGAATCGGATGATTCGGAAGGTGAAGATTTTGCTTTAGCCTACCACAGACTTTTGAGGGATTCAAAAAAAGTGGCTAAGCAAAATAAGAGTTTGAGAGGGAGAGTGCATGATCTCGAAGTAGAAGCAAAAAGAGCAACTTCTCTCTCAAACGCTCTTGAAGTGGAAAGGGAAAATCTGATAAAAGTAAATGTTTCCCTTCAAGAGTCCAATGAGCTTTTTGAGAAGGAACATACAAAACTGGTGGATAAAGCGGATCACTTCTCAAAGCTCTACAACGAGGCTCGACAGGATAACCTGGAAATGACAAAGACCATTTTCCAACTCAAAGATGACTTGAAGCGATTCTCTTCAGGAAGGAGTAAGTTGGATAGGCTTTTTGGTCTTGGTCAAACAAATCGGTTCGGCCTCGGGTACACTCAAACTGGAAACAGTCCAAGTTCGAGTGGGACAGTTTTTGTGCCTCAGCCGGTATCTCCTCCTCCGACATCGGAATTCAAGACAAACAACGACAACAAACCTACTTCATCCTCTTTAGGATCGTCAAGATCTAAGGTATGTTTTCGTTGTGGTGTTTCAGGGCACATAAGAAGATATTGCAAGACGGGAGTCAAACGCGCACCTCAAACACCTCTTGCAATGACTACCACAACGGTGATTCCTCGGAAATCAATTGCAAATCAATTGAAGGAAAAGAACCTTGGTAGTTTACCGCGCAAGACGACTTCATCAAGGAGCAGCAATCGTTTTAACAAGACGCTTTCACCTAGGCATATAACTTCACGACCATTACCGACGCACTCCAAAAAAGTTTGGGTGCGCAAAGGTGAAATCTTTCCTTGTCTTGTTACCAATGTTTCCTTGCATGCATATGATAGTTCGTCTTGGTATCTGGATAGCGGGTGTTCCCGTCACATGACCGGTGACAAAAATAGTTTTCAAAATCTTGAGAAAATCTCCGGAGGACTCGTTGTTTTCGGAGACGGTCGGTCTTCCAAAATTGTTGGAAAAAGGAACAGTAGCTATTCCAGATGGCCCGGTTCTAAATAATGTGTTATTTGTTGATGGCCTTAAGACTAACCTCATCAGTATAAGTCACTTTGCGACAATGGTTTTCAGTTAACTTTTCATCTGTTGAATGTGTTGTAACTGATAAGGACCATGTATTCTTTTAAAAGGGGTTAGATCTGAAAACAATTGTTATGTTGTTCCTAATAAGTTTTCTGAAAAATGTAACCTAGTTTCTTTGGATAATGAAACACTTTGGCATGAAAGGCTAGGTCACTTAAATTTTAAGGAACTTGCTAGAATTTCAAACAAGGACGTGGTCAAGGGGGTTCCAAAACTTTGCTTAAACAAAACGTTGTGTGTGGTGGTTGCCAAAAGGGAAAACAGTCTAGGACTGCACACAGAACTTGAACCACGTTGGTACAAAACGGCCTTTGGAACTTTTGCACATGGATTTAATGGGGCCGACCCGTCAACCATCTTTGGGAGGTAAATGGTATATTTTCTTATTGGTTGATGATTTCTCTAGGTTTTCTTGGGTAGCATTTTTAAAAGAGAAAGCTGATACGGTTTGATTCTTTTCATGAGATTTGCCATCGTATTATGATTGAAAAGAATGAAAAGATCATTCGTGTTAGGAGTGATAGAGGTGGAGAATTCATAAATTCCAAATTCATTGTTTTTGCACTTCCAATGGCATAAAACATGAATTCTCAGCACCCTATACACCTCAGCAGAATGGTGTTGTTGAGCGCAAAAACAGGGTTGTTCAAGAGATGGCGCATGTGATGCTTCATAGCCGGAATTTACCGCTACATTTTTGGGCTGAAGCTGTGAACACGCTGTCTATGTCATTAATCGAGTGTATTTGCGCCCAGGAACTTTAAATACACCATATAAGCTGTGGTTTAGTAGAAAACCGGATATCAAATACTTTCGTATCTTCGGGAGTCGATGTTACATTTACGTGACCGTGAAAATCTTGGAAAGTTTGACTCTCGAAGTGACGAAGGGATCTTTTTGGTTATTCTACGAATAGCAGGAGCATATCGAGTATTTAAACATCGAATCTAAAACGATTGTAGAATCTATAAATGTTAAAGTAGATGAAGCTTTTCACTTTGCATCTGAAAAATCTACCCTCGATATCTCTCTAGATGATGATACTCCTGTAATTGCATCTTCTCATGATAATACTTCCAATATTAATGATGCATCTAATGGTTCTTCAAGTTTATCTGATGTGCATGAATCATCTCATATACCTCCGAGTACTCCGTTTCAACAAACGCTACGAATCTCCAAGGATCATCCTGAATCAAACATCATTGGAGATCCACAAGAAGGAGTTAGAACTCGGAGGCAGTTGGTTTGTGGATTCGCTTGCTACGTATCTTTAATCGAACCAAAGAACATAGATGAAGCTCTTCAGGATGACTACTGGATTAAAGCAATGCAGGAAGAGCTCCATCAATTTGAGCGAAACAAAGTCTGGGAATTAACGAAGCTCCAAAGCAACATAATGTGATAGGTACCAAATGGATTTCAAGAAACAAAAAAAATGAGGATGGTACTATCATCAGGAACAAGGCACGATTAGTTGCTCAAGGCTACTCTCAAGTAGAAGGTATAGACTTTGATGAAACTTCGCCCCTGTAGCTAGACTCGAGTCCATTCGTATACTATTTGCTATTGCTTGTCATTTTAAAATCAAATTATTTCAAATGGACGTTAAGAGCGCATTTCTAAATGGGTTTTTAAATGAGGAAGTTTATGTGGCTCAACCGAAAGGTTTTGTAGATCATAAACAACCTAACCATGTTTTTCGTTTGAAAAAGGCTCTTTACGGTCTGAAACAAGCACCGCGAGCATGGTACGAAAGGTTAACAAAGCACCTTTTGGAGAAGGGCTATACTCGAGGGGGAGCTGACAGGACTCTCTTTGTGAAGCATTATCAAAGCAATTTCATTGTAGCACAAATCTATGTCGATGACATTGTATTTGGCGCAACAAGAGATAATGATGCTTCTAAATTCGCGGAGACCATGGAAAGCGAATTTGAGATGTCCATGATGGGCGAATTGACTTATTTCCTTGGATTGCAAATTAAACAAAATGATGAAGGTATTCACTTGAGTCAATCCAAGTATGCAATGGAGTTGGTCAAAAAGTTTGATCTAGAAAATTGTAAAGATTTTCCGACTCCAATGGGAACTAGCCACAAGGGACTTGGAAGTGAATCACATAGTGAGAATGTAGACGAGAAACTGTATCGAAGTATGATTGGAAGTCTACTTTACCTCACGGCTAGTCGCCCGGATATATCCTTTAGTGTTGGGATTTGCGCGAGATATCAATCAGCACCAAAGGAGGTTCACCTGAAAGCGGTGAAAAGGATCATCCGGTACATCAAAGGATCAATTAATTTCGGAATTTGGTATCCTATGGGAACAAGTTTGGATATTGTTGGATACTCAGATGCCGATTGGGCAGGATCAGTGGATGATCGGAAAAGCACGAGTGGTGCATGCTTCTATCTTGGCCATTGCCTTGTTGCATGGCACAGTAAAAAGCAGAATTGCATAGCACTCTCGACTGCCGAAGCGGAATACATTTCAGCTGGAAGTTGCTCAACTCAACTCATTTGGATGAAAAGCGTATTGAGCGACTTCCGCATTTCAGCATCTTCGGTAACAATTCTTTGTGACAACACAAGTGCAATTAACATTTCTAAAAACCCTGTGTTGCACTCTAGAACAAAACATATTGAACTTAGATATCATTTTCTTAGAGAGCTAGTTGAATCAAATACTCTTCAACTTTCATATATTTCAACTGAGGATCAATTAGCTGACATTCTAACAAAACCTTTGGATCAAAAACGTTTTATTCATTTGCGAAAAGCAATTGGAATGCTTTCCTTGAAATAAACTTCTTTTTGAAACCTTTGCTTAGGATAGGTTTTGTTTGTTTTTGTTTTGTTCATTATCTATGTTTGTACATAGGACATTAATTGAGCATAGATCATAATTGACTTTAATTGCATCTTTTCGCACATTTAGAAATTTATTATGCTTTTGCCATCATAATATTTCACTGTTGCAATGATCATTTATGTTAATTAAATCATCTTCTAAGTGATCAAAGTCAATTTCTCTCTCAATGATCTCTTGGTATAGTCATTATCTTATTTGACTGCTTAGTCGAGTATGAAATCGAGATCAATTTTTGGTTGAATACTTTATATCTTAAATAATTGATAGCCAATTGAGGGGGAGTCAAAGAAATGTAAAATGCTCAAAAGATGTGGAAAGAGTTACATCCCAATGAGGAGTGTGAAAACTACCACCACATGGAGGAAAGAGCTACCACCTCGGTCGTCCGAGTATTGTGTGCAGCTACCACATGTATACCAAGCATGGTTGTTCAATTTTTGATTAAGTAAAATGCATGTTGAAATACTTGACTCTGTCAAATTTCAAGGTTGGTATAAGGTGGGTTTTTAAAGAAAGATGCTCAAAGAGCCACTCTCTTCAACAGATTGTCTAGATACATTATCTACTATATTTGGGATTTCAAACATCTATTGATCTTTGTATTTCATTTTCTTTACTGAATTGATGATTTGATAAAGGCATTACTCATAAGATCAAGTTAGATGTAATTGAAGGTGTTCAACTTTAAGGGATTTAATTTTTGTAAATTTTCGTTTCATTTTTGGATATTATTGATAGATTTGGCATAATCTAATTCTTGTTGTATGAAACGATGATTTTTGTTTAAAGTTGATACACATTTGTGCTTACAATCTTTTTCTGGTTTTTCTTGAATTTCTCTGAAATTTTCTAAAGAAAAAGTTGGAGCCGATCCGGATCGGGCAAGATGATCCGGATCCCGAACGCAGGTTCTTCCTGCGGCTGGCCGATCCGGATCGAAATCTCGATCCGATCCGGATCAGGCTAGGGTTTTTATAAGAACAAAGGGTTTTGATTTCTTTTACTCCAATCTTTTGTTCCAAGTTTCAGAGCCTCTCTCTCTAGATTCTTTCACCTTGGAAGCTTTCAAACTCAAGTTCTTCAATCCAAGTAAGTTTTATTGATCAAAATCTCGGTTTTTCACCGTTTTTCTTTTTCCTCCTCAAACGTGATGAATTTCTTGATCAATTTGTTTGTGGATGGTTTTTGGATCAAATTTCTTTTGAAATAAGAACTCTGGTAGATTAGTTTTGATTATT
>CM055067.1:46478535-46518788 GCA_029204045.2 Tillandsia leiboldiana | reverse complement strand
CGGTGATGCTTTCTCGTGTGGGTCGCTCCCCTCGAGTCCCCTCCGGAGGCCGGGGACAGGACAGGTTTGGACAGTTTTGCTATCACATCGGCGGGGCTATTTCCAGATGATGAGGGCGGCAGTAGAGAGGACTTTGCATTCACATCGGCGAGGCTTACTTGCCAGATGAAGAGGGCGGAACAGATGGGTTAATCTGGGACGCGTTGGTTATGGTGCATACGGTTCTTCAAGTCTAGACGTATTTTAGAGGCATAGTAGTGGTAGATTTCCCTTTTATCAGCTGGTTTCATTTCTTACCACTCTTCTTCCTTTTTGCCTTGTAGACCTAGGGGTGTGTCAGAGTTGAGATTTACCCCACTAGGGGAGGCTACTGGTTTACTAGTAGTCTCACCCCAACTCGCTTTCCTTTTTTTCTTCCTTGTTTTGCAGTGTCTTCTGCTGGGTGCTGCGGGCTTTCAGCAGGGGATCGAGGGAGGAGAAGGACGCTGAGTAGATAGACTTGAGGCAGGTGAGGGGTTAGCTGGATGTTGGTGTACCAGGTTTCACTCAGACGGTTGTACTTTTACATTTTGGGACGGCTTTGCCAGCAGGTTTATTTATTTTGGTGAGCTTGGATGAGACTGATGTATCATTTATACAAGATGTATTGATTTTATTTCCAGCTTTAGTCTGAGATGTATTAGTTTTAGTTCAGCTCTGTTTTTATCGTCTTTTATTGTTAATCTCTTATATCTGAGCCAGGTTGGCGCTCGGGTACGCTTTTTCTTTCAATACCGTGTGCAGGAAGGACTATGTAGACGGGGCCTGGTTCTGTAAACCGGGGCGTGACAGATAGGTGGTACAGAGTTAGGGACTAGTTCAGTGGGATTAGGAACCCTAGGCTTTAGGCGACCCTAGGATGTTAGTGCAGTGAGGACGCGACATTTTGCGAAAGTCGGTGATTGTTTTTTTGACTTTCCTGGAGTGAAGGAGATTGACATTATACGATGTTTGTGGACAGTTAGTGTTACGGAATTTGAGTTGGCGTAGTTTCGTGAAAGGTTCAAGTCTTGAAGATTGAAGGTGAAGAAGTTGAGAAAGTTGGATCATTTAACTCAATCTCAAGAAAGAAGAATTCAAAAGGATCAGGTATGTTAACTAAAGATTATTGGTGATCCGAATACTTCTTGTACTGTAGAAACACCTGGAAGAGTTTTTAACTGCATAAAAATCAAAAACTGGTGTTCGGACATGTTCAGGATCCGGATCAGAGCCAGCGATCCGGATCCCGAAGGTTGTTGTTTCATACATTACTTCAATCCGGATCGCAGCATCTCACGATCCGGATCCCGAACGTTGAGTTTTCTGAAATGTATGAACGATCCGGATCAGGCATTCCGATCCGGATCCCGAACGTTTGTTTTCTGGAAACCGTCTTTATTGCTACTGCAATCCGGATCGCCCAAATCCGATCCGGATCGCCGTCCGTCAAAATTCCAGAAATGTTAGGTTTTTGATTCTTATCTCCTTCCAAATGTTTCTAACCTATAAATAGACCCTATGACTCTTTTTCTAGGGTTGACGCAGATAGAGCCGTCATATTCATATATCATCTTATACGGCCTAAGATCCACATATAGAGAAGAAAGGAAATCATTAGATAATACTCTATGTTTCTTCGTCTATATTGATTAGTTTGATTCTAGGTTTTCATACTCACATTTTGAGTTGAATCAAACTAATGAATACTTAGATGGTATTTCCGATCTATCTTTGATCTAAGTATTCGGCGGATCATCACCACCCAAAAACAACGATTTCCCCAAAATCGGCGCGTGGATTCGCGTGTCCTTGTGGATTCAAGGTTCAACCGCTCTCGTGGATTCGGAGCGAGGCACGTTCGTGGATTCGAAGGGTGCTATTGGGTGAAGACCGTGGATTCGGTCGGACGTCGTGGATTCGACGTTGGACGCCGTGGATTCGGCGTTGGGCGCAGATCGTGGATTCGAGAAGCGTCGCGGAGCGAGCGGAGAAGATCCTCTAGGAGCGTATGGAAAAGGTTGAGTCGTAAGTGTGTACGGTAAATCACCTTGTACGTGTTTTAATTCTAGTGGATTTCTGCCGTGTTATCGGTCCCGTGGTTTTTTACTCCGGTGATGGAGTTTTCCACGTAAAAATCTTGCGTGTTATTTTTATTTCCGCATTGGGTTTTATCGCAACGATTTTTGAGTGTTATACGTTTACACCTATTCACCCCCCTCTAGGTATTTTTTCCCCTATTTAGATCTACATTACATATAACCCAACAAGTGGTATCAGAGCGGGAATAGGGTTGTAAACAATGGTTGAAGGTGGAAACATCAATCGACCCCCTTTCTTTGATGGAACTAATTATGCGTACTGGAAAGTACGAATGAAAGCTTTTTTAATTTCCATCGACGAAAGGGTGTGGCAATCAATTGAATTAGGATGGTCTAATCCAACTGAAATTATCTCTGATGTTCGCACCTTAAAACCTAGGTTGAAATGGACCAAGGAAGAGTTAGATTCATCTTCTTACAATGGCAAGGGAATTAATGCTATTTTTAATGCCTTATCTCAAACTGAATTCTCTCGCGTCTCGGCATGTGAGACTGCGAAAGAAATCTGGGATGTTCTTCAGGTTACACATGAGGGAACTAACCTCGTGAAGATTCAGAAACTGCAAATGCTTACGAGCAAGTTTGACTCTATCTTGATGGCAGAAAATGAATCTTTCACGGACTACTATACACGATTGCAAGACATCGTAAACTCATGTGCTAACCTGGGAGAGAAGATTCCAAAATTTAAGATTGTAAGAAAGATCTTAAGAACTCTTCCTGAACGATTTCGCCCAAAGGTTACAACCATTGAAACTATTAAACACCCGGACGAAATGCGTGTAGAAGAATTAGTTGGTTCTTTACAAACATATGAAATGACATTTACTACTAACAATTCTTCTGGAAAAGCATCCTCTTCTAAGTCTTCAGGTTATGCGTTGAAAACAACTAAGGAAGAAGACGCGGATACATCCTCCTCAGACGATGACGAGAACCTTTCTATGGAGGAATTTGAGAAGCAGCTCGCTCTCTTGACAAGAAAGTTTCGCCGCAACTTTCGAAGGGGTAATTCAAGTAAATCTCCATCCTTCGGAAAGTCAAACAAAGGCAAGGGTACTTCAAGTTACAAGTCAAGAAAGCAAGAGAACTTCTCAAAGGATAAGAAAAGTTCAGAGGGACAACTACAATGCTTCAAATGTCGAGGCTACGGCCACATTGCAACGGAGTGTCCCAACAAGTATCCGGCAAAGAAGAAGGCGATGCAAGTTGTCACTTGGGATGACAACTCAACGTCAAATGAGTCGTCTTCAAGTGATGAAGAAAAGAGCTCCACGGCATTCCACGCGTCCATATCTTCACCCTTCATGTGCTTCATGGCAAGTACATCCGAGTCATTGTCCAACTCCACTGTTGAAAAGAATGCAACGGACAATGAATCGGATGATTCGGAAGGTGAAGATTTTGCTTTAGCCTACCACAGACTTTTGAGGGATTCAAAAAAAGTGGCTAAGCAAAATAAGAGTTTGAGAGGGAGAGTGCATGATCTCGAAGTAGAAGCAAAAAGAGCAACTTCTCTCTCAAACGCTCTTGAAGTGGAAAGGGAAAATCTGATAAAAGTAAATGTTTCCCTTCAAGAGTCCAATGAGCTTTTTGAGAAGGAACATACAAAACTGGTGGATAAAGCGGATCACTTCTCAAAGCTCTACAACGAGGCTCGACAGGATAACCTGGAAATGACAAAGACCATTTTCCAACTCAAAGATGACTTGAAGCGATTCTCTTCAGGAAGGAGTAAGTTGGATAGGCTTTTTGGTCTTGGTCAAACAAATCGGTTCGGCCTCGGGTACACTCAAACTGGAAACAGTCCAAGTTCGAGTGGGACAGTTTTTGTGCCTCAGCCGGTATCTCCTCCTCCGACATCGGAATTCAAGACAAACAACGACAACAAACCTACTTCATCCTCTTTAGGATCGTCAAGATCTAAGGTATGTTTTCGTTGTGGTGTTTCAGGGCACATAAGAAGATATTGCAAGACGGGAGTCAAACGCGCACCTCAAACACCTCTTGCAATGACTACCACAACGGTGATTCCTCGGAAATCAATTGCAAATCAATTGAAGGAAAAGAACCTTGGTAGTTTACCGCGCAAGACGACTTCATCAAGGAGCAGCAATCGTTTTAACAAGACGCTTTCACCTAGGCATATAACTTCACGACCATTACCGACGCACTCCAAAAAAGTTTGGGTGCGCAAAGGTGAAATCTTTCCTTGTCTTGTTACCAATGTTTCCTTGCATGCATATGATAGTTCGTCTTGGTATCTGGATAGCGGGTGTTCCCGTCACATGACCGGTGACAAAAATAGTTTTCAAAATCTTGAGAAAATCTCCGGAGGACTCGTTGTTTTCGGAGACGGTCGGTCTTCCAAAATTGTTGGAAAAGGAACAGTAGCTATTCCAGATGGCCCGGTTCTAAATAATGTGTTATTTGTTGATGGCCTTAAGACTAACCTCATCAGTATAAGTCAACTTTGCGACAATGGTTTTTCAGTTAACTTTTCATCTGTTGAATGTGTTGTAACTGATAAGGACCATGTATTCTTTTTAAAAGGGGTTAGATCTGAAAACAATTGTTATGTTGTTCCTAATAAGTTTTCTGAAAAATGTAACCTAGTTTCTTTGGATAATGAAACACTTTGGCATGAAAGGCTAGGTCACTTAAATTTTAAGGAACTTGCTAGAATTTCAAACAAGGACGTGGTCAAGGGGGTTCCAAAACTTTTGCTTAAACAAAACGTTGTGTGTGGTGGTTGCCAAAAGGGAAAACAGTCTAGGACTGCACACAAGAACTTGAACCACGTTGGTACAAAACGGCCTTTGGAACTTTTGCACATGGATTTAATGGGGCCGACCCGTCAACCATCTTTGGGAGGTAAATGGTATATTTTCTTATTGGTTGATGATTTCTCTAGGTTTTCTTGGGTAGCATTTTTAAAAGAGAAAGCTGATACGTTTGATTCTTTTCATGAGATTTGCCATCGTATTATGATTGAAAAGAATGAAAAGATCATTCGTGTTAGGAGTGATAGAGGTGGAGAATTCATAAATTCCAAATTCATTGTTTTTTGCACTTCCAATGGCATAAAACATGAATTCTCAGCACCCTATACACCTCAGCAGAATGGTGTTGTTGAGCGCAAAAACAGGGTTGTTCAAGAGATGGCGCATGTGATGCTTCATAGCCGGAATTTACCGCTACATTTTTGGGCTGAAGCTGTGAACACCGCTGTCTATGTCATTAATCGAGTGTATTTGCGCCCAGGAACTTTAAATACACCATATAAGCTGTGGTTTAGTAGAAAACCGGATATCAAATACTTTCGTATCTTCGGGAGTCGATGTTACATTTTACGTGACCGTGAAAATCTTGGAAAGTTTGACTCTCGAAGTGACGAAGGGATCTTTTTGGGTTATTCTACGAATAGCAGAGCATATCGAGTATTTAACATCGAATCTAAAACGATTGTAGAATCTATAAATGTTAAAGTAGATGAAGCTTTTCACTTTGCATCTGAAAAATCTACCCTCGATATCTCTCTAGATGATGATACTCCTGTAATTGCATCTTCTCATGATAATACTTCCAATATTAATGATGCATCTAATGGTTCTTCAAGTTTATCTGATGTGCAGGAATCATCTCATATACCTCCGAGTACTCCGTTTCAACAAACGCTACGAATCTCCAAGGATCATCCTGAATCAAACATCATTGGAGATCCACAAGAAGGAGTTAGAACTCGGAGGCAGTTGGTTTGTGGATTCGCTTGCTACGTATCTTTAATCGAACCAAAGAACATAGATGAAGCTCTTCAGGATGACTACTGGATTAAAGCAATGCAGGAAGAGCTCCATCAATTTGAGCGAAACAAAGTCTGGGAATTAACGAAGCCTCCAAAGCAACATAATGTGATAGGTACCAAATGGATTTTCAAGAACAAAAAAAATGAGGATGGTACTATCATCAGGAACAAGGCACGATTAGTTGCTCAAGGCTACTCTCAAGTAGAAGGTATAGACTTTGATGAAACATTCGCCCCTGTAGTTAGACTCGAGTCCATTCGTATACTATTTGCTATTGCTTGTCATTTTAAAATCAAATTATTTCAAATGGACGTTAAAGAGCGCGTTTCTAAATGGGTTTTTAAATGAGGAAGTTTATGTGGCTCAACCGAAAGGTTTTGTAGACCATAAACAACCTAACCATGTTTTTCGTTTGAAAAAGGCTCTTTACGGTCTGAAACAAGCACCGCGAGCATGGTACGAAAGGCTGACAAAGCACCTTTTGGAGAAGGGCTATACTCGAGGGGGAGCTGACAGGACTCTCTTTGTGAAGCATTATTAAAGCAATTTCATTGTAGCACAAATCTATGTCGATGACATTGTATTTGGCGCAACAAGAGATAATGATGCTTCTAAATTCGCGGAGACCATGGAAAGCGAATTTGAGATGTCCATGATGGACGAATTGACTTATTTCCTTGGATTGCAAATTAAACAAAATGATGAAGGTATTCACTTGAGTCAATCCAAGTATGCAATGGAGTTGGTTAAAAAGTATGACTTAGAAAATTCGAAGGATTTTCCGACTCCAATGGGAACTAGCCACAAGGGACTTGGAAGTGAATCACAAAGTGAGAATGTAGACGAGAAACTGTATCGAAGTATGATTGGAAGTCTACTTTACCTCACGGCTAGTCGCCCGGACATATCCTTTAGTGTTGGGATTTGCGCGAGATATCAATCAGCACCAAAGGAGGTTCACCTGAAAGCGGTGAAAAGGATCATCCGGTACATCAAAGGATCAATTAATTTTGGAATTTGGTATCCTATGGGAACTAGTTTGGATATTGTTGGATACTCGGATGCCGATTGGGCAGGATCAGTGGATGATCGGAAAAGCACGAGTGGTGCATGCTTCTATCTTGGCCATTGCCTTGTTGCATGGCACAGTAAAAAGCAGAATTGCATAGCACTTTCGACTGCCGAAGCGGAATACATTTCAGCTGGAAGTTGTTCAACTCAACTCATTTGGATGAAAAGCGTATTGAGCGACTTCCGGATTTCAGCATCTTCGCTAACAATTCTTTGTGACAACACAAGTGCAATTAACATTTCCAAAAACCCTGTGTTGCACTCTAGAACAAAACATATTGAACTTAGATATCATTTTCTTAGAGAGCTAGTTGAATCAAATACTCTTCAACTTTCATATATTTCAACTGAGGATCAATTAGCTGACATTCTAACAAAACCTTTGGATCAAAAACGTTTTATTCATTTGTGAAAAGCAATTGGAATGCTTTCCTTGAAATAAACTTCTTTTTGAAACCTTTGCTTAGGATAGGTTTTGTTTGTTTTTGTTTTGTTCATTATCTATGTTTGTACATAGGACATTAATTGAGCATAGATCATAATTGACTTTAATTGCATCTTTTCGCACATTTAGAAATTTATTATGCTTTTGCCATCATAATATTTCACTGTTGCAATGATCATTTATGTTAATTAAATCATCTTCTAAGTGATCAAAGTCAATTTCTCTCTCAATGATCTCTTGGTATAGTCATTATCTTATTTGACTGCTTAGTCGAGTATGAAATCGAAATCAATTTTTGGTTGAATACTTTATATCTTAAATAATTGATAGCCAATTGAGGGGGAGTCAAAGAAAGATAAAATGCTCAAAAGATGTGGAAAGAGTTACATCCCAATGAGGAGTGTGAAAACTACCACCACATGGAGGAAAGAGCTACCACCTCGGTCGTCCGAGTATTGTGTGCAGCTACCACATGTATACCAAGCATGGTTGTTCAATTTTTGATTAAGTAAAATGCATGTTGAAATACTTGACTCCGTCAAATTTCAAGGTTGGTATAAGGTGGGTTTTTAAAGAAAGATGCTCAAAGAGCCACTCTCTTCAACAGATTGTCTAGATAAATTATCTACTATATTTGGGATTTCAAACATCTATTGATCTTTGTATTTCATTTTCTTTACTGAATTGATGATTTGATAAAGGCATTACTCATAAGATCAAGTTAGATGTAATTGAAGGTGTTCAACTTTAAGGGATTTAATTTTTGTAAATTCTCGTTTCATTTTTGGATATTATTGATAGATTTGGCATAATCTATTTCTTGTTGTATGAAACGATGATTTTTGTTTAAAGTTGATACACAAAAGTGCTTACAATCTTTTTCTGGTTTTTCTTGAATTTCTCTAAAATTTTTCTGAAGAAAAAGTTGGAGCCGATCCGGATCGGGCAAGGTGATCCGGATCCCGAACCCAGGCTTCTTCCTGCGGCTGGCCGATCCGGATCGAAATCTCGATCCGATCCGGATCACGGCTAGGGTTTTAATAAGAACAAGAGGGTTTTGATTTCTTTTACCTTAATCTTTTGTTCTCAAGTCTCTAGAGCCTCTCTCTCTAGAACGATTGCACCTTGGAGCTTTTCAAACTCAAGTTCTTCGAATACAAGTAAGTTTTATTGATCAAAATCTCGGTTTTTCACCATTTTTCTTTTTCCTCCTCAAACGTGATGAATTTCTTGGATCGATTTCGTTTGTGGATGGTTTTTGATCAAATTTCTTTTGAAATAAGAACTCTGGGTAGATTAGTTTTGATTATATGCTAGGTATTCTCCTGATTAACGGATTTTTAGGCTTCGATTTCTAAAATTTCGATTTTAGGGCATATAATAAGGATTTTCGAAAATCATGCAATTGATCTATTTTTAAAAGTCCTTTTGCAAAACTAATTTGATTCTTAGTCTCTCTACATGATTATGATTGTTTAGGTACAATTTTTTCAAATCTTTGAAAATTAACAATTTATCATGTATTCTTGAGTTGGTCTTCACAGGATACATTTTTCTCTAGCAATCAAAATGGTGATCACTTGGGTTATTTTCCTACTTGCTGCCATGGTACATGTCAAGGATACTGCCAAGCCTAAGAAGGCTAAGAAAGCAAAGAAGACTAAGGATGATTCCGACACTGAATCAGAGACGGAGTCGATCGACTGGGATAACATCGAAATCGAGGGAACTGTCCCCATTGTCTCCAAAAGGAAAACAACTGCTGAAGCTTCAAAGCCTACTACTGCTGAAAAGGGCAAAGCCCCAATAGAAGAAACCTCTGGGAAGACAAGAAGAAAAGGTGTTGCTCGCAAAAGAGGGTGTGCTCAAGGAATCTCCATTGAGCAACCAGCTGCTAGCCAAGCACCTCCACAAGACTTTATCAGCTCGGCTAGGATTAAGGAAAATGAAGAGGGAAGTGGAATTCAAATTACTGAATCCCTCTCTAGAGCATACTCTGTACCTAGCGAATCCGCATGGACTGAAGACCAGCATGCATCATCTGCCTCTACAACTCGTCCAGCGACTTCCAAGAGAAACGCTCTAAAAGCTACTGTATTGGCCGCCATTCATCAGGACCAAAGAAGACTTTCTGCTGACCAAGAGAGATTGGCATTAGGTCTCCGACAAATGGCCGCTGACCAAAAACAGATGAAAAAGAAATGTTCCAAATTATCGCGAATGCTGAAAGGAATCCTGAACAAGATAGACGATACTAGCTCAGACAGTTCTGATTTGGCTTAATCTTTTATGCTCTAACCCTTATCGTTTGTTTTTGCAGGTTTTTAAGTTTTAGGTTTTAGTTTTAGTTCTCAGGATTTTCTTTATTCTGATCTATTTAACTCTCCTCTAAATTTTTGGTAATTTTGGCTTTGTTTGTGACAAAAAGGGGGAGAAAGTTTAGAGAGAACTTGAACAATGATTGAACAATGATGATGTGAATGTGTGAACATCAAGGTAAGTATCACTTCAACTTTGACTTTGGTGAAAGGTAAGTATCACAACTTTGGTTTTTATCTTGTGATTTGTTGCATGTTCCTACTAACTATTCGACTAACTATTTGGACATGTATTATTACTAACAAGTTGTTTGATTACTAACAAAGCAAAGTCATGACATTTGGAATTTTATTGCTTAGAAGATATGTCAATGCTTGATTGTGATCCTATTACATATCTGAATTACTCAATATCATGGTGAGCATAAACTCTATCTCTGTTAGGTTTTGAATGCTAAATATTCTTGAGGTATCTAACGATCTCTTTTTGTCAAGAATGATTTCTTTGTGCAGAGAGTACAGATGTCTAAGTCTAGAGTCTGTTTTAGGAGTTTATCTCATGTTTTTAAATTTTTGGATCTCCATTGTAAATTTTTGTTGTATGGTGATAGCAACAAAAATATCTTTTTGAATTTTCTTTAGTGGATCTGTGTTTTGTCACGAAACCGCCAAAGGGGGAGATTGTTACGGAATTTGAGTTGGCGTAGTTTCGTGAAAGGTTCAAGTCTTGAAGATTGAAGGTGAAGAAAGTTGGATCATTTAACTCAATCTCAAGAAAGAAGAATTCAAAAGGATCAGGTATGTTTAACTAAAGATTATTGGTGATCCGAATACTTCTTGTAATGTAGAAACACCTGGAAGAGTTTTTAACTGCATAAAAATCAAAAACTGGTGTTCGGACATGTTCAGGATCCGGATCAGAGCCAGCGATCCGGATCCCGAAGGTTGTTGTTTCATACATTACTTCAATCCGGATCGCAGCATCTCACGATCCGGATCCCGAACGTTGAGTTTTCTGAAATGTATGAACGATCCGGATCAGGCATTCCGATCCGGATCCCGAACGTTTGTTTTCTGGAAACCGTCTTTATTGCTACTGCAATCCGGATCGCCCAAATCCGATCCGGATCGCCGTCCGTCAAAATTCCAGAAATGTTAGGTTTTTGATTCTTATCTCCTTCCAAATGTTTCTAACCTATAAATAGACCCTATGACTCTTTTTCTAGGGTTGACGCAGATAGAGCCGTCATATTCATATATCATCTTATACGGCCTAAGATCCACATATAGAGAAGAAAGGAAATCATTAGATAATACTCTATGTTTCTTCGTCTATATTGATTAGTTTGATTCTAGGTTTTCATACTCACATTTTGAGTTGAATCAAACCAATGAATACTTAGATGGTATTTCCGATCTATCTTTGATCTAAGTATTCGGCGGATCATCACCACCCAAAAATAATGATTTCCCCAAAATCGGCGCGTGGATTCGCGTGTCCTTGTGGATTCAAGGTTCAACCGCTCTCGTGGATTCAGAGCGAGGCACGTTCGTGGATTCGAACGGTGCTATTGGGTGAAGACCGTGGATTCGGTCGGACGTCGTGGATTCGACGTTGGACGCCGTGGATTCGGCGTTGGGCGCAGATCGTGGATTCGAGAAGCGTCGCGGAGCGAGCGGAGAAGATCCTCTAGGAGCGTATGGAAAAGGTTGAGTCGTAAGTGTGTACGGTAAATCACCTTGTACGTGTTTTAATTCTAGTGGATTTCTGCCGTGTTATCGGTCTCGTGGTTTTTTACTCCGGTGATGGAGTTTTCCACGTAAAAATCTTGCGTGTTATTTTTATTTCCGCATTGGGTTTTTATCGCAACGATTTTTGAGTGTTTATACGTTTACACCTATTCACCCCCCTCTAGGTGTTTTTTCCCCTATTTAGATCTACATTACATATAACCCAACAAGTTATGTTGGCTGCAGACAACATAAAGTTACAAAAATAGAGGGATGTCTTTGACTTTCGCTAGATTGGGTCGAGTGTTTGGGGTGTGCTGATTTACGGTTTTGTCGTGGTGAGCGGTGTCTCCCCGACGTTGGGCCCTGACCCGGGTGCACCTTGGTGCGGCAGTTGGGTCTGAGCTGGTTGTCTCGGGCCGGATACCCAGATTGGAGTCTGAGAGCTCCGGACCCGAAGGGTAGGTGTGTTGGAGGCAGATCAGCGGAGCGGTGACACAGTTGTCGGATCAGCGCAGTGGCACAGTTGTCGGATTAGCGCAGTGGCACAGTTGTCGGAGTAGCGAGTAGCCCCCTCCGTCCCGATGTTTGGTGCTGGGGCACTGAGGCAAGGCGGATAGTTGACAGCGGGAAAGCTGTGGGATTGCGACGATCGAGTGAGCCAGTTTTGGCGGATGAGTCATTCCGATTCGTGGGATTGAGTACGGAGCCCTTGGAGGCAGGGTCTTGTTCGGTGGGGTATAGAGAGTACTTGGAGGCCTTTTATGGCAAGAGTTAACGCAGTTTCTGAACTGCACGCTCCATGTATAGAGGGACGGGGCGCATAGGATATGAGTGTCTGAGAGTAGATTACGCCAGGATACCTTTTAATTCGTTGGGTCCCTCCAGTACGGATTTGGGACGCCTCATTGGAGTAGGCGCCGGGTATGGAGCGTGAGATTGTAGTTCCTTTGGATTGGAATCTACCGCCTGAGGCGAGTTCTGATTGAGGCGCTTGGCGCCGGGTGATGGAGGACAGTTTCTCGGGGAGCCAGGCCCGGAGGTATTAGTGTACCTGGGTTGCTTGAGGGTTATCTTCGCCTCTATAGTTTTGACTTCGGGAGCGAGGCGGATGTTTCGCAGTGGATGAGTAGACTTTTGGCTGGTGTGGTTGAGGGACCTACGGCGGCGCTGGGACTCGGGATACCCCCTTTGGATTGTGAGTTCCCGGCTGTTCTCCTATCAGAGTTGCCTAGCATGTCACTAGTTTGGGAGTCGAGGACACAACTCCGGGATTCGATGGATAGGGAATTTTGTCAGACCTAGTGTGTCGCCTTTGGGGGCGCCGGTGCTATTCGAGTTGTGGAAGGTTGGTTCACTTCGGCTTTGTGTGGATCCCCGGGAATTAGATGAAGTGACCATCTGGAGCTAGCACCCTTGTCGAGCATGGAGGATTTGATTTACCGGTTGTAAGGGTCCCGGGTCTTCCTGAAGGTTGATTTGCAATCTGGTTTTCTCGACTGCATATGGCTGTGTGTTGATGCCGGAGAGTCGGGGAATTGCTTCTACATCCCGACGGTTTAAAGACTTGAGATCAGAGTCTACGTGTTCAGTTGGGGGACTTATGTTGGATACCTCGGGAGTACAGAGGTACTTGGATCGATCTTGTGTGCCGATGGACTTGTGGTTGGATTATCTGAGACCCTGGGAGGAGCGGATGCCTGTACCGATGCAGGCTACTTGGTAGCTCGAGCGGTTAGCCCAGCTGTACTTGGATGAGGTGGTGCAGTTTTCTAGAATGCCCGCCTCTACTTTGTTCTAGTTAGAGACCCGAGGGTTGTATCGCGTCTCTAGAGGAGGTATTAGACAGCCTTGGGAGCTCGAGTGGTGGATGATTGGATATTTACCCCATCTATTTGGTTGAGGTTCCGGGTTGAGGATTGATTTTAGTTTCGAGGACGAAACTTCCTTTTAGTGGGGGAGGATGTGATGACCTGGATCTCTGCAGAGCTGTGGTAGAGTCATTGGTGACATCTGGGGAGCCTGTACTGTGTGTTGGAGGTGTTAGTGCACCAATTGGACACAAGTGTCGGACTTCGGGCTTAATGGATCACGTGGGTGATCGGTTGACTCCGTCAGACCTTTAAAAGTGGTTTCGCGCGAAGCGGATATTAAAAATGGACTCAGCGCGAAGTTTGGTCCAAGGAACACCTTTCCGGAGGCCTTCGGCAATTTTTAGAGTTAGAATTTGGCAAATCGGTCGTGCCGGAGCAGTGATTCCGGCGGCCGGCGGCAGGCGGCGGCGGCGCGGGCAGGGGTGGAGCGCGGCGGATGGGCTCGGGCAGGCGGCGGAGCGGCCGCGGGCAGCGCGCGGGTGCGCGGGCAGGCGCGCGGTCCATGGGCCGGTGTGTGCGCCGGAGGCGGGACGCGTGGCATCGCGTGGTTGGGTGGCGCTGTGGGCGCGGTTCACGGGTGACGCGGGGTGTACGGTGGACCGGGCGGGGCCACGTGGCGACCGGTGGTTGGCCGGTCCACGTGTGCCCGGTCCACGGAGCTGGAGTGGCGGCCTCGGGATTCGCGCCTGGCAGAGGGCGCAGGCGGCACGTGGGCGCGCTGACCGGGTTTTCCCGCGCTCGGGCCCGCCACGTGTCGTCGCCGCGTTGGTCCACGTGTCGCGCGGTCGTTGGCCCGCGCGGCTGTCCGCTGTTGCGGGGTAGACGTGGAGGCCCGAGGGATTTTCGGGCCCGCACAGTGTTGGGCCGGGCCCAACACTGTAGCCGCCCGAAAATCCCCAGCGCCCGGAAGTGGGGACATGTTGGGTATTAGTTGAATTGTTTTTCCAGCCTATAAATAGGCCCCTGTTCAGCACTGAAGAACTCTTTCTCTGCGCGGATTTTTGCAGTGCAACCTTCAGGAGATTTCTTCCTCTCCCAGAGCCGGATCCATCTGCAGATTCCAGGATTTTTCTGCGGCACGAATCCTGAGGTTTGCATTTTTACGGCGCGGCACGACGCTCGTTCGTTTGTGATCTTCTTCGTCGCATTTTGGTGCGAGGACTCCCCCGGCTTACTCCGACGTCCGATTGAGGCAATTCTTGCGCCGTTGGACTCACGACAGGTAGGGCTTTGATCTTCGTGTTTTGAGCTCCTCCTCATTTCGAGTTTATCTTGGAGTTCCCCGAGCTTCCATTTGACCCTTTTTCTTGGGCGGAGTTTTGGACAGCACTATGGTATTTCGGCCATATCTTTGCGCACAGGCATCCGATTGGGATGATTCAAAAGGCGTTTTGCATCTACACATCATGAGGAATATCTCCAAATTTTCTTGGAATTTTCTGAGTTTTTCTCCGAAGGTGAAAGTCCCTGTTTGCAGAACCTTGTGATTCAGATTTTGCGATTTGTTTATTTCGGGGTGGTTCCCTTGTCGGATTTGTTTCTCAGTGTAGGAAACTCGGATTTGAGCGTGCAGGTAGTCGTTTCGACGGGTTCATCGCGAGGATCGTGACAGTATTTTACTTGGAATTTTCCGGGCCCTTCTCTCAGGTAAAAATAGGGCATCTTTGGGACTGAATTCTGGACAGCATGTTTTCGGATACTTGTGTGCTTATTTGTGTGTATGTTTTGGGGTAATTGTGAACAGCGATCGCGGCGGTTTACCTGTTTGAGCATTTGGCGTGAAAAGGGGATATTGGACAGCGAGGAGGTTTTACAGCTGAGGATTGCGCGGGTCCAGGTGGGTGGTTGCTTTATCCCTCTTTTCTGACTTACCCACTAGGAGTATTAGAGAGATCCTTCTTGGACATCCATGGTTGATAATTGTAATTGGGACTTGCATGCTTGTGGGAATCTGATAGTGGTTGGGACTTATACATGATTGTATGGATTGCTATGTTAGCACTTAACCTTGCATGTGGAATGGAATATTTAATTGGGACTATATGATTTATCCTGTTAGTGGTATTACTTGAGGATTTTATGACATGCATAGGTGGATAGTAATGCATTATTATGGAACATGGATTATAGACATGTGTGGTTGGATAATGTTTTAGCATGATGGTTATATCTATGCGGAGCTATTAATTGTTACACATGTGGAACCACTATTGGTCACCTTTTCCTTTATTTTCTTGAGAACACTTGCATGCTTGTATGGACATCTAGATAGGCCATCTTTTATCGCTACACTTTCATGCTGGAACTTGACTTAGGAGAAACCTTGTTTGCTTCTTTTCTCCTTTTCGTTAGTCAGGTGGTTCTTGTTGCTCGGGTTTGAGCAGGGGTTTGGGATAGTGTAGCCGGGGCCTGGATTGTGGATCATGGGTTTTGGCGGCGACCGCGGATATTGGGCGGTTGACCGGATGTCGGTTATAGGACATCGGTGATAGGGCATGATTATGGACTAGAGGGTTTTGTGGCAACCGCGGATAGTAGGCGGTTGACCAGATGTCGAATGTGGGACATGATTGTGATTGTGGGTTATTCCGGCGACCGCGGATATTGGGCGGTTGACCGGAGGTTGGTTGTTAGACCTGGTCGTGGATTGTGGGGTATTGCGGCAATCGCGGATGTTGGGCGATTGACCGGATGGTTACTTTTGCATCTGATTGGGAATCAGTTTTCTTTTAGTGGAGGGTTGTGTTCCACTGGGGCTTTATAGTTGTGATCCAATCCTGCTTTTGTTACTTATCACACCGGCGCGGTTATTGCCCGGTGATGCTTTCCTCGTGTGGGTCGCTCCCCTCGAGATCCCCTCCGGAGGCCGGGGCCAGACAGTTCTGGACAGTTTTGCTATCACATCGACGGGGCTTATTTGCCCGATGATGAGGGCGGCAGTAGGAACTTTGCTATCACATCGGCGCGGCTTACTTGCCCGATGATGAGGGCGGTACAGATTGGATTCATCTGGGACGGTTGGTTATTGTTGCATACGGTTATTCCAGTCTAGGACTGTATTTTAGAGGCATAGTAGTGGTAGATTTCCCTTTTTCAGCGGTTTCATTTCTTACCACTCTTCTTTCCTTTTTGCCTCTGGTAGACCTAGTGGGTGTGTCAGAATTTGAGGTTTTACCCACTAGGGGAGGCTACTGGTTTACTAGTAGTTCTCACCCCCATTCTTCTTTCCTCTTTTTCTTCTTCCTTGTTTTGCAGTGTCTTCTGCGGGTGCTGCTGGGCTTTCAGCAGCGGGTCGAGGAGAGAGGATGACTGAGTAGATAGATCTCGAGGCAGGATGAGCGGGTTAGCTGGACTGTTGGTGTACCCAGGTTTCCTCAGACGGTTGTACTTTTACATTTGGGACTGGCTTTTGCCAGCAGGTTGTATTTATTTTGGTGAGCTGGGAGAGACTGATGTATCATTTATACAGATGTATTGTATTTTATTTCCAGCTTCAGTCTGAGATGTATTAGATTTTAGTTCAGCTCTGTTTTTATCGCTCTTTTATTGTTATCTGTTATATCTGAGCAGGTTTGGCGCTTCGTGTACGCGGAAAATACCGTGTGCACGGCGGATCTGTAGACAGGCCCGGGTTCTGGTTTACACCCGGGGCGTGACAAACACGGCGCTGATTGCGGGCTAATCGAAGCCTGCCACGTGGCAGCCGCTGCGTTGGCTGCGCCCGGTGCACGCCCAATGGACCCGTGGACCGGCCTTCTACGAATTGAGCCAATTTGGCCTAAATAGTCAATTTTCACCGTTTTCGCGCGCTGGATCCGTTTTTGACGTCCGTTTGACGCACAACGGGCTCGGTACACCAATAATAGGTGTTTTCTCACCGCTGACCACCCAGTCAGGCCGCACTGCAGGTCCGAGACACCACACCTACACCTGTACCAATGCCTCCTACTGATCCTACTATGATTAATTATCATTGTCTGAACCGGATTCTTAGCACCCTATCTAATAAGTTTTATGATATTTACTATAGTATTTAGACTGCTAGAGAACTCTGGATTTTTTTAGAACAGAAGTATGGCCAGATTGATCCTACTAAGAAGAGGTATCAAGCTTCAGATTTGTTTAAGTTTAAATTGATAGATAGTAAACCAATGTCTGACCAACTTCAGGATTTTAAGTATATTATTGAGCATCTTAGATTTAGTGGAGTAGATCTAGATGAGAGTTTCTTAGCTGCCACTTTAATAGATAAGTTGCCTCCTTCCTGGTCTAGCCATGCCAATGATCTGAATCATAATAAAAAATAGTTGTCTCTGAATTTTGTCCTAAGATCCATTAGGATAGAAGAAACTAACCGAGCTAGGGATAAGAAGCCTAGCGAGCCTTCTACCCAAGCCAACCTAGTAGAAAACCCGAAACCTAAAGGTAGAAATTTTCAACCCTTTAGGAACTTTAAGAAGAAACCTTTCCAACATAGAAAGTTCAACCCAAACTTTAAGAAGCCTTCACCTAAGGGAAGTGGAGTAAATTCTGGATACTCTGTGTGCGGGAAGACGAACCACTTTGCGAAGGACTGCTATTATCGCAAGACTCAGCCTTCCGCGTCAAAGAAGAAGGGAGCTCCTCCTGAGCGTCAGCTGAACAAGTTGACTGTTGTACCCATCCCTTCTGACTCCCCTATCAGGTTAGAATCTAGTTTACCTTAGGTTAACCTTACTCTTAGTTCTTCTAATTGGTGGATTGACACTGGATCAAATGTACATGCTTGCTCTGACCGCTCTTGGTTTTCCACTTATCAGGACTCAAGTGGAGGATTGGTGAACATGGGGAATGCAGCATCTTCGCGCGTGCTTTGGACTGGTCGAGCGGACCTGAAGTTGACCTCTGGGAAGACTCTTTCCTTACACGGCGTGCATCATGTTCCCGATTTGAGGAAGAACTTGATTAGTTCTTCTCTTTTAGTTCAGTAAGGATTTAAGTTTGTTTTTGAATGTAATAGAGTAGTAATTACTAAAGGTGTGAATTTTATTGGGAAAGAATATTTTTGAGTGATGGTTTATTTAAATTTTCTGTGATGACTTCTACTATTATTGAAAGTATTATTTTGAATATTGTTTCCTCTGATGTTTGCCATGGAAGATTGGGGTATGTAAATTTTAATACTGATAAGAGATTGATGAATCTTGATTTAATTTCTAAGTCTGTTTCAAATGATCGTAGATGCATGTGAAATATGTGTGCAAGTTAAGGAACCTTGGAAACCATTTAAATATGTAGATAGAGATTGTGATATGTTAGAACTAACACACAGTGATGTTTGTGATGGATGTAGACCCAGTAGGGGTGGAAGCAAATATTTTGTAACATTCATTGATGATCATTCGAAATATTGTTATATTTATCTAATTAAGAATAAAGATAAAGTTTTGAATAAATTTAAGATTTATAAAGCAAAAGTTAAAAATCAATTGGAAAAGAAAATTAAGATTCTAAGATATGATCGAGGAGGTGAATATACATCGAATGAGATGACTGTTTTCTGTCAAAATTTGGAATTGTACATCAAGTGACTACACCTTATACACCTCAATCTAATGGAGTAGCAGAACGAAAAAATAAAATTTTGATGAATATGGTGAATTCGATAATTATTAGTTCTGGTGCACCCGAGAACTTGTGGGGGGAAGCTTTGATGACTTCTTGTGTAATTCTTAATAGGATTCCCCATAAGAGTTCTTCTGTATCTCCTTATGAACTTTGGAAGGGAAGAAAATCTAATCTGAATTATTTTAAAATGTGGGGGTGCCTAATTAAAGTAAAGATTTCTGAAAATAAGAAGAGAAAGATTGGTCCTAAGACTGTGGATACTGTTTTCTTAGGCTATACAAATGGTAGTAATGCTAATAGATTCTTTGTGGTAAATTCTGAGGTTAATGAGATTTCTAAAAATATAATTATTGAAGCTAGAGATACAGTATACTTTGAGGATATATTTCTTTTTAGAACTAGAGTGGATAGACATGTTCCTGTTGGATCTAAAGGTAGCTCTAGTAGACCTAGCACTAGTGAACCTATAGAAGAGTCTGAACCTAGGAGAAGTAAGCGTTCTAGGATTGAGAAGACTTTTGGTGATGATTTCTGTGTCCTACTTATAGAAGATACCCTATCTACCTTTGACCAAGCTATGACTTCTGTAGATGCATCATTTTGAAAAGAAGCTGTTAATTTGGAGGTGCAATCAATTCTACAGAATTATACTTGGGAGTTATCTGATTTACCTGTAGGTTGTAAGCCTGTAGGATGTAGATGGATCTTTAAGAAGAAGTTGAGACCAGATGTTTCTGTAGATAAGTATAAGGCTAGACTTGTAGCTCAGGGTTTTCCTAGAAGCTTGGTGTAGATTATTTTGATATGTATGCTCCTGTAGCTAGGATTACTTCTATTAGAATTCTGCTTTCTTTAGCCTATGTCCATAATTTGATTATTCATCAGATGGATGTTAAGACTGCTTTTCTGAATGGTGATTTAGAGGAATAGATTTATATGAAGTAACTTGAGGGATTTATTGTTGCTGGACATGAAAACAAAGTTTGCAAGTTGACAAAATCTTTATATGGACTTAAACAAGCTTCTAAGCAAAGGCGTTTGAAATTTGACTCTTTGGTCGTGAAAGATGGTTTTCATATGAACATGTCTGATAAATGTGTGTACTCTAAGGAATACAATAGATAGATAGTGATCCTATGTTTGTATGTTGATGATATTTTGATCTTTGGAACCAATATGGATGTGATAATAGATGTTAAGAAATTACTTAATGATAATTTTCATATGAAGGATCTTGGGCAAGCTGATGTGATTCTGAACATGAAGATCATAAGAAAATCAAATGAAATTATTATGAGCCAATCTCGCTACAGTGAACAAGTGCTAAAGAAGTATGGATATTTTGATTCTAAGATTGTTGTTACACCTTATGATTCTAGTGTGCATCTTAAGAAGAATAAAGGTGATCCTATAGGACAGAATAGGTATGCTCAGATTATTGTAAGAAAAGCGAATGGGCATGCAAGCGCATTTAATGCAGCGAAAATAATTTTTATTTATAAATATGATCTAATCATATATACCTTAACATCATAACATTTATGATAGTAGTATGTATATATATATATATATATATATATATATATATATATATATATATATATATATATATATATATATATATATATATATATATATATATATATATATATATATATATATATATATATATATATATGTATATATACATATACATATATGTATATGTATATACATATCAAGATCATCTCGTGAGACACACAAAAATTATTATTCTAATCTAATTAGAAGAAGGGTTAGAATTTCAACCTTTGCTGATTACTGAAATTGTCTGTCGGTTGATATTGTGACGCCCCAACTTCCCAGGTAGCTCTAGCACGCTTAACTCTCATAACCTCTTGGATATTGCTACCATCCAAAATGCTATAGCTGGGTTAAAAGATTTAGTCCTATTATATCATTTATATATAGGACTAATCCAAATTCCGGGGTGTCACATTCTTCCACCCTTTAAGCCCTGACGTCCACGTCAGGCTCAAGCACACTCACAAGCACCAGGCGATTTGAGACTCGCCTCGCTAGCCTTAGCCGACCTTGTGAGGAGCTGCACTCCACTCACAACGGTCATTAGCCGGGGAGTCTCGCTCTACCCGCTATATAACCCTGGCTCAGCCGAGACTCATCTCACATTTCCGGCTGGTGAATGACTCTGATACCAACTGTGATGCCCCAACTTCCCAGGGGGTCACCCATCCTAGAACTACTCTAGCTCTAGCACGCTTAACTCTCATAACCTCTTGGATATTGCTACCATCCAAAATGCTATAGTCGGGTTAAGAGATTTAGTCCTATTATATCATTTATATATAGGACTAATCCAAATTCCGGGGTGTCACAGATATTGGATCTGAATTTCCGGTCCTTTGAGCCGCACAACTGTCCGGCCTCTATGTGTATCCACACAAGGCTGCTCCGGGATCTGTGCTTCACACAATAAATCTCAAAACTCCTTTCGTGATTTCTTGTATCAATGTGGAGAATAATTAATTCTCAAATTGTGCTAACAATTTCAAGAGAATTAACTATAATATAGAGACCAATTATTATTGTCGAAAGACTTCTCTCTAATGATTAAGAGAACTCTATATGATTAAGAAAACTCTAATGATTAAAGAGAATTCTATATGATTACTTTATATGATTCTTCATATGATTACTTCATATGATTTCTCATATGATTCCTTCATATGATTTCTCATATGATTCTATCACTCATTGAGGGAGATTACTCCTTTTTATAGGCTTGTGAGCCATAAATGAGAGGAGAGTAAACTCCTCTCATTCATTGGGTGGGAAGAAATGAAAAGAGAGGGGAGAGAAATAAATGACCTGTGAGTAAAAAATCGAAAACTCATTCTTCACTTAATATCAATTAATAAGTAGAAGAGTTTTTTTTTTTCCCTTCATGAATGCATGGCATTTTCTTTCTCTCTTCCTCCTCGTCTCCATCTCTAAACAAAAGAGAGAAATATCACCTCTTGAGCTATTGCAACTATTGCACGTAAGTCCTTATACTAAATCAAATTTAGTATTAGGTTTCTCCACACAAATTTTATCTTTTGCAATTATAGATTTTTGCTAACCGCGTTAACAAATAAATTCTTGTTTTGCTATTTTAGCAAAATGGTCTCTATAAATTCTCTAAGCACAAAATCGCACGCAACCTTTATTGTGTGTGACCACATAGGTTCAATTCTACTTGGTTGTGAGATGTGACGCTAAACTCTTTTAGTGTCTGTAGTAGTCGTGAATTTTTAAAAAGGTTTAAATAAATTTTTGGATTTACAAATAGCAGAGAATTCGTTTGTGCACCAAATTGGACAAATAAATAGCCTAACTTGAAGGTCTCGACGAGCCGGACGTCATGGCGAAATCCATTTCGCATTTCGTCGAGAAAATTTTCTCGAAGTACGTAAAAAGCACCGAATTAATGTTTTCTTTAAGTATCTAGGGTATACTTGGGCTGAGGCCTTTGGGACTTTGTTCACTGGGCTTCTGCTAACCTAAGAGGCCCACGAAGGTGGCTGAGCAGAGCTCGGAGCTAGGGGATAGAGTGTGAAAGGGTTTGGTGCAAAGAATGAGGCATTAAGTGTGGTTGCCTCTTGGACTACCCTGGGCCAGAGCTCGAAGAGATTTGGGGAAGAATCCGAAGCTTCAATCTCCTCCAAGTCTCCCAGATCAAACCCTGAGTGTTGGGTGGCCAAGGAGTCACAACACCATTGTTGTGAGCTCGGGAGAGAGAGAGAAGGAAGAGAGCTGAACCAAACCTTACCAAAGTAGGATCTGAAGAGCTCAGAGGATTCCTTGGCATCTCTGGAACATTGCTGGAGTTTGCCGTGGCGCGTGAAGAAGGGATCAAAAACCAGCTTCTTCCTCCTTCACCAACTCCGGCCAAGGTAAGAGCACCCTAACCACTGGTTCCTAGCACCCGAGACCCTTAGCAGTAGATTTCCTATGTCCTAAGGATGCTCTCTGCACAAGCCCGAGCCCCCATGCAGCCTGGTTGGCCGGCGGGAGCAAAGATGGCCGGAAACCTAGCCGTGCTCCGCCGCCGTTTTTCCCGGCAACCAGTGGACCAAATGGGAAAATTAAATGGTGGGCTTGAACTGTAGGAGATAGGGATCAACTCCACCAAATTTGGTGGAGTTTGATCAAGAGGATCACTCGCAGAACCTAACCCTAATTTTCGGGTTTCTTGCACATGGCCGAGTTTACTGCTCCGGCGCCGGCGCGCCTCCCCGCCGCCGGCCACTTGCCCAGAAGTGTTGCTGGGAGTGTAAGGAGTGCATCCATGCACTTGCATGCTGCCCATGCAGCGTCGGGAAGTTGACGGCCATTGTTGACCCGAAATGAAGTTTGTTGCGGCCGCCGGCGCTCCGGCCAACTCCGGTTGGGCTGGGTTGGTCGGGAAGCTTCCTGTGGACCAGAGGAACAAGTCCATCCAAGTTGGAGGACTCCATGCTACCTCTGCTGAATTTCACCATTAGAGGTGTTTAAGCTCGAAGGGGAGCTTGGCCCCGCCGCGCCGCCGCCGTGCCTTGTCGCCGGGCACGGGCTCGGGAAGTTTCGCAAGGTGATTTGGCACCTGTTGGTGCATCTGGATGAAGCCCAGAATCTCTGGGTTGATCATCACGAATTTCAAAGAATGGGGTCATCTTCTTCCTCGAGCCCGAGCTTAACCTGGGGGTTTTTAGTTGCTCCAAGATGGGGGGAAATGATCACTAAGTATAATGGAGTATTTTGCTCCAAGTTATTTGCAGATTAGTTAAGTATTTGCTGAGATCCAACCTTGAGTTGGTGTTGTATGGTGTAGTATGAAGTGTGCATGACAGGTGTTTGAGGAAATGCCTCAATAAGAATTTAAATAGAATTATCTCTCGAGTTGTATATCAAAGTTGCTTAGAAAGGTCCCCTGAGCTTGATGCTCACTTCAGATCAATCTGAATTTGTGTGGACAAAGATCTGGTGCAATGTGAACTCATGTGAGAGCAAGGGCTTGGTTCTGGTTGAACCAGCACACCTAGGCTGCATCTAGGGCAAGCCCTGGGGTCCTGGCAATATCCAGGGACTTTTTGATTCATGGAGTTTTGTCTGAAAGTGTATAGATGCAAAGTTGTGTCGAAACCAAGCTTAAATATAGTAGTTGCCTAAGAACAGAGTTGGGGTCTGTTTGAAATGTTGCAACAGTGTACTCCTAGCTAATTTGGGGTCACTGGAGGCAATGCTCGCGTTTATTTTTGGTTTTGATGAGCCGAAGAAACAAAAATGCGTTTCGACTATGTTAGAGAAGTAATTCATGGCCCGAAGTTTTCCTCGGGTATCGTGCTGCCACAAATGGGTGAGCACGGCGTTCAGCAAGTCAAATGTCACCTACTGGAGGTGACGGCTCGTAAAAATGATTCTCTGTTTAAGAGAACGAGCCAAAACAGTGTTAATTAGTGTATAAAACACATTCTGGATAAGCTCGAGGGGCTTGCTGCAATTGTAACAATATGGAAAAACTAGATGAATGTTCTAAAACATTATTGACCTTTCGGTGGGTTTCCCGGGGTTCTTGAAAAGCTAAATATGCTTAATAATGCGATAATCGACGAAATGGTCGATTCACGCTAGTTGCACATTGAGGATTTGGTAGATCCTGAGTTGTCATCTGGTATTGTTGTAGGCCCCAGTCATCAGGAGCCAGCCCGTGATCCGTCTTGTGGTTATCGCGACCGTCTACCTTCTGGTGGAGTCGTTGTTCCTCCTATATACAGGTGGGTTTATCTTCGGTCCGCGTTTTATCAGGTCGGCCCTATTGGGTGCCGTGGTAGGTCGGACCCCTGTTCTTGGTGTAGCCCTGAACCTATGCTTTAGCCTTACTATATGCTTTCATTCCCGCATTCAGTCATTACAGCTATATTGCTTGATTATACTGATGAGCCTTTCGTTATACTCTATTCTTCACTGCATGTTTAGAATAGGAGTTCTAGTCTCATACCTGGCATGATTTGCATCAGTATCGATATCCCGATGGGGATTTTCTCGGCTTCTCGCCGACTGTCCGGTCTACCGACCGTGGATTGAGATTTAGCATTATGATTGCTATTGAGTTATACCTGCTCTTACTACTTGCTTGCATATCAGCACAAAATCCTTACATCTGCATAACCTTGATCCCACAGATGAGCTTTTATTATGCCTTGATTTCCAGCAGTAGTTATACATCATGCTTATATTCCAGCAGTTGCTTGTTATCATATTGAGATATATCATGCTTCTTCAGCAGTAGATATGCATTTCCTGGACACATGCCATGCTTGATTGGTCACTAGCATAGTTCTATACCTATCTCTATTCTTCACTACATATTTAGAATAGGAGATACTACTTCAGCATGTGGCATGTTATACTTGTATCCCAGTGGGGATTTTCCTCGGCTTCTTGCCATCTATGTGGTCAGTGGACCATGGTTTGAGCATCAGCATTATGATCGCCGTGTCGAGCCAGCTTTCAGTCGCGCACACCAGCGGATTAGCTACCCGTGTGGGTGTTCTTTACCGGTAGAGAGGTCTGATTGACCCGTGAGCCTTTGAGGTTATGATAGCTTGATTGGGTGTCCAAAAGGGGCTTTAGCCTGAGGCCCCAATGACCAAAAGGGGCTTTTGCCTGAGGTCCGACCAAAAGGGGCTTTTGCCTGAGGTCCATATGCTCCATGGCAGTTTAGCCTGAGGCCCTTGTGGCCAACAGTGGCATTCGATTGGGTATATTTGAGGTGACACCTTTGACGCATGATCTTTGTTATTTCCTGCTTATCATATTATCAGTTATAGCATGATCATTCTCTGCTTATTATATTATCAGTGTTAGCATGATCATTTCCTGCTTGTCAGATTATCAGGTATAGCATGATCATTCTCCGCTTATTATATTATCAGTTTTAGCATGATCATTTCCTGCTTGTCAGCTATAACATATTCATTCCTACTTGTCAGATTATTAGTTATAGCATGATCAGCTTTATATATGATTACACTGCTCTGTTGATTAATCCATGATTAATGGTACTCTGCTTAGATTATATATTTGAATTATACCTTTCAGTTTCAGTATATCCTACTTTTGCTATCCGCTTATTATGGTATCCAGTAGGTACGGCTTGCTATTTCCCGGCCCGTCGTGCCCACTGGGATACACTCCGGTGTGTCTCACACCCTCGGGTGACTGTTTTTCAGGTCCTTCGGGTGCGGGGACCTTTGGACGTTCTGTGTGAGGACGCGTGTTAGCTTGTCCCTGGTAGGAAGTACCCCTTTTGATTTAGCAAAACATTATACTGTTATTTCCATTTTGAGAACTAGATGTATTGAACTTATGAACCTTGTGGTTGTAATAGAGTAGAACTTATTTAGTTTAGCTATCTCGTATCTACTCTGATTGACTGTTTCGGTTAGCCGAGCACATATAGGGAAGGCTCTGTTTGATGTACAGAGACTTTTCTATATGTGTGGCGGTCTGTTCACGCCTTGGAGAAAACAAGATTTTTAACTCTGATTTAAAAAAAAAAAAAAAAATTTAGACCCACTTTTGAATCTCGGGGCGTGACAGTGTCACAATCGGAACTCCTTTCGATGGACCAAAATATTTTTGACTCTCCCAATAGAGTGTGATCAACACTCATGTGGGTCCCACAATCCACGAGTGACACTTAGCAATATGTCGCGGTAATCCAAGTAGAATGAATAATAGACTAAACCTCTAGGTTTAGTTACCGTGTGATTAAATCCTTCTATCACTTGTCCTAATTGAGGCGAGGTTATGGATAACTCGTCAAAACCCATTACTCAATTATATATCTTATCTGATCATTAACTGATATATGAAAACTTCTTTTCATAAAATCGCACTGCCTTGGCCAAAGACTTTCATATCTTAAATAACAGATAGCATAGGATAATTACCTCTCTACCGAGGGTTATAGATTCTATTTTAACACACACATATCTTTATGCATGATCCACTATAGCCAATATATGTAGACTTTAACTCATGATTAGGGTATAAAGTATTTAAATAGTCAAACTACAGTAACCCATACGTGAGATAATCGTGGTGTCTCAGGTCAAAGGATCACTCACACCACTACAGCATGGAACAATTCACTGACGATTGAGTAGACATCCATGTGATTGTTCATAATTGGTCATGCTCAGTGAAAATGTTCTCCAACATTCACCTGTATACTTGCTCTAGTGTCACCACACTAATGACTTAAGACTCGTCATCCCATAAGGGAAGCACAATATACACTGACCTAACCGGATTTATCACCGCCCTCGTGATAATCATATGATCAGGAGCATTTAATAATTAATTACAAAAGAATACATGTCTCAAATTCCTAACATCTTAGGAATATGATTCTTTTACCATTAATTCTAAGGACGATTCATATATATATTCGACAATAATATGAATAAATAAATGCCAATTTATTAATTTAATGAAAGATACAAAGATACTAACTCTATAGTTGTGGCACCGATTGGCTTATAGGGCATATAACTAACAATCTCCCACTTGCACTAAAGCCAATCACCCATATAGCGTAGACCCATTTTCTCAAGATGGCCTTGCAGCTTTTGTTGAGTGAGTGCTTTGGTTAGTGGGTCTGCTACATTGTCAGCAGAAGCAACTTTTTGCACGAGTATTTCATTCATTTCAATATAATCTCTGATTATATGATATCGCCGTTCAATATGCTTGGATTTCTGATGAGATCTTGGCTCCTTAGCTAACGTTATGGCGCTATTATTGTCACATAAAAGCAGCGTTGGTTCCTTAATAGCTGGAACCACATGGAGTTCTGTAACGAACTTTCTAATCCAAACACATTCCTTTGAAGCTTCTAATGCAGCAATATATTCTGCCTCCATGGTGGAATCGGTAGTCGTCACTTGTTTGGAACTTTTCCAAATAATGGATCCTCCATTACATATGAATAAATACCCTGACGTAGACTTTCTATCATCAACATCTGACATGAAATCGGAATTTGTGAAGCCTTCTAGCTTCAACCCACTATCTCCAAAGACTAGGCACATATCCTTAATTAGTTCTTCTCAAATACTTAAGGATATTTTTAACTGCAACCCAGTGTTCCATACCCGGGTTAGATTGATATCTACTTGTGACACTCACAGCTTGTGCGATATCAGGTCTCGTACATAGCATTGCATACATTAGACTCCCAATAGCTAAAGCATATGGAATTCTATTCATGCATTCTCTTTCCTCGGGTGTTTTAGGACACATCTTCTTGGAAAGATAGATTCCATGTCTAAGAGGTAATAGACCTCTTTTGGAATTTTCCATACCGAATTTCTTCAGTACTTCCTCTATGTACATTTTTTGAGATAGGCTAAGCAACCGTCTAGACCTGTCTCTATAGACCTTTATACCTAAAATATAGGATGCATCGCCTAAGTCTTTTATGGAGAAATTCTGAGACAACCACAATTTGACCGATGACATCATCCCAATGTCGTTCCCAATTAAAAGTATATCATCCACATACAATATGAAAAATGTGACAGCACTCCCACTAGTCTTTTTGTACACACATGGTTCTTCCTCGTTTCTGGTGAAATCAAACAATTTGATTGCATCATTAAAACGAGTGTTCCAACTCCGAGATGTTTGCTTTAATCCATATATGGATCTCTGAAGCTTGCACACTTTATGATTATCATTGCTAGAGGTGAAACCTTGAGGCTGTTCCATACATATGTCTTCCTCAAGATATCCATTAAGGAAAGCAGTTTTCACATCCATCTGCCATATTTCATAATCATAATATGCAGCTATAGCAAGTAAGGTTCGAATGGATTTTAACATGGCCACTGGCGAGAAGGTCTCCTGATAATCAATACCTTCTCGTTGACTATAACCTTTCGCCACCAGCCTTGCTTTATAGGTCTCTACCTTTCCATCTGAACCAATTTTTCTCTTGAAGATTCATTTACATCCAATGGGCACTATACCCACTGGTAAATCATCTAGAGTCCAAACCTTGTTGGAATACATGGAGTCCATTTCAGACTTCATAGCTTCCTTCCATCTCTCGGAGTCGATGTCTAGCATCGCCTCTTTATAGCTAGTAGAATCATGTCTATGATCTTTATCTCCCATTAAGAACATTTCTTTTACCTTCTCAACGACAAATCCTAAATATCTGTCTGGAGGTTGGGAAACTCTACTAGATCTTAGAAGTGGTAGTATGTACAGTGGTTCTGATTGAATAGAGATTTTTGGTCGATCATTATAGATTTGTTGCTCATCAGAGACATTCTCATTAAGCTTTATTTTCCTCCCACTACCTCCTTCTTGAATGAATAGTTTCTCAAGAAAAGAGGCGTGCCGACTCACAATAATATTTTGATCTTGGGGAAAATAGAAATAGTATCCCAATGATTCTTTGGGATAACCAATGAATCTACCTTTATCCGACCTTGCTTCCAATTTGCATGTCTTCAGCTTCTTAACAAAAGCCAGACATTCCCAAATCTTGAGGTGACCAAGAGTTGGCTTTCTATTATACCAAATCTCATATGGAGTGGTAGAAACAGATTTGGAAGATACTCTATTTAAGATATATGCAGCAGTGAGGAGAGCATACCCCCAAAGTGACATAGGCAAATTAGTGAAACTCATCATGGATCGCACCATATCTAATAAAGTGTGATTCCTCCGTTCAGATACTCTATTAAGTTCCGGAGTGCCGGGAGGAGTCAATTGAGAGATAATGCCATTTTCCTTGAGGTAGTTTAGAAAGTCTGTACTTAAGTACTCTCCTCCTCGATCTGATCGAAGATTTTTTATAAACTTTCCAGTTTGTTTTTCAACTTCATGTCTAAACTCTTTAAACTTTTCAAAGGCTTCAGATTTTTGTCTCATCAAGTAGACATACCCATACCGTGAATAATCATCAGTAAAGGTGATGAAGTAAACATAACCTCTCCTGGCTTGCACATCAAATGGTCCGCATACATCAGTATTCACCATGGCAAGTATATTAGTGGCTCTTTGTCCTTGTCCAATAAAGGGCAATTTGGTCATCTTTCCTTGAAGACATGATTCACAAGTTGGATATGGCTCGCAAGCCAATGAGCTCAAGAGCCCATCTTTCACCAATTTGTTAATCCTCTCTTCACTGATATGACCTAATCTAAGATGCCACATATACTTGTGATCTACCTCTTCTCTAGGTCTTTTAGACCCTACGACATTCATTTCCTGCTCAACTGTATTTACACTTGCATTCATATGTAAGTGATATAACTTGTCAATCATTGTTCCATAGCCTATCAATTTATTTCTCAAATAAATTGAGCAAGTATTTATTTTAAAAATAAATTTACAACCAATCATTGCTAATGAAGAAACAAAAATTAAGTTTCTACTAGCATTAGGAACGTAAAGACAATCTTTTAATTCTAAAACTATGCCTGACGGTAATAGTATAGGATAGGTCCCTACGGCTAATGCAGCAACTTTTGCTCCATTACCCACTCGTAGGGTGATTTCTCCTTCCTTCAGCCTTCTACTTTGTTTTAAACCATGCATCGAGGTGCACAAGTGAGAAGTGCATGCAGAATCAATTATCCAAGTGGTAGTAGAACATACCGACATACTAGTTTCAATAATGAGCAGGTCGGACTTACCTTCAGAAGGATTGTCCTTTGCCTTGTTCTTTAGGCTAGCAAGGTATTCGGGGCAGTTCCTTTTCCAATGGCCATCTCTATTACAGTGGAAACATTTTTCTGTAATGACCTTCTTAGAAACTTGTCTTTTGATATTACCCTTTGGCTTTTTACTGGGTTTCTTGTTTCTCCATTTAGACTTTCTTTTGGAGGAAGAAGCCCGTTCCATAGCCAAGACTGTCCCCTTGTTACCTTTTATTGTTCCTTCTGCTGTCACCAGCATATTCAAGAGCTCTGAGAGAGTGCACTGAATCTTATTCATTTGAAAGTTAATGACGAACTGCGAAAGTGAGTCAGGTAAAGACTGCAGAATTAAATCTGTTTGCAAGTCTACGTCCATCCGTAGGCCGAGCTTCTCAAGCTCCTCAATATCTTCAATCATTTTCAAACAATGATGATTAACTGATTGGCCTTCAGACATTCTTGCTCGAAATAACGCTTTGATATCTCATATCGAGTAGAGCAGCTTTGTTCACTATACAGTTCCTGTAAGTGAAGTAGAATGGCTGATGCACTGTCCATGTGCTCATGTTGGTGTTGCAACTCGTTGCTCATCGATGCCAACATGTAGCACCTGACTCTATTATCGTCATCTATCCATTTTTCATAGGCAGCTCTGCTGCTCATTATCATCAGTTGGAAGTTCAGGAGCAGGAGTGGTCAAAATATAGGTAATTTTTTCGGAGTTGAGAACAATTCTCAAGTTCCATAGCCAATCCGAAAAATTAGGACCGGTCAAGCGGTTGGTATCAAGAATTTTAGTGAGAGGGTTAGAGGCAGCCATATTCTGCAAAATGTAAAGATATTCACTTAGTTTTGTATCTTTCATTATTCCATTTGATTATGAACTTTTAATCAAATGGTATCTCCCACTAAATTTTACAAATTTTCACACTTCTTTAATGAAAAAACGAAAACCTCTTAAATTGGTTTTTAGTGGGAATTGCGCTCTCATCGATTTTTGTAAATTATCTCACCTAACAGTTATTGGTAATTAGTAATTCGATGAATGAACAACTCTTGCCCAATGTTTCAGAAACATATTGCAATCATTCTTTGACCTCTAGGACATAAAAGCCTCACCTAACAGTTATTGGCCTCACATCCTAGTTAAGTTTGACCTACCGTTCAATATATGAATAAAATTAATATTAAACCCTCACCTAACCGTTATTGGGTACAATAATAATTTTACCATATAACATCAAATGTTGATAAGGTGATTACGCTTTCTTCGTGCAAGTAGCCCATGTAACCATGCGTACTACTCAACCCTAAGAAAAACGCCCACGCCTTACAACGGTAGAAGGCCACGATAGAGTGTTCACAACACTCTTCTTTACAACTTAATATTATTTGTTATTATTCCAATCTCATCAGATCTTATTTTCAAATTGCATCCAATGCAATTATATTTTTCATCTAATATAAATTTATATTAAAAGCTAATGATAAAATTAGTCCAAATCACACGATGAAATCTGATCATAGCATTTCATGCCCCATCATATGTAATTTCAATTAATATGTTAATATAACCTTAATACGTTAATTGATTAAGTTAAATGCAATTAAAATATTTCTACTAATTACATATTAACTTAATTAATTAACCAGCATAAGATTAAATAATAATAATAATAATAACAGTATATCAATTATATACATGTGTGGTCCCAATTATTATCATCACAAATTATTTTCAAACATCATATGTATGAAATATATATATATATATATATATATATATATATATATATATATATATTTCAAAAAATCTTGCATAGGCATTTGCATTCGCATTAGGGTTAACTCATATAACCCTAAATCTAAATCAACAATAAGAATAATTTTTGTGGTTGCACGAAGGTCGCTCCGATACCACTGTAAGAAAAGCGGATGGGCGTGCAAGCGCATTTAATGCAGCGGAAATAATTTTTATTTATAAATATGATCTAATCATATATACCTTAACATCATAACAATTATAGGATCTCTAGGTTATCTTGTAGATTACATTAGACCTGATTTAGCCTATATTGTGAACAAATTGAGAAGATATACCCATAACCAAATAGAGAGCATTGGAATGCTTTAGAAAGAGTTTTGAGATATCTGAAAGGCACGGTATCTTATGGATTGCATTTTTGTGGATTCCCTGCTGTATTAGAAGGATTTAGTGATGCTAACTGGATAAGTGATATAGCTGATGTGAAGTCAACTACTGGATTTGTGTTTCTTGGAAGTCATCGAAACAATCTTTGATTGCTAAAAGTACAATGAAATCTGAACTAATAGCTTTAGATACCACTGTAGCAGAGGTCAAGTGGATTAGAGAATTTCTGTATGACTTGCCACTGATAGAGCGGCCTTTGGCATCAGTATGTATACATTGTGATTGTAGATCTACTATTGACAAGTGTGCTCAAGAAAATGTGGAAACAAAGATGAATAGATTTATGAAAGTAAGACAAAAGTATATTCGGCGGAATATTAAGAAGAATGTAATTGCATTGGAATTTGTAAGATCTGCGAAGAACTTAGCTGATCAACTTACTAAAGATTTGTCTAGGCCAGTGATCCTAGAATCGTCGAGGGGGATGGGGCTTAGCCCACAATAGAAACTACCGGTGACGGCAACCCAACCTCTTGGAGGTTCAATGGGTAGAAACAAGTCGAATTGGTAGTTGTGCGGAGCACTGCTTTTATATACTCATCCCTATGGCGACAATGCTCATTTATGCAAGTGGATAGTAAGGGTTCTTACCACGAATGGTTCCGAGACCCTTGAGGCAGGGTGTGTGAGGACCCGGAAATTCCCACGTTTGGATTACTGTTGGATCTGCGGCTTCTGGAGACCCATGTTGGGTGTTAGAGGTGTTTGCGCGCATATTGGACTCAAGGATTGGACCCGGCATGAAAAACGGATCAAGTTTGCACTTCCGGGAATTTTTGGTAAATTTTAGAAGTGGAATTTGGCAAATCGGACTTCGGATTTGGATTCAGCGCGCGAAAACGGTCAAGATGGACTATTTATTTGTATTTTTCGGAGATCGGATGCGAAAACACGGATTTCGAGACTTGGGTTACTGTTCCGGCCGGCCGGGCATCGCCGGCGGCGGCGGGCAGCGGCGGAGCGCGGCGGAGAGAGCTCGGGCAGGCGCGCGGTCCACCGCGGAGGCGTGCACCCGGGCGGAGGACGCGTGGCGCCTTCAGGTTGGCCGGCGCAGCGGGCGCGGTCCACGGAAGAGGCGCGGGTGCACGGTGGACCGGGTGCGGACACATGGCCGAGCGTGGTTGGCGGGTCCTGGTGCGCGCGGTCCACGCGGCAGCGGCGGCTGCCTCGGGATGCGTGCCCGACACGGTGCCGCGGGCGGTGCGGCCGAGCACGTGGGTGCGGCGTGGGCGCTGCCGGGCGACGTGGGGGGGCGCCACGTGGCGCCCGGTGGTTGGTCGGGCGCAGCCGCGCACGTCCGCGTGTCGGGACACGTGGCGTCGCGCGGTTCGCGGGCGCGCGTGCGCCGGGCGCAGGGAGCGTTGCTGGGCCACGTGGCGCTCCCTCGTTGATTCGGGCGCGCACAGTGTTGGGCCGGGCCCAACACTGTAGCCGCCCGAAACCTGCGGGCGCCCGGAACTTGGGCCAAAAGTCCAAAGTGTTGGACTTTCGGGCTGAGCCTATAAATAGGCTGTTGGCTGGGGCTTTCTGCCCCCTTTCACTAGCTCCCCTGCCCTTGGACCCTTTAGCAAAGTTGGAGATCTTCGTGTTGCGCATCTTCTGGCAGAGGCCCGGATTTTTTGGAAGCAGCGGCGTCGACGACTTCGGCATCGGAGCGCAGTGTGGCGATTTTTCATCGGAGGCCCGTTATCGTCGTAGTTTGATCTGAGAGGTCTACAGAGCTACTCCTTCAGTATTTTTGGACGATTTCTGCGGCGTTGGAATCACGAGAGGTACGTCTTCGACTTTCGTGTTGATCATCTTGCTGGATTCAGAGCTTATGACATGGTTTTTCGAGGCATTTCTAAGCCGCTGTTTTCTGGTGGAGTTTTTGGACAGCGGCCCCTTGCCGGAATTTTATCTCCGCACCCGAGTGTCGGATTGAGACGAGCCTATACACTTTTTGGATCTACTAGTCGTAAGGATTATCATTGTATTTTTCCAGGATTTTTCTGAGGCTTGCCCGAAGGTATACTATTCCCCTTTTATCTGTGTTTGAGTTTGCAGTTGTGTGGTTGTGAGTGTTTGCGCACCTGTACTGTGGAATTTGTAACTTGGCCTACGGGGCTCGGATTTGGGCGTGCAGGTACCCGTTTCGAAGGTCTCGACGAGAAGCTCGCTGTGATATTTTATCGGAATTTTCAGGGCACTTTCTGCAGGTGGAAATTTCAGATCTTCAGGACTGTCTTCTGCAGATTTTTGTACTTGGTTATTTTGTGGAATAAAGTGTAACCTTGGACCTTTTGTTGTACCCAGGAGTATTTGCGGATGTTTGTGAACCCGTTGGTGTTGAGGATTCGTGGAGGTTGTTGCTTCTGGTGTTTTCAGCTGTGGAACTCCGGACAGTTAGCATTTTCAGGTGGTGGCCTTGTCTTCATGACCTATGGACTGTGCATAATTCTATCTGTGTAGCGACTTGCATGTTAAGATGTGTTCTTATAGCATGCTAGATTATAGGAATTGATGTTCCTAATGCTGTTAGATGATCATGTGTTTATTTTCCTTCCCTACAAGCTGTTGATTATTGTTATCTTGGAATTTGACCTAGCACCCCGTCATAGTGTTGCATGTGTAACCAGACTAGTAGAAAACCCTCACTTGGGCTAGGATTATTTCTGCTTTAGACATCCACGCTTCTACTTTCCTGGACATAGTGTTCTTCCTCGCCCGGGTAGTGGGGCCGAGTGGTCAGGAGTTATCTTTTAGTGTGGGATGCATGTTACACTCGTGCTTGGGAGCAGAGTGGAGTCTGGTAGATGTAGTTGGTTGTTCATCTGTAGCGGGAGCTGTTTGGGTAGACGGCGGTCCCGAGATGTTTTATTCTCTTGTTTTATCTGTCGCCGCTGTGTTAGTGGCAGCGGTATATCAGTGTTAGCAGGACCTTAAACCCAGAACCTTTTTGGACACACATATGATTTTGTCAACCAACATGGTTTCTTCCAAGCATCGTAGGGTCGCCGGAGTCTGTCTTGTTTGATTGGACGAAGGCATTAGCCCTTCGAGGCTTGGATATAAAACTTGGTTTCAACTGTTTTCCTAAAAGAACTAAAAATCATTAAATATGGATTTCTTACAGATCAGATGGCTTCAGTAAGAAATGTCACCTTTTTCCTATAAATTAACCACCCGAGATGATTCGAGTGGTCTGGGTTCTAAGGTCTGCCTTCTTCTTGGGACGAGAACAACGAGAGGCTATGCCTAGAGCCTGTTCTTGTTTGATTTGGATTGTAGGTTCTAGTCTTTCGGGGTTCCCGGACCCTTCCTCGTGTCAGTGGATGCGATGTTGGCCTGTTGAGGCAGTTGTTCGCAGTGGATGCGGTGTTGGCCTGTTGAGGCAGTTTCTCGCAGTGGATGCGGACTGTGTGCTATGAGTTGGTAGAGTGTGATCTAGAGGTTGTTTTCTGATTTAGTGGTGGAGTGGTTCTCCCACTTAGCTTTGAGGATCTTGGGGTCTGGCAGATCGAGTCGTGGAGGTTTCCCGACTCAGCCATGGTCGTTGCATTATCAGGATTGAGTCGTTGAGGGTTCTCCGACATAGCTGTGAGAGTGTTTGGGCTATTCCTGTTCGAGTCGAGGTTATTTTTCCGACGAGTTGTGCTTTGAGCTTGGAGTTACCGATCTGTTTGATCGTGGATCATAGCCTGCATGAGCCACATTGAGCTTGACAAGAGATACTTACAGAGATATTTGAGATGGGTTACTTTTTGACTCGAGCGGGGTCGCTCCCCTCGAGTGCCACTCCGGAGTAGGCGAGACCGGGTTGTTGTACCGGCGTGAGCTTGAGCTTTTCTATCGCGACTTGTCGTTGCTTTTGTCCCTCTGGCTGTGCTGGTGTTGGCAGTCATGGACGTCCTACATAAGTCCGCTCCTCCGGGACGTAACGGCAGTAGGTTGGCGCAGGTTTGACTGGACCCGAGGAGGCAGTCAGTTCAGATTGGGTGATCCGAGATGAGAGTTAGTTGTGGCATCATGTTCTTTCTGTTCCACTCTTTGAGCATCTAGATAGAGGCATAGTAGCTGTAGAGTTTACTTTTCCCAGCTTTCCTTACAGTACTGCATTTGTTGCTTTATGCCTCTAGTAGACTTAGTGGGCAGACCGTCGGGCTGTTGGCGGCACCCACTGAGAACTACTGTGGGATGTAGTTCTCACACCCGTCGTGGTGTCTTCCCCAGGGACTTCTACTCCGGTTCCTGTTGTTCCTGTTGCTGATCCTTCTTGACCGAGGCGAGGGAGTCGCGAGCTAGTTCCCTACCCGTCGTTGGTGTTGTAGCGGTACCCCTTCAGAGGAGAGCTTCAGTAGATTAGTTATTTTATTTTTTCCTCTTTGAGAGACTGATGTAGTGAGGATTGTCATGTATTGAGAGCCTGTACACTGATGTATTTATTGGAGATACCTCCCGGTTGAGTTTCTGAGTTTGTATATGAGGATATTGTATGATTATCATTTTTTGGGAGACGGACATTGTTGTATTATTTCCAGTTGTACAGGTGATTGATTTAGTTATACAGCAGATTTTTATTTATAGCTCTGATATCTGTTTAGCTGTAGTACTTTTCTTGCAGGTAGGACGCTTCGCCTATGCGGGTTTGGCATAGGTGGCGGATCTGTTGGCAAGCCGGGTCGCAGTTTTCGACCCCGGGGCGTGACAGATTAGAGTGGTATCAGAGCCAGGTTGTAGGTCATTGAGGGACTTAGAAACCCTAGGCTTGTGGTTGGATATTAGGATGACTACGTGAGAGTCGTGACTTTTAGCGAGAGTCCTGATCGAGTTTTGTACCTCTCCCAAGAGACGGGATGAGTGATTGGCATGTTTATGCTCCTAAGCGATTATGTTGGCTGCAGACAACATAATGCTGTGGAATTGATAACATGTCTTAGACTTTCGCTGGATTGGGTCGTTTGGTTGTTGTGTCCTGATGTTTTTTTATTGTGTAGTGGAACTACGATGCCCCTGAGCGTCGTGTAGCGAAAGAGGGCACATCCCGCATCTGATGAGTACCCGAGCAGCGGGAGGACAGAGCTATCAGAGCAGAGCGAGACCCAGGAGTTATGGATCCAGATGGCACAGATGTCGGAGGCTGTCCGATGCCAGGAAGAAGCCATGGAACGTTTTGAGCGCTTGTTTGGAGCCAGAGAGCATAGCCAGTCGGCAGAGTACCGCTTGAGTGTCCTCCAGTACTTTCTTCCTATGCAGTGGTACCTTCAGTTGTACTTGTGGCACCGACTGAGCGAGCAGCCCCTCCGTGCCGATGAGTAGTGCCGAGGCACTGAGGCAGGATGGATAGTGGATAGTAGCTGAGCTTAGGGACATCATTGATCGATGGAGCCAGTCCCGGCAGTCTGAACCATCCCGATTCATAGGTTTGAGTTGGAGCCTTTGTAGGCAGAATTGGGGTTGGTGGTGATGGAGAGACTCTCGGAGAGCCTCCCTGTGCTAGGTAGTTATACAGTCGTTGAACTACGCGCTCTAGGTTTCGAGGGACGAGGCGCATAGGATATGTGTGGCTGAGAGTGATTGCGCCAGGATACCTTTCAGTTTACGTTGGTCCCTCCGTTTAAAGTTATGACGCTTCGTGGTGTAGGCGTGTGTTGGAGCGCGGCGCTGCCAGTTCCTTTGGATAGGGATCTGCCGCAGAGGTGAGTTCTGGATATTGGCGCTGGCGCCGGGTGATGGAGGACAGATCGGCCGGCAGAGATATTTCTGAGTTTATATTTTCCTGGATAACGGGTTCCCGTGATGCCAGAGATCGGGTGGACCCCGATGGCAGCATCAAACCTCTATATCGGAGTGGCGCAAGGCGGTAGCGTGGATTTGTTATCCGCGGAGGACTTTATTCGTCGCCTCAATGTGAGCAGAGACAGAGGTCGTGCTCCCTTGTGGATAGTCCTGATTTTCAGGCAGATTGGGCGACAACCACTTGCTTTGAGCGGATGAATCTGTGCCGCCCGGTTGGAGGCGCCACGGTAGTGGATCGAGTTGTCGCAGGTGTGATTTCATCACAGCAGCGGAAGTAGGAGCATGTTGCATTCCTGCATGGACTAGAGGCAGATTTGTTACCACATGCACTTGAGGTACAGGTTCCTGTTAGTGTTGTGTATGTGGGGGGGCTTGTGATTATGTCCTATGCAGTTGAGGCCGCGAGATATACGGGTAGACTTATTGGTAATTATGGCAGTTCGGCGTTTCGACCTAGTGCTTGGGTTTTGGTTGGCACAGTGCCACAGGATGTTAGACTGCGGAAGGAGAGGACTTTGACCTTCTGCGAGGCAGACGAGAGAAGATTTGGTTGTTGAGGTCGTTAGAGCACACTGGTTTATAGCGACAGTGTGAGAGGTGCTTACGGCGGCACCGGGACCCAAAGATATCTCTGTTGCCACGAACGATTCCGGGTGTGATTTCACCTGAGCTTTGATAATGCCGCCGCCGTTTAGGGAGATAGAGATTGAGTTTGGCGTGGTTCGGGAACCGCGCCGCCCTCGACAGCACCTCATTGATATTGCCAGTAAGCTGGAGAGCTGATGGCGCAGTTGCAGGATCTGATGGATCGAGGGTCTGTTGACCTAGTGCCACGCCGTTGATATACGGTGGTGATGCCACATCGTTGATACACACTGTGAGGGCCCTTTTATGGTTCGGGGTGTAGACAGGTCCGAGTATTATTCTGGACCTTTGATGGAGTTATACTCCGCAGTTGTACGACTGATGCAGGTACAGATTTGGAATCATACGGCTGAGTATTTCGCCAAGATGTGTTCAGGAACGGTAGGGGCATTATGTTATAGTGAGGCCAATTGGATTGATTACGCCCTGCCACTCTTTTGGTTTGAGGAATTGTGCTCCAGCTGTACTTGATTGCATTGGTAACAAGATCCTCCAGGGATATTATGATCTACTACCTCCCCAGAGCGCTTGGAGCAGAGGAGCACTGGTGGATGTTGTACCATGCGTGTGGATGAAGCTTATGCCGGTTATGGAGATACAAGTTTTAGCTTTAGAAGCTCACCTTCTTGGGTCACATTGTGTTAGCCTAGGAGCGGCGGTGGAATTCCGGCCAATGTGGATGCTATTTGAGTGTTGGCTGAGATCACAATTTATTGTGAGGTGAGGACTTTTTGGATTTGGTAGTGCCAGGAGATCTGGCGAATGGATGATGAACTGGTACTAGCGCCGATTGCAGCTTTGCCAGAGATGGGGGATGGCCTTTGTGTGTATGATGCCTCCCATGTGGCTGGTGATTTCCCATTGGTTATTCTTGGAGCATTTGTATCACCCCGATAGGGCACTGT
>CM055067.1:46371773-46478435 GCA_029204045.2 Tillandsia leiboldiana | reverse complement strand
ATTCTTTGACCTCTAGGACATAAAAGCCTAACCTAACAGTTAGTGGCCTCACATCCTAGTTAAGGTGACCTACCGTTCAATATATGCGAAAATTAATATTAAAACCCTCACCTAACCGTTTTGGGTACAATAATATCTTTACCACTATACATCAAATGTGATAAGGTTCGATTACGCTTTCTCGTGCAAGTAGCCAGTAACCATGCGTACTACCAACCCTAGAAAAACGCCCAACGCCTACAACGGTAGAAGGCCACGATAGAGTGTTCACAACACTCTTCTTTACAACTTAATATATGTTTTATATTCCAATCTCATCATATCTTATTTTCAAATTGCATCCAATGCAATTATATTTTTCATCTAATATAAATTTATATTAAAAGCTAATGATAAAATTAGTCCAATCACACGATGAATCTGATCATAGCATTTCATGCCCCATCATATGTAATTCAATTAATATGTTAATATAACCTTATACGTTAATTGATTAGTTAAATTGCAATTAAAATATTTCTACTAATTACATATTAACTTAATTAATTAACCAGCATAAGATTAAATAATAATAATAATAATAACAGTATATCAATTATATCATGCTTGTGGTCCCAATATATCATCACAATATTTTCACATCATATGTATGAAATATATATATATATATATATATATATTATATAGATATATATATATTTCAAAAATCTTGCATAGGCATTTGCATTCGCATTAGGGTTAACTCATATAACCCTAAATCAATCAAAAACAATAAGAATATATTTTTGTGGTTGCACGAGGTCGCTCCGATACCACTGTAAGAAAGCGGATGGGCGTGCAAGCGCATTGAATGCAGCGGAAATAATTTTATTTATAAATATGATCTAATCATATATACCTTAACATCCTAACAATTATAGGATCTCTAGGTTATCTTGTAGATTACATTAGACCTGATTTAGCCTATATTTGAACAAATTGAGAAGATATACCCATAACCAAATAGAAGCATTGGAATGCTTTAGAAAGAGTTTTGAGATATCTGAAAGGCACGGTATCTTATGGATTGGCATTTTTGTGGATTCCCTGCTGTATTAGAAGGATTTAGTGATGCTAACTGGATAAGTGATATAGCTGATGTGAAGTCACACTACTGGATTGTGTTTCTTGGAAGTCATCGAAACAATCTTTGATTGCTAAAAGTACAATGAAATCTGAATATAGCTTTAGATACCACTGTAGCAGAGGTCAAGTGGATTAGAGAATTTCTGTATGACTTGCCACTGATAGGCGGCCTTTGGCATCAGTATGTATACATTGTGATTGTAGATCTACTATTGACAGTGTGCTCACAGAAAATGTGGAAACAAAGATGAATAGATTTATGAAAGGAAGACAAAAAGTATATTCGGCGGAATATTAAGAAGAAGTAATGCATTGGAATTTGTAAGATCTGCGAAGAGACAGACTTAGCTGATCAACTTACTAAAGATTTGTCTAGGCCAGTGATCCTAGAATCGTCGAGGGGGATGGGCTTAGCCCACAATAGAAACTACGGTGACGGCAAACCCAACCTCTTGGAGGTTCAATGGGTAGAAACAAGTCGAATGGTAGTTGTGCGGAGCACTGCGTTTAATATCTCATCCCTATGGGACAATGCGCATTATGCAAGGGATAGTAAGGGTTCTACCAGAATGGTTTTCCGAGACGCCTTGAGGCAGGGTAGGTTTGTGAGGACCCGGAAATTGCCCGTTTGGATTACTGTGGATCTGCGGCCTTCTTTTTTTGTTTGCGGCTTCTGGAGACCCATGTGGGTGTTAGAGGTGTTTGCGCGCATATTGGACCCAAGGATTGGACCCGGCATGAAAAACGGATCAAGTTTGCTTTCCCGGGAATTTTTGGTAATTTTAGAAGTGGAATTTGGCAAATCGGACTTCGGATTTGGATTCAGCGCGCGAAAACGGTCAAGATGGACTATTTATTTGTATTTTTCGGAGATCGGATGCGAAAACACGGATTTCGAGACTTTGGGTTACTGTTCCGGCGGCCGGGCATCGCCGGCGGCGGCGGGCAGCGGCGGAGCGCGGCGGAGAGAGCTCGGGCAGGCGCGCGCGGTCCACCGCGGAGGCGTGCACCCGGGCGGAGGACGCGTGGCGCCTTCCGGTTGGCGGCGCGCAGCGGGCGCGGTCACGGAAGAGCGCGGGTGCACGGTGGACCGGGTGCGGACACGTGGCAGAGCGGGGTTGGCGGGTCCTGGTGCGCGCGGTCCACGCTGGCAGCGGCGGATGCCTGGATGCGTGCCCGACACGGTGCCGCGGGCGGTGCGGCCGAGCACGTGGGCGCGGCGTGGGCGCTGCCGGGCGACGTGGGGGGCGCCACGTGGCGCCGCGTGGTTGGTCGGGCGCAGCCGCGCACGTCCGCGTGTCGGACACGTGGCGTCGCGCGGTCGCTGGGGCGCGCTGTGCGCCCGGGGCGCAGGGAGCGTTGTGGGCCACGTGGCGCTCCCTCGTTGATTCGGGCGCGAACAGTGTTGGGCCGGGCCCAACACTGGGCCGCCCGAAACCTGCGGGCGCCCGGAACTTGGGCCAAAAGTCCAAAGTGTTGGACTTTCGGGCTGAGCCTATAAATAGGCTGTTGGCTGGGGCTTTTGCCCCCTTTCCCGAGCTCCCTGCCCTTGGACCCTTTAGCAAAGTTGGAGATCTTCGTGTTGCGCATCTTCTGGCAGAGGCCCGGATTTTTTGGAAGCCGCGCGTCGACGACTTCGGCATCGGAGCGCAGTGTGGCGATTTTTCATCGGAGGCCGTTATCGTCGCAGTTTGATCTGAGAGGTCTACAGAGCTACTCCGTCAGTATTTTTGGACGATTTCTGCGGCGTTGGAATCACGAGAGGTACGTCTTCGACTTTCGTGTTGATCATCTTGCTGGATTCAGAGTTTATGACACGGTTTTCGAGGCATTTCTAAGCCGCTGTTTTCTGGTGGAGTTTTTGGACAGCGGCCCCTTGCCGGAATTTTATCTCCGCACCCGAGTGTCGGATTGAGACGAGCCTATACACTTTTTGGATCTACTCGTCGCAAGGATTATCATTGTATTTTTCGGGATTTTTCTGAGGCTTGCCCGAAGGTATACTATTCCCCTTTTATCTGTGTTTGAGTTTACAGTTGTGTGGTTGTGAGTGTTTGCGCACCTGTACTGTGGAATTTGTAACTTGGCCTACGGGGCTCGGATTTGGGCGTGCAGGTACCCGTTTCGAAGGTCTCGACGAGACGCTCGCTGTGATATTTTTATCGGAATTTTCAGGGCACTTTCTGCAGGTGGAAATTTCAGATCTTCAGGACTGTCTTCTGCAGATTTTTGTACTTGGTTATTTTGTGGAATAAAGTGTAACCTTGGACCTTTTTTGTACCCAGGAGTATTTGCGGATGTTGTGAAACCGTTGGTGTTGAGGATTCGTGGAGGTTTGTTGCTTCTGGTGTTTTCAGCTGTGGAACTCCGGACAGTTAGCATTTTCAGGTGGGTGGCCTTCGTCTTCATGACCTATGGACTGTGCCATTAATTCTATCTGTGTAGCGACTTGCATGTTATAGAGTGTTCTATATCGCATGCTAGATTATTAGAATTGATGTTCCTAATGCTGTTAGATGATCATGTGTTTATTTTCCTTCCCTACAAGCTGTTGATTATTGTTATCTTGGAATTTGACCTAGCACCCCGTCATATGTTGCATGTGTAACCAGACTAGTAGAAAACCCTCACTTGGGCTAGGATTATTTCTGCTTTAGACATCCACGCTTCTACTTTCCTGGACATAGTGTTCTTCCTCGCCCGGGTAGTGGGCCGAGTGGTCAGGAGTTATCTTTTAGTGTGGGATGCATGTTACACTCGTGCTTGGGAGCAGAGTGGAGTCTGGTAGATGTAGTTGGTTGTTCATCTGTAGCGGGAGCTGTTTGGGTAGACGGCGGTCCCGAGATGTTTTATTCTCTTGTTTTATCTGTCGCCGCTGTGTTAGTGGCAGCGGTATATCAGTGTTAGCAGGACCTTAAACCCAGAACCTTTTTGGACACACATATGATTTTTGTCAACCAAATGGTTTCTTCCAAGCATCGTAGGGTCGCCGGAGTCTGTCTTGTTTGATTGGACGAAGGCATTAGCCCTTCGAGGCTTGGATATAAAACTTGGTTTCAAACTGTTTTCCTAAAAAGAACTAAAAATCATTAAATATGGATTTCTTACAGATCAGATGGCTTCAGTAAGAAATGTCACCTTTTTCCTATAAATTAACCACCCGAGATGATTCGAGTGGTCTGGGTTCTAAGGTCTGCCTTCTTCTTGGGACGAGAACAACGAGAGGCTATGCCTAGAGCCTGTTCTTGTTTGATTTGGATTGTAGGTTCTAGTCTTTCGGGGTTCCCGGACCCTTCCTCGTGTCAGTGGATGCGATGTTGGCCTGTTGAGGCAGTTGTTCGCAGTGGATGCGGTGTTGGCCTGTTGAGGCAGTTTCTCGCAGTGGATGCGACTTTGTGCTATGAGTTGGTAGAGTGTGATCTAGAGGTTGTTTTTCTGATTTAGTGGTGGAGGTGGTTCTCCCACTTAGCTTTGAGGATCTGGGGTTCTGGCAGATCGAGTCGTGGAGGTTTCCCGACTCAGCCATGGTCGTGCATTATCAGATTGAGTCGTTGAGGGTTCTCCGACATAGCTGTGAGAGTGTTTTGGGCTATTCCTGTTCGAGTCGAGGTTATTTTTTCCGACTGAGTTGTGCTTTGAGCTTGGAGTTACCCGATCTGTTGATCGTGGATCATAGCCTGCATGAGCCACATTTGAGCTTGACAGAGATACTTACAGAGATATTGAGATGGGTTACTTTTTGACTCGAGCGGGTCGCTCCCCTCGAGTGCCACTCCGGAGTAGGCGAGACCGGGTTGTTGTACCGGCGTGAGCTTGAGCTTTTCTATCGCGACTTGTCGTTGCTTTTGTCCCTCTGGCTGTGCTGGTGTTGGCAGTCATGGACGTCCTACATAAGTCCGCTCCTCCGGGACGTAACGGCAGTAGGTTGGCGCAGGTTTGACTGGACCCGAGGAGGCAGTCAGTTCAGATTGGGTGATCCGAGATGAGAGTTAGTTTGTGGCATCATGTTCTTTCTGTTCCACTCTTTGAGCATCTAGATAGAGGCATAGTAGCTGTAGAGTTTACTTTTCCCAGCTTTCCTTACAGTACTGCATTTGTTGCTTTATGCCTCTAGTAGACTTAGTGGGCAGACCGTCGGGCTTGTTGGCGCACCCCTGAGAACTACTGTGGGATGTAGTTCTCACACCCGTCGTGGTGTCTTTCCCCAGGGACTTCTACTCCGGTTCCTGTTGTTCCTGTTGCTGATCCTTCTGACCGAGGCGAGGGAGTCGCGAGCTAGTTCCCTACCCGTCGTTGGTGTGTAGCGGTACCCCTTCAGAGGAGAGCTTCAGTAGATTAGTTATTTTATTTTTTCCTTCTTTGAGAGACTGATGTAGTGAGGATTGTCATGTATTGAGAGCCTGTACACTGATGTATTTATTGGAGATACCTCCGGTTGAGTTCTGAGTTTGTATATGAGGATATTGTATGATTATCATTTTTGGGAGACGGACATTGTTGTATTATTTCCAGTTGTACAGTGATTGATTTAGTTATACAGCAGATTTTTATTTATAGCTCTGATATCTGTTTAGCTGTAGTACTTTTCTTGCAGGTAGGACGCTTCGCCTATGCGGGTTTGGCATAGGTGGCGGATCTGTTGGCAAGCCGGGTCGCAGTTTCGACCCCGGGGCGTGACAGATTAGAGTGGTATCAGAGCCAGGTTGTAGGTCATTGAGGACTTAGAAACCCTAGGCTTGTGGTTGGATATTAGGATGACTACGTGAGAGTCGTGACTTTTAGCGAGAGTCCTGATCGAGTTTTGTACCTCTCCCAAGAGACGGGATGAGTGATTGGCATGTTTATGCTCCTAAGCGATTATGTTGGCTGCAGACAACATAATGCTGTGGAATTGATAACATGTCTTAGACTTTCGCTGGATTGGGTCGTTTGGTTGTTGTGTCCTGATGTTTTTTATTGTGTAGTGGACTACGATGCCCCTGAGACGTCGTGTAGCGAAGAGGGCACATCCCGCATCTGATGAGTAACCCGAGCAGCGGGAGACAGAGCTATCAGAGCAGAGCGAGACCCAGGAGTTATGGATCCAGATGGCACAGATGTCGGAGGCTGTCCGATGCCAGGAAGAAGCCATGGAACGTTTGATGCGCTTGTTGGAGCAGAGAGCATAGCCCAGTGGCAGTACCGCTTGAGTGTCCTCCAGTACTTTCTTCCTATGCAGTGGTACCTTCAGTTGTACTTGTGGCACCGACTGAGCGAGCAGCCCCTCCGTGCCGATGAGTAGTGCCGAGGCACTGAGGCAGGATGGATAGTGGATAGTAGCTGAGCTTAGGGACATCATTGATCGATGGAGCCAGTCCCGGCAGTCTGAACCATCCCGATTCATAGGTTTGAGTTGGAGCCTTTGTAGGCAGAATTGGGGTTGGTGGTGATGGAGAGACTCTCGGAGAGCCTCCCTGTGCTAGGGAGTTTATACAGTCGTTGAACTACGCGCTCTAGGTTTCGAGGGACGAGGCGCATAGGATATGTGTGGCTGAGAGTGGATTGCGCCAGGATACCTTTCAGTTTAGTTGGTCCCTCCGTTTTAAATTATTGACGCTTCGATGGTGTAGGCGTGTGTATGGAGCGCGGCGCTGCAATTCCTTTGGATAGGGATCTGCCGCCAGAGGTGAGTTCTGGATATTGGCGCTTGGCGCCGGGTGATGGAGGACAGATCGGCCGGCAGAGATATTTCTGATTTTATATTTCCTGGATAACGGGTTCCCGTGATGCCAGAGATCGGGTGGACCCCGATGGCAGCATCAACCTCTATATCGGAGTGGCGCAGCGGTAGCGTGGATTTGTTATCCGCGGAGGACTTTATTCGTCGCCTCAATGTGAGCAGAGACAGAGGTCGTGCTCCCTTGTGGATAGTCCTGATTTTCAGGCAGATTGGGCGACAACCACTTGCTTTGAGCGGATGAATCTGTGCCGCCCGGTTGGAGGGCGCCACGGTAGTGGATCGAGTTGTCGCAGGTGTGATTTCATCACAGCAGTCGGAGTAGGAGCATGTTGCATTCCTGCATGGACTAGAGGCAGATTGTTACCACATGCACTTGAGGTACAGGTTCCTGTTAGTGTTGTGTATGTGGGGAGGCTTGTGGATTATGTCCTATGCAGTTGAGGCCGCGAGATATACGGGTAGACTTATTGGTAATTATGGCAGTTCGGCGTTTCGACCTAGTGCTTGGGTTTTGGTTGGCACAGTGCCACAGGATGTTAGACTGCGGAAGGAGAGGACTTTGACCTTCTGCGAGGCAGACGAGAGAAGATTTGGTTGTTGAGGTCGTTAGAGCACACTGGTTATAGCGACAGTGTGAGAGGTGCTTACGGCGGCACCGGGACCCAAAGATATCTCTGTTGCCACGAGATTCCGGGTGTGATTTCACCTGAGCTGTTGATAATGCCGCCGGTTAGGGAGATAGAGATTGAGTTTGGCGTGGTTCGGGGAACCGCGCCGCCCTCGACAGCACCTCATTGGATATTGCCAGTAGAGCTGTGAGAGCTGATGGCGCAGTTGCAGGATCTGATGGATCGAGGGGTCTGTTTGACCTAGTGCCACGCCGTTGATATACGGTGGTGATGCCACATCGTTGATACACGACTGTGAGGGCCCTTTTATGGTTCGGGTGTAGACAGGTCCGAGTATTATTCTGGACCTTTTGATGGAGTTATACTCCGGCAGTTGTACGACTGATGCAGGTACAGATTTTGGAATCATACGGCTGAGTATTTCGCCAAGATGGTGTTCAGGACACGGTAGGGGCATTATGTTATAGTGAGGCCAATTGGATTGATTAACGCCCTGCCACTCTTTTGGTTTGAGGAATTGTGCTCCAGCTGTACTTGATTGCATTGGTAACAAGATCCTCCAGGGATATTATGATCTACTCCCAGAGCGACTTGGAGCATGAGGAGCACTGGTGGATGTGTTACCATGCTGTGTGGATGAAGCTGTATGCCAGGTTATTGAGATACAAGTTTTAGCTTTAGAAGCTCACCTTCTTGGGTCACATTGTGTTAGCCATAGGAGCGGCGGTGGAATTCCGGCCAATGTGGATGCTATTTGAGTTTGGCTGAGATCACCATTTATTGTTGAGGTGAGGAGCTTTTTGGATTTGGTAGTGCCAGGAGAGCATGGCGAATGGATGATGAGACTGGTACTAGCGCCGATTGCAGCTTTGCCAGAGATGGGGGATGGACCTTTGTGTTAGTGATGCCTCCCATAGTGGCTGTGGAGTTACCATTGGGTTATTCTTGAGCATTTTGTATCACCCCGATAGGGCCACTGTGGTGGCGGATACCTGGAACCGGAGAGCTATTTGGGGTTGAGTTTGATGATTCTATAGCTGGCGCTGGGTGGGACCGTTGAGGAACAGGGCTCGAGGTTGTGTCCCTGAGGGTCCCTTTTGACGGTAGACTGCGGTGAAGCAGTCCCTGCGGATGGTCAGGATCCGAGAGTGATTGAGTGAGGACCCTAGCCGATTAGGGCTTCTTTTCTTTGGATGACCGTATGGGTATGTCTCGGATCGCCTGGTTGAGCTGGCACCAGGGAGCGGTTTTGGTGCGTGCTACTTTGGTTGTTCTCTCTTTTCCCCCAGCCTTTTGTTGGCGTTCTTGATGGTCCTTCCACGTCTCAGCTCTGAGGTGTTTTGCTTGGGACCCCTCGCCCGTGATTGACTCGCTCCAGTTGAGATTTGTGGGTGTGGGAGTACGAGGGACGCCCGTTGCGAATTCTGGCTCGTGTGATGAGAGAATTGCGCAACCGGGCCATGCCGTACTGATTATTGTTTTGTTGAGGAGTAATCACGGGGAGTGAGTAGCGACTGGGGAGTTGGAGACTGTGTTGTTGGATGCTTACCCTTGGCTTTGAACTCCCTTTTGAGCCGTGTTTGTTTCGAGGACGAAACTTTCTTTTAGTGGGGGAGGATGTGAGGACCCGGAAATTCTCACGTTTGGATTACTGTTGGATCTGCGGCTTCTGGAGACCCATGTTGGGTGTTAGAGGTGTTTGCGCGCATATTGGACTCAAGGATTGGACCCGGCATGAAAAACGGATCAAGTTTGCTCTTCCGGGAATTTTTGGTAAATTTTAGAAGTGGAATTTGGCAAATCGGACTTCGGGTTTGGATTCAGCGCGCGAAAACGGTCAAGATGGACTATTTATTTGTATTTTTTCGGAGATCGGATGCGAAAACACGGATTTCGAGACTTGGGTTACTGTTCCGGCCGGCCGGGCATCGCCGGCGGCGGCGGGCAGCGGCGGAGCGCGGCGGAGCGAGCTCGGGCAGGCGCGCGGTCCACCGCGGAGGCGTGCACCCGGGCGGAGGACGCGTGGCGCCTTCAGGTTGGCCGGCGCAGCGGGCGCGGTCCACGGAAGAGGCGCGGGTGCACGGTGGACCGGGTGCGGACACGTGGCCGAGCGTGGTTGGCGGGTCCTGGTGCGCGCGGTCCACGCGGCAGCGGCGGCTGCCTCGGGATGCGTGCCCGACACGGTGCCGCGGGCGGTGCGGCCGCGCACGTGGGCGCGGCGTGGGCGCTGCCGGGCGACGTGGGGGGGCGCCACGTGGCGCCCGGTGGTTGGTCGGGCGCAGCCGCGCACGTCCGCGTGTCGGGACACGTGGCGTCGCGCGGTTCGCGGGCGCGCGTGCGCCGGGCGCGGGGAGCGTTGCTGGGCCACGTGGCGCTCCCTCGTTGATTCGGGCGCGCACAGTGTTGGGCCGGGCCCAACACTGTAGCCGCCCGAAACCTGCGGGCGCCCGGAACTTGGGCCAAAAGTCCAAAGTGTTGGACTTTCGGGCTGAGCCTATAAATAGGCTGTTGGCTGGGGCTTTCTGCCCCTTTTCCCGAGCTCCCCTGCCCTTGGACCCTTTAGCAAAGTTGGAGATCTTCGTGTTGCGCATCTTCTGGCAGAGGCCCGGATTTTTTGGAAGCCGCGGCGTCGACGACTTCGGCATCGGAGCGCAGTGTGGCGATTTTTCATCGGAGGCCCGTTATCGTCGCAGTTTGATCTGAGAGGTCTACAGAGCTACTCCGTCAGTATTTTTGGACGATTTCTGCGGCGTTGGAATCACGAGAGGTACGTCTTCGACTTTCGTGTGATCATCTTGCTGGATTCAGAGTTTATGACACGGTTTTCGAGGCATTTCTAAGCCTCTGTTTTCTGGTGGAGTTTTTGGACAGTGGCCCCTTGCCGGAATTTTATCTCTGCACCCGAGTGTCGGATTGAGACGAGCCTATACACTTTTTGGATCTACTCGTCGTAAGGATTATCATTGTATTTTTCCAGGATTTTTCTGAGGCTTGCCCGAAGGTATACTATTCCCCTTTTATCTGTGTTTGAGTTTGCAGTTGTGTGGTTCTGAGTGTTTGCGCACCTGTACTGTGGAATTTGTAACTTGGCCTACGGGGCTCGGATTTGGGCGTGCAGGTACCCGTTTCGAAGGTCTCGACGAGACGCTCGCTGTGATATTTTTATCGGAATTTTCAGGGCACTTTATGCAGGTGGAAATTTCAGATCTTCAGGACTGTCTTCTGCAGATTTTTGTACTTGGTTATTTTGTGGAATAAAGTGTAACCTTGGACCTTTTGTTGTACCCAGGAGTATTTGCGGATGTTTGTGAACCCGTTGGTGTTGAGGATTCGTGGAGGTTGTTGCTTCTGGTGTTTTCAGCTGTGGAACTCCGGACAGTTAGCATTTTCAGGTGGGTGGCCTTGTCTTCATGACCTATGGACTGTGCATTAATTCTATCTGTGTAGGGACTTGCATGTTATAGATGTGTTCTATATAGCATGCTAGATTATAGGAATTGATGTTCCTAATGCTGTTAGATGATCATGTGTTTATTTTCCTTCCCTACAAGCTGTTGATTATTGTTATCTTGGAATTTGACCTAGCACCCCGTCATATGTTGCATGTGTAACCAGACTAGTAGAAAACCCTCACTTGGGCTAGGGTTATTTCTGCTTTAGACATCCACACTTCTACTTTCCTGGACATAGTGTTCTTCCTCGCCCGGGTAGTGGGCCGAGTGGTCAGGAGTTATCTTTTAGTGTGGGATGCATGTTACACTCGTGCTTGGGAGCAGAGTGGAGTCTGGTAGATGTAGTTGGTTGTTCATCTGTAGCGGGAGCTGTTTGGGTAGACGGCGGTCCCGAGATGTTTTATTCTCTTGTTTTATCTGTCGCCGCTGTGTTAGTGGCAGCGGTATATCAGTGTTAGCAGGACCTTAAACCCAGAACCTTTTTGGACACACATATGATTTTTGTCAACCAAATGGTTTCTTCCAAGCATCGTAGGGTCGCCGGAGTCTGTCTTGTTTGATTGGACGAAGGCATTAGCCCTTCGAGGCTTGGATATAAAACTTGGTTTCAACTGTTTTCCTAAAAAGAACTAAAAATCATTAAATATAGATTTCTTACAGATCAGATGGCTTCAGTAAGAAATGTCACCTTTTTCCTATAAATTAACCACCCGAGATGATTCGAGTGGTCTGGGTTCTAAGGTCTGCCTTCTTCTTGGGACGAGAACAACGAGAGGCTATGCCTAGAGCCTGTTCTTGTTTGATTTGGATTGTAGGTTCTAGTCTTTCGGGGTTCCCGGACCCTTCCTCGTGTCAGTGGATACGATGTTGGCCTGTTGAGGCAGTTGTTCGCAGTGGATGCGGTGTTGGCCTGTTGAGGCAGTTTCTCGCAGTGGATGCGACTTTGTGCTATGAGTTGGTAGAGTGTGATCTAGAGGTTGTTTTTCTGATTTAGTGGTGGAGGTGGTTCTTCCACTTAGCTTTGAGGATCTTGGGGTTCTGGCAGATCGAGTCGTGGAGGTTTCCCGACTCAGCCATGGTCGTGTATTATCAGATTGAGTCGTTGAGGGTTCTCCGACATAGCTGTGAGAGTGTTTTGGGCTATTCCTGTTCGAGTCGAGGTTATTTTTCCGACTGAGTTGTGCTTTGAGCTTGGAGTTACCGATCTGTTTGATCGTGGATCATAGCCTGCATGAGCCACATTTGAGCTTGACAGAGATACTTTACAGAGATATTTGAGATGGGTTACTTTTTGACTCGAGCGGGTCGCTCCCCTCGAGTGCCACTCCGGAGTAGGCGAGACCGGGTTGTTGTACCGGCGTGAGCTTGAGCTTTTCTATCGCGACTTGTCGTTGCTTTTGTCCCTCTGGCTGTGCTGGTGTTGGCAGTCATGGACGTCCTACATAAGTCCGCTCCTCCGGGACGTAACGGCAGTAGGTTGGCGCAGGTTTGACTGGACCCGAGGAGACAGTCAGTTCAGATTGGGTGATCCGAGATGAGAGTTAGTTGTGGCATCATGTTCTTTCTGTTCCACTCTTTGAGCATCTAGATAGAGGCATAGTAGCTGTAGAGTTTACTTTTCCCAGCTTTCCTTACAGTACTGCATTTGTTGCTTTATGCCTCTAGTAGACTTAGTGGGCAGACCGTCGGGCTTGTTGGCGGCACCCACTGAGAACTACTGTGGGATGTAGTTCTCACACCCGTCGTGGTGTCTTTCCCCAGGGACTTCTACTCCGGTTCCTGTTGTTCCTGTTGCTGATCCTTCTGACCGAGGTGAGGGAGTCGCGAGCTAGTTCCCTACCCGTCGTTGGTGTGTAGCGGTACCCCTTCAAAGGAGAGCTTCAGTAGATTAGTTATTTTATTTTTTCCTTCTTTGAGAGACTGATGTAGTGAGGATTGTCATGTATTGAGAGCCTGTACACTGATGTATTTATTGGAGATACCTCCCGGTTGAGTTCTGAGTTTGTATATGAGGATATTGTATGATTATCATTTTTGGGAGACGGACATTGTTGTATTATTTCTAGTTGTACAGTGATTGATTTAGTTATACAGCAGATTTTTATTTATAGCTCTGATATCTGTTTAGCTGTAGTACTTTTCTTGCAGGTAGGACGCTTCGCCTATGCGGGTTTGGCATAGGTGGCGGATCTGTTGGCGAGCCGGGTCGCAGTTTCGACCCCGGGGCGTGACAGGGTGTGACCTTGCAGGCACCCTTATCAGGACCTACTGTATGTGTGTAGTCGTGAGGCCGCGACTGTGGGAAGAGGGTAGTTTCCTAAAAACACACATAAATCGATATGAGCGCACGACCATAAAAGCGCTAACCCGCATAGAACCTAAACGGCTGTATCATCTGTACTGTTTGTGGAAATCTAATTCACCGGCCTTGGTTCAAGGCGAAGTCCACCATTGTGCTCTCGGATGTACATAAACCTGTACTAAGTGAAGGTTCAAACCCGAAAGGTACCTTCGCCGAATACTTAGTATAAGGGATCCAACATCTGTTTTAGTTTTTTTTTTTTTTTACTTTATTTTGTATTTTATTTTTACAAGTTTTAAATCATGTGGGGATTGTTGAATTTTACATGGATATAAATTGATTTTAAACTTGTGTTTTGGACTTTGGGCTTTTCTGAGCGGCCCAATATCAATGGGCTTTGCCTGGGAGCCCAAACCCATTCCCCTTTATATGTGATGTTTAGTCCCACATTGAAAACTCATCACATGTAGAGTGTGTTTATTTACTCATTCACTTGTGCATGTATTGGTTAGGAGAAAGTGAGAGCAAGGCTTCTCCTAAACACACACGCGAGCACGGCACGAGCAGAGCCGAGTCAGGTCGGGCGGGCAACGGCGCGCGCGATCTTTACCCGGTTCTATTTTATTTTGACTTTTCTTTTTGCCTTAACCCCTACGTTGGGAAGTTGCTTCTTGGGCTACCCAAGAGCCTTCTTTGGGAAGTGGCTTGTGGGCTGCTCAAGGAAGCCACCCATTAGAACTTGTCCCCTGATGGGTTATTGGGCTCTCTCTCTCTCTCGTTGGGCTTTATATACAGAGCAAGAGAGTTGGTTAAGGCATGAGCTACAACATTAGCTAGCATACTGAGATTTATATTTTGCTATTCCTCTTTTGATTTCGAGATTCCTCTTCGAGCTTTCCCTTTTTGCTAGATCTCTGAAAGTTGTTGGGTTGGCTACGCACCATCCCGGAGTCGTTGCCGACGGGGTGGACAGTGGTCGTTATATCGCTAGGGGTGATTGTCGCAGCCTCGCAAGTGGAGGGACAATCTCGCTTCTAAGACAGTGTTTACGCATGTCTTGATATTCACAGGCTTAATCTAAACTTTGATATATTTTTATTACCAGTATAATAAAAATTGCATTATAGAGTTTCGGTTTTAAAGTAAGCTTAAATTGTATTTCACTAAAATAATTAATTTGAAAAGATAATTTTACAACAAAAAGCCCACGTAGCATCTGAGTCGGGTTCTCCACCTATTACTATTCTTCAAGCTTTTTTTTTTGGTTTGTGACTCTGCTAGTTTCTTCGCCTCCCTCTTCGATCTCTCTGTTTTCCGATTAAATGTCTCTTTTCCATGTTTGGCACTGCAAGCACGATTTCGCGACGATCACCTTCCACTGCTGACAGTGGATGTCACAAGGCGTGATCGTCGCCAACACCTTCATCCCTGCTCTGTTCACCTTCGTTCCTACTGAAGCTTCAACGATGTTGGTTATCAAATTGTCTTATATTTGCTTGCTTCGTGAAATTGCTGAAAAATTGCACATGAATATTCCTCAATGTGAACTAACTATATATATAGAGAGACAGTTTGGTGTATACATAGATTTGCAAAATCTTCGGAAAGAACATATAGTTGAAATAGCTCGATGTTGAGAAGCTCGCTCCCTCCTCTGCTACTATTGTAAGTCTGCAACTGAGTAAGATGCTGCCCGTGCTGCTATTCATAGGTCGATAGTTGAACTTAATCTACATATTAAAATTGCTAATTATTTTTTTTTTGAGTTAAAGATAGCATGCTACCGTTTTATTCATAAGAATGATGAATTTGACTACAGAAGAAGACAACTAACCTCGGAATATATATATATATATATATATATATATATATATATATATATATATAGAGAGAGAGAGAGAGAGAGAGAGAGAGAGAGAGAGAGAGAGCTAGGCTAGTTAATAGTACCAAGTCATTGGTGCTACTAAGTTTTTAACCTTGGATAAAAAGATATGTGGTTGAGATGATAGTGGGCCCCTTAGGTTTAATAGGTGGTTGAAAAAATAATAAAATCTAACGAATAAAAATGATTAAAGGGTTGATATAAGAGTAGAAAACTTGATAGCACCAATAACTTGATACTATTAATAGTATAGTAGCCGGACTATATATATATATATATATATATATATATATATATATATATATATATATATATATATACACACACACACACGCTGCAGTGGAGTTCCTACTCAACTCTGAGAGTGTGGATCTCGAAAAGAAGGCTACCCGTCATTTTTTTTGAGTTCTCAAAGATTCTTCTGTTTCATTCCAGCCAAATGGACCACCATGCGGCTACGATAGACGCTAGGTAGTTAAAGATGCCAACTATAAAACAAGACATTTTATAAAAATTTATACTATCATCTCACGACCAGTATTATTTGTGTTGTGAAGCATGATAAGGTGAAATAGTTGAGCATGTTGAAAGACTTACACTTCCCTAGTTGCTGAGACAAGTTCTGCCAATCTTAGCCGAACATGTTAAAATATGAACCACCACCATCTGCCAATCGTGGCCAAACATGTTAAAATACGCACCACCATGGAGGAGAACCACACCATAATCGGCAAGCCTTTAATCTTTCCTGATTCTGTATTACTAATTTAACTAATTATGTCCACAGCTGAAGCTATCAGCCATACCACCATCTTTCATATATCGAGCAACTTGATGTAAGATGGTGTTCATATAATGCAAAATCCGCCACTAAACACTAGTATAACAATATCATTATGCCTAATCTGATTAAACCAATTAGTGACCAATTTTTTTACCAGTCTGATACCAAAAACTTATTAAACAATGTATACATAACAAAATTGTCCACAACAAAGCACTGGCCCTACACTCGTAGAACAAGGAGGAGAAGACAGGAACCATAAGCAATGTCAAACATAGACTTTAATTGAAGTTTAATATCACCCGGCACATATAAACAGCAATTGCGCTGATAGTATCTAAAAGAGTATTTTCTTTCATCTAATGATGTTTCAAAGAACAAGGATCAAGAGCTTAGAGACTTTCTATGCAAACTAACACAAGCTTTCTCGATGGCAGTAGAGCTGCTGTAGTTACAAGTACAAAAAACAAACATCAAATCGATTTCAAAACAGTATACGAAGCTTCAACTGTGGTTATGAAGGTGCTCGCTCTAATCGCAAAGCCCTTCCTCATGCCATATGTCTACCAAAAAATCTACCATCTCCTGTAGAAGTTCAAAAGTTGAATGAAATTTTTGTGAGATAAGCAGATTTACAAAACCAGTTACAGTTGGGAAAAAATTGAGCGAAATCTATGTTAAATATCTTACAGATAATGGGATTGGTTGCGGAAAACGCTGACTGGTTGATAGGAGATCATCATATGTTGTGCACCAGCTGAAAGAAATGATCAGTCGGAGTAGATTGTGAAGCACATTGTGAGATCGGAAATAACATAAAAGTTATGATTAAAATGTATGCATCTTATCTGAACCATAGAAATGGGCACCTAAAATTTGAAACATTTTTGTTACTTTCGATTCCTAAAATTCCACTAGTTTGGTTAAAGCCTAACAGTTTGCGTTAAAAAAAAAATTGCAAAATATTATGTCGAGAAACAGAAATTTCTGTTAGGTAACATAATATTCCGTCAAAAATAATACCATCAAATTCTATTAGGATAATGGTACAACATATTTCGTTGAGTAACAAAAAGTTCCACGATGACTACAAAATATTCTATCAGAGAAAGTAAATAAAACACTGCTAAGTTCTATTTGAGAGATAGGAAAGCCAAACCATAGCAAGATTAGGTCAGGTAACGTCTGTATGGTTTTTTCTTTACCAAAAGTTTTTCCATTCATTGGTGTAACGACAGTTGAAAGGGGTATAGTGTATATTAATTCTCTAACTTCAAATGGCAAATGATTGCAACTGCCTGACCTTATGATTGGTTCTCGTGGAGCTCTACGAGGTTTTCTCGATTGATCTCCTATCCACTCTTTCCTCACCTCATTCCAAGCTATAGCAGCTACAAAAAATCAATAAGTGAGTATTCATTGCAAGTAATTTTGGGATAATAGACAAAGAAAAACATTAAAAAAATCATCTTATCAAGAGACAACTAAATGACCAAAAAAAAAAGAAGATCAAGTCTCAATGAGTAAACAAGATAAACCAGAAATCCGTAAATCCCATTTGAAATAGCCAAATAAATACTGAAAGAACTGTATTTTCTTTTTAACTATTCTAAAGGATTTACAAGCATTAGGTGAATAGTTCTTTAAGAGTTAGTTAATTAATTGTATGGTCAAAGCCAGTTTAATCTTGATTTCAATTTCATTCTCAATGCTTCGGCCGTAATTAATTAGTACGTGAAGCTTGTTTAGGCACTTGATCATTCCAATTGCTACAAGAACATAATTGAATTCCCTAACCAACTTTAGGGACTAAATTATGAAATTGGCCCACTCTTTAGCTACAAAACTTCCCAATAATAAGGCAAATTATCAGACCTTGGTTGACAAACAAAGAACTGTTCCCATTTTCCTCCGAAAACTTGATGTTTTCAATAGCAGAAGTGGGGCCAGAGGAGATGTGTGCTTCAAATGAATGAGAAATGGTGATGCTATTATTCTCCATTGCCTCCGGACTCGAAAACCATTGCCTTCTCTTGACTTTGGACACTTGGCCAAATTTCCTCCTTTGAGTTACTCCCCGAGTTCTATCAGGAAGTTCTCGGTGTTTAGCTAAGCCTCCAACACAGCAACTGCTCTGCATGAAGATGAAAAATGAGAAGTGCTCCAAATGCAAACAGCTCAAATCGTCAGTACTGAACATATGAACTAATGCATAACCAAAATCGTCAGTACTGAACATATGAACTAATGCATAACCAAAAGATAAACATACAGACCTCACCTAAAATATTGGCATATTGAAATAGGTATTTTGGCTTTAAAAGACTTTGTTTTGCGACCTAATCTTTCATTCTTTTTTATTTCCAAAAAAAAAAAGTTAAGTTCTCCTGTAGAATACTCCTCAAGTTACAGCATATTCCATTAGGTTAGAAAACTTTTGTCAAAAAAGTGATCTTTAAGTATAACAAAAAAAAGAGTAGTTAGGTAATAAATATTTTAAAGTCTACGTTCTGATAAGATCCACATGTCTTTACCTAACATAAACAACAGTTATGGCCCATTTTGAGCTGGCTGGAGCTTCTGTAGAAGGTTTTTTTCAAGTAGAGCTGTTTAAAAAAGCACTGAGAGCTTTTTAATTAAAAATCTCCCCATTAGCTTGCTGTTATAGTGGAAGCAAAAGCTTCAAAAAAATTTTAAGAGCCTAGAAGCTCGTTTCAACTTCCTGTTTAAATAGAGGCTCTAAAGCTTCTATTTGCCAAATGCTTAGCTGCTACCTTTTAAAGTAAAGAATTTACTGTACAAGTCAAGCCAAATGGGCAATAACTTACTAGTGAGCCAATGTTTTTTCTATTCAAGCAATGAGAAGCACCTACCCCATATAAGCTAACAAAGGGCCCCTTCAATAAGATCAGCCATTCAGTTTGTTTAGATAGCCATCTATTGCACAAAGGCAGGTTTTCATGGCTCCAGTAAATATAAGCTGGAAACCCCTTTTCCTGTTCATTAGGAATCAGTATCAAAACATCAAGTAGCTTGAAATAATCATGAATACATTTCTAAGAGAACATTATGCACTTAGAAAGACATGGACAATTGCTTTCTATACCTGCGAGTAGAAATACGTCAATCAATTCTTTCTACCAGGAGAAAATAACAAAAACGGGAAAAGAATTCTACGAGTCTTTTTATTACTATAAACTATAACGAAATGGGTTAAGTTAATAACTAAAAAGATAACATCTACAACTCCTTGTCCCCTTTACTTGAAAAAATATAAAATTATTGGCTACATGCTTTCTCTCTCAAATATTATCTCCAAATTATTGGCTACAAAAATTCAACCATTTTTTGAAACAACTAATCGACCGCCATCAACGAGTGCTATTGTTAAGAAGAGATATATAATTGACAATTCCCTGTCAACTCATGAGCTCCTACATCATTGTTTGACAAGGAAAAAAACATGCTATACTGCTTAAATTGGACTTGGAAAAGGCTTTTGATATGGTCTCATGGAGATTCTTACTAGATCTCCTATTACCTCATGGCTTTGGACAACGATGGATCAATTGGGTCGCAACACTACTACATTCAGAGCTAACTTCCATCCTTCTAAATGGCGTCTGGGAACATATTTCTATAGTAAGAGAGGACTGCGGCAAGGGAATCAACTGTTACCTTTCTTATTCATCTTTGTTGTGGATGTGCTGTAAGCTTGGGCTGTATCACAACCGTGGGTCCGACAGGAAACAACACAGTGGTCCTAGAGTTCCCCAACAACTCAAACTATTACCTTTCCTATTCATCCTTGTTGTGAATGTGGTCCCAAAAATATAAATCTAAGCTATAAGCTTGGGCCGTATCACAAATGTGGGTCCGACAGGAAATAACAGTGCTCCTACTGTTCGCCGACAACTCACTCCTTTCCTCCCCGGCACTCCAGAAGCTTGTGAGAACGCCAAACTGCTACTACTAGGATTTTGTAATTGCTCGGGCTTAGCTATTAAGTTCTTAAAAACCTATTATACCACCAATTGGAAGAATTAATAAACCGGGTGAACTTTTGGCAAACATATTTGGTTGCAGGAGTAGTTCCTCATATCCTAAACTGGGCTCCCCTTTTCCCTTCATGTAGTAAACAAGTAACAGCATCTTCCCCTTATTGACAAAACAGAAACGCACCTTGCCAAAATGGCAAGCAAAGCTACTCTTCTGAAGATGCGGACTATTAGCACTTAGCAATTCATCCCTCTCCTCAATCCCCCCTTACTTTCTTTCAATCTTCATGATTCCGAATTGGGCCACAAAAAGACTAGAAGAGTTTTCTTAATTCAATCAAGGGTGTACATTTCTTGGTTGATTGGAGAGCGGCGTGCCGGCCTAAAGAAATGGGAGGACTTGGGGTTATATAAATTTGAAATTGCAAATTGAGGCCACTTGAAAATGAACTTCAAATGCAACATTCCGGAGACACTTGGAAAAACTAATGCCACCTCAATTCGATCATTTTTAGGTTCCACAATCTCAATAAGGCACATTCAGAGAGTACAAAACAATTCTCAAGAATTTCAACCTTGGTACCCTGTCGCACGAATACATAATAGTAAAATTAGCCTTAAGAAACATCTGCAAATAACCTTAACAACACCTAGCACACAGCCACCCCCTTTTTCTCTATCTACATGCATGTCGAAGATCATATAGACCATGGACTTTAATCAGGATATCCCTGCAATCAGGATTCAGGTGTCCCGTACACAGCTCCAATTCTACAATTATCCAACCGAGGCCTAATCAAATGCATCAAATTCTCCTACATTACGCGCGCATAAATATTTAGGTACCGTTTGGTTCGGGAATTATAAGCTTGGGATAAATTTTTTTATCCTTGTGATAGCTTGCTATTCCGAAATAGTCAGGGATAAAAAAAAATAGTGTTTTGTTTGTAAAATTGTTATTCTTAGGAATAGCTAAAATTGTGTTTGGTTCATTTATTGGAATAAGTTAGAATAGTGAAAAAATAAGAGTAATTATAATTTTAAAATAATAATATTTTATCTAATTAATTAATATAAAATATTAATTTAATAATAATTAATATTTGTATTAATTAAAGTTTATATTTTAGTAAATAATATGGTTTAATTTTTTAAAAGTTTAAAGTTAAAAATTTTAAAATTTGTATAAATTTTAAAATTTTAAAATTTATTAAATTTATTAAAAATTAAAGTTATAAATTTAAAAAGTTATAAAATTTAAAATTTATCTAAATTTAAAAATTTAAATTTTAATTATCTCAAAAAATATGTAAAAGATGATGCAAAAATTTTAATTTTAAAATTTGTATAAATTAAAATATTTTTATAAAAAATTTAAAAATTTATATATACAAAATTTGTATAAATTTTTAAATTTTTAATTTTTTAAATTTTTTAGATTTATAAAAAATTAAAATTAAAAATTTTAAAATTTATAAAATAAAAAAAAAATAAATTTAAAATTTTATAAATTTTAATTTAAATAAAAAAAAAATGGAAACAAGGATGAGAACAACGTTGTTCTCACAAATTGGAGAAATTGTTATCCTCCTTCTTATCGGGCTATTCTAGAATAGCCCGGATGATAAATTCTCTCATTTTTTTATTGTGTTTGGAAAATAAAAAAAAATAAAGAAGTTATCCCCTTTATCCTCGGTATCCTCCAACCAAACATAGTCTTAGAAAACTAAACCACAATTCTCAACAACGAAACTACAAAAGCATGTAATCATTCTATGTAAACAACAAGAAAAAGATCGAATCAAAGAGAACAATCTAAACAAGAATTCGCTTACTCATGAATCGAGCGTGTACCCAAATGGGTAATTGAGGGGGAAAATGCTGGAGCCCTTACCTTAGGGTTGGCACGGGCACTGGGATTCGTCTCGAATCGCCCGAAAAGAGAAACAGGGAGGAGAGAGAGAGAGAAAAAAGGAGAAGGGAATTGGAGTGTCAGGGAAGGATTTGTAGGATGGTTTGTGTGTTATTGTGTGATTGATGGCTAATTCTGGAAATATCGGTGGGGCCCAGCCACGCTGGCGCAGATAGAGGCGGTAACTTGCACCGCTAGCATGCCGACGTTTACGGATGTCCGAATCCGAGGCCGTTCCTTAGCGGGTCGGGTCAGGCAGATTCAGATTTTTATTTTATTTTATTTTATTTTATTTTATTTTATTTTTTTCAAATGAATTAGGAGGGAAGTGAATTTTGACAAATCTTTAACGAATTGGACCGATTCAAAGAAAGAAGGGATTCTCCATATCCCACAACTTTTTATAACTAATATGAATGGATTCGAAGCATATAACGAAGCAGATTTATTTATTTATTTATTTATTTTTATTCTTAAGGCCTCTATTTATCCTCCCATTCGAGGGGTTCTTGCGTGAGAGCTCCACCAATCCGAATTCATTAGCATTCAAATCCAATCCAAACTGATTTATCTGATGTAAAAATGTAAAGAACTTACGTGCATTATAGACTATTTTGATTTAAATATTCAATCTCTTAAATTGTGATTTTCTTATTCAATTTTTTAATTTATTTAATTTAAATAATTTGATGAATTTTTGAATATAAAATTTAAATTAATTATTAATTTTAATAAATTTATAGTTATATAAATTGCATAAAATATATACTAAGTAATTATGTAAAAACTAACTAAGCTTTTATATTTTGAAGTTATAGAGTTGCTTGTTTAAGTCAAATAAATTAAAAAATTAAATAATAAAATTAAAATCTTTAAAGATTAGATAGTCAAACCTAAATAAATCATCATTCAGACCAATTTTATATAATTTTACCTATAAAAATCGAGAATCCGATCGATTTGGATTCAAATATTATTTTTATCTGTATTCAACTCCAACGTGAACTCGAATCTATGCCCGAAATATAAAATATCTAGGACAAACTTCAATTTGGTCCTTTGTGCTTTTGATTATGAATTTTCAAAACTCGTTGGTTCCATATTCGGATTCAAATTTTGGTCTAAATAGTCGGGTTCAGATTCAAATTTCAGTTCCGATAATCTAGTTCAGTTTGAATATCCGTTCTAAATCCGACTCGTTGACACCTTAAGACTCCATAAAAAAGTTTTATTGTGGTACCTGAGCTTACAATTCGTTTTAGATGGTTCTTAAACTCTTAAAACAATATCATTTTGATCCCCATATATATTCACTATTAGAAAATAATATTATTATCTACACACAATGCATTTTTGAGCTATTTCTCTATTGCAAATTTCAATCCTATTCCTTATTGAGCTACAGTTTTATTTTTAAATATGAAAACTATATCTCTTAATTAGGAATATCAATATGTATAAAATATTCGAGATTTTACAGAACGCGAATTTGAACAGTGCAGATTTAATCGATACTAAGCAAGCATAATTTCGATTATGAGTATAAAAAATAAAAATCTACTCTAATTGAAAATATGACATATTTTTTTATTTACCAGTGTAAAAATAATTCAAATCAATTAAATTTTTTATTAAAAATTCTTTCAAGCGACTAGAAAAAGATCTACCGCTCTAATCTTAAATCTAAGATTCCATTTCCTTATTTTTAAAAAATTGTTCATTTTCCACCATTCACTTTTTGATGAGTTGATATCCTAAAATATTAACTTCAAAAACCACAAAATTTAATTTCTTAAATATTTAAATACTTTAGATTATATTTAACATAAAATCTGATACTCTATTATGTAAATCTTAGTCTGTAGCATGAACTCACAATAAAATTCTACCCAAAAAAATATTTGCGACATTATTTATTATGAATTTATAGAAATAATATTGATATTTACAATTTTAGCAATACTACCATACATCCCAAATAAAATGTGCCATATACATTTTATCTATCCAAGAGTGAGAACTTTTTTACTAGTTATATTGATGTGACTAGTAAATTTATTTTATTATAAAATAAATGGAGTGGAAAATTTATATCCTATTTAGAGTATACAAATAATATTTATTTTTGAAAGAATATTTGTCAAGAAACCTCTGAACCCTCTGGAAGATGAAATCAGAATTTGAATTCCAGGAGGTCAAAAATATATTATACAAAATATATTAAATTTTTTTTAAAAAATATTAATAAAAAAATTATATATAAATAATTTTTTATTCATTAATTTTTAAGTTTTTAATATTGTTTTTTTTTTAAAAAATAAAGTGTAGTTGTTTTACTCTTAAAATAATAATGTTAAAAAATCAACTATTGAGATTTAGTATAATTTGCAAATCAAGTATTACGATACGTTGGAGTCAATTAAATTAGTATTTCGTGGCCTACAAGACAACATTAATTTTATTTAAAAATAATTATTTTGACCTATAAAGTGTAACGACCCAACTCGCTAGTAATAATAATTTGATGGGCATAACTACTGACGCAAAATAGCCCAGTTATTATTCTAATTTATTATTAGGGAATTACAGACCTAACATATCACTTTGTCATTTAGATTCTGATTTATCAGAGACTCATTATATCTTTCGGTTGGTAATTGATTTTAGTACTAAATATAATGATATGATTCGATCCGCTAGCAATAATAATTAATTAAGTCCAACTATCGATTTAAAATATTTAAATTCAATAATTATTATTATTGAGTGAGTGTGGTCTTATATAACCAATCAGAATATCATTTTCATTCCACGTGAGTTATTAGAACATTACAACTGTGGATCTCCATGTGGCTTGTTAGTGCTCTTTTCCCTCAACAACAAATACGGCGCCCTTCTTTTTTTTTATGTATTTTTAAAATTTGTGTTATTTTCACTTAATGTTCTTACATTTCACAAATCGATAATTAAATAACCTCCATTAATTTCATAATAACGTTCCTACTAAATAGGTGCATCCAATGTGTATTTAATGTTAGGTTTCAAATCAAGCACATAAATGCCATCAAACCGATTTATTAAATACATCCAACCATGCATGCATTCAAAAAATAGCCGCTGTTTTTTAGGCCAAATCGAATAAGTTTCATATATCATTTGATAAAATAGAAACATTTACAACTTTAATTAATTTTAAATTTCTCTTACAAATTTCACCAACAGTGGTCAAGCTTTCAGGGAGGTTTTATTTTGATCCTTAAACTTTAAATTTTGATGTTATCTTCTAGAAACATTTTAATTTTACTCATTATATATATTTTTTATTGGGAGTAAATTGTTGTTTACACCTCGTGCATCGTTAGTACAGTCATATATACCGTATGTACGTACCATACATTTCTTTATGTTTTATTTATCCAATTGTTTTCTTTTTATCTAGGATGTCAACGGGTTGGATTCAGGGCGGGTTTTTAAAAATTCGAATCCGAATTCGAATCGGATTCAGGGCGGGTTTCCAAAAATCCAAATTCGAATTCGAACCCGAATCAGAACCAGACTATCAAATTCGAAATCCGAATCGGAATCCGACGGATTTAAAAAATCCATATGTCATGTTTCGGAAATAAATCAGAAGTCTGACTCGTCAACAAATCCGCCGTATACACAAAATAGCCCGCACACACGAAGCGTTATAAACATCAGACAAAAAAATTATACCATAAAACTCCGAAATACAAGATACATCTCCCACGAGTAAAATAAATAAAAATACAATCAGCTGACAAAAACCCAGACCCAAGTACAGTAGTCTAAAAATAAATACAATAAAGAGTTCACAGCTACAGTCCAATATAAAAGTAAATGGAAGGAGATCTATTTATTCTGCAATCTTTTTACCTCGATCCGCTGGCATAGCTACAACCGCGGAGGACTCTGCAAAAAGAGAGTCAACAGAGAGCGTGAGAACTACTAAAAGCCAGTAGTTCTTAGTGGGCATGTCATCGAAAACTCCGACCTACGCTCTAAGTCTACCAGAGTCAAAAAATAGGAGAGCAGATGAACAAGGAAAAAGTAAACTGCTGAAATATAAATCTACCACTATTATGTCTCTAATGTTGTGTATGAATAGTATAAAAGGGATGTATGCATCAATTGTACAACTGCCGATAGTAACCTAAGCAACCGACCGGCACGAGGCCTTGTCACGCCCGCACAACCATCACATCTTATCACACCAACAACCATGGATCGCCGACCTGGAACCATACCCAAAGTAAATCAAGCCGCCTATCTCCGGAGTGGCACTCAAGAGGAGCAACCGGCTCGAGAAAGGTAACCAGGTCGAGTATGTAGAAAGTTAAAGTCAAACTTATGATCAAAGTGTATGACCCTAACCACTAAGATATAAATCCCGGCCCAAACCGATGCATAACAACTACTCGGTCCAACCGCCCAAAATCCGCTGCTACCGTGTCACGCCCCGGCATCGAAACTGCGACCTGAGTTCGCCAACAGATCCGCCACCCATATGGGAATCCCCGCATAGGCGAAGCGTCCAACCTGAAAAAAGTATCAACTAGCAACTAAACAGATATCAGAACTGAAAATAACTGCTGTAATAAAAGTCTAAAACCACTGTACAACTGAAATAAAGAGGTACAATATCCATCTCCCAAGATAATAATACAACAATCTGGTCCATCGAAATAAAGTACAAGTAGAATCCACCTATACATCATCTATGAATCCAAAAAGAGAGGTAAACTAAAATCATAAATACAACAGTGTACAGTAAAACCCACAATCTGGGTTGGTACATCTATCTCACCGAGAAGACAACACTGGTAGGGATCTATCTCACCACGATCCGTCGAGCCAACTGAAGTAGGGACGAAAAGGAAAACCTCTGCAAAACTGTCACCAACAGAGGGTGTGAGAATTACATCCAACCGTAGTTCTCAATGGGTACCGTCTGCAACCCAACGGTCTGCCCACTAAGTCTACTAGAGGCATAAGATAACAGGAAATACTGTAAACAGGAATAGATCAGCTAGAAAGAAATCTACAACTATCATGCCTCTATCTATGATGTTCAAAGGGTGAAACAGATGGTAATATGCAACCACTCTAACCCAGTATATTCAATCAACCCAATCACACTGATTGCCTCATAGGGTCCAGTCAAACCTGCGCCCACCTACTGCCATTACATTCACGGAGAACTGGACTTACGTAGGGCGTCTATGACTGCCCAAAAAGGGCATAGTCAACGAGGTCAACATCGACAAGTTGCGATAGCAAAGTAACAGGCCCAGCTTCGGAGCAGCACTCGAGGGGAGTGACCCCATCGAGGAAAGTATTCGCGCATCTCTGTCGAGCCCCATACGGCTCATGCAGGCTATAGTCCAAATCTACGATCAATCAGATCGACAATGTCCAACTCACAACACTAACCCACTGGCCGGAGGTACTCAACGACCGGGACCACCGTCAACCCAACGGCTCCCAAAACAGGACATCCAACTCACAGACGAGAAAGAACCAACCGACACAGCAAAGGTCCGAGGATCCCGAAAGCCCGGTGCCTAGAACCCCAATCAAACAAGAATAGCTTCCAGGCTCAACCTTTCGAAGTTCTCGACCCCTTACAGTTCGGAGAGATCAACTCCTCCACGGATAAAACATCGATCCGGAGGGAACCAACCAGAGTCGACCAAGTCCAACTCAACACACGAAACCCACTGGCTGGAGATACTCTACAGCCACAATAACGAAGGGTCCGAAAACCCCAGAAGACTAATACCTACAACCCTAATCAAATAAGAACAGGCTATAGGTATAGCCTCCCATTGTTCTCGACTCGAAAATGAAAACAGCACTTAGAACCCAGATCACTCAACCCTTTCGGGTGAGGAAGTTTGTAAGAAAAGATGATCTTTATTACTAAATACCATTTCCACTCAAACACTCTCGGGTTGAGGATAAAAATAGCTCCCTTTTTAGAAAACCGTCTTGATTTGAGAAAAACCAACTTTTATAGATTTTAGTTCTTAAGAAGATCGTTAAAAACAAGTTTATTTTCCGAACCCCGAAAGGCTAATGCCTTTACCCAATAAAACAAGAATAGGTTCCGGCGACCCCAAGAAATTCGAAAGAAAAAACACTGGTTTACTAAAATCATGAGTGTCCAAAAATATTTTGGGTTCAAGGTCCTGATATCACAAGCACACCATGGCCACAAACTCGGTGACGACAACAAAACGGAGAATACCCGACGACCCGGGACCACCGTTTACCCAAACGGCTCCCAACACTGGCACAACACTAGCCACAGCTACCAGACTCTACTCGACCCCCAGGCATGAGTGCAGCATGCATCCCACACTATCCCGACCACTCGGCCCACTACCCGGGCGAGGAAAAGCTCTATGTCTAGGAAAGAAATGCAAAGGTGGAAACTAGAACATAAAAGAACCTAGCCCAAGTGAGAGTTTTCTAGCAGTCTGGTTAAATACATGCAATCATATGTCAGGTTGCTAGTTAAAGTCCAATAATTCTATAAACATCAATAGCAACACCTATTCTAGCATGCTGAGATCTACAACACTAGAATTAGAAGGAAGTCCGCAGGCTTGGAGGAAAATCCAACCCACCTTGTTTGCCGCCAATTGCTTGTAGACACTTGCAATTGGGCTCCCGCGGCAACACGCTCTCTTTCAAATTAGAAAGCACAACGACGCCCACCACGCGTGAACGGTACACCCTGAAAAGTCTGGCGGTAAACTGTGTGGCAAACGGCACCTCCAACAACGGTCCCTGACAGGAAAAAAGGCACAGAGTTCAAAGACAAAAACTCCGAAAGCAAAACCCAAGAATTGTGCCGAAAAACACAGAAAAACACGAGGTGAAACCTACCTTAACGTCCGCACGCCGTCAAACTTGCGCACGCACGTCCGCCTAGCTACAAGGAACACCTCGCGCGTGCTCCACGGCACAAACGGCGCACTTGCGACACCTCATGAACTTCCCTACGTGCCCCCTCTCTCTCCCCTATGCACCCACGGATGGAGCAAAAGAGAAAAGGAGGAAAAAGAGGACGTTTCAGACTTTATATAGCCGAAACAACAAGTTTTGGGCGCCCGAATTCCACATTCGGGCGCCCGAAATCCCCCATTGGGCGCGCTACAATAACCCCACCGAAATCCTCAATCCCGCGCAGCCAACCGGAGGCCGACACGTGGCGACACGGGCGCCCGCTTCCGCGCGTGACCAACCAGAGGCCTCCACGTGGCAACACGGGAGCCCTCCCGCGTCAACGCGCGCCGCGTCGCACGAAACGGGGCCAACGGGGCATCACCATGTGGCCGCACCCACGCGCGTCCACACCCCCCGCCAGTGCCCTCGGCCGCCGCGCCCACTGCAGCGCCGCCATGTGGCTCCACCCATGTGCGCCCACGCCCCGAGCCAGCGCCCTCGGCTGCCGCGCCCACGCCCGTGTCCAGCCAACCCATGCTCGACACGTGGCATGGTGCGGGTTCGCTGCTCCCGGTGCACGACTGTGGGCCATGAGCTGGCCCGCGACCGAAATTGGCCCGTTAGCCTATTTTCGCCCAAAAATAACCATTTTCACTGTTTTCGCGCACTGAGTCTGGTTTTGGCGTTCGTTTGACGTGCAACGCACTCGATACACCAAAATAGGTGTTTTCTCGTCGCCAACCACACGGTCAAGCCACACAGGAAAAATGAGACACGACATACCGTACATCTCAAGAGTCCAATAATCCGATACTATCCTACCCCGACTCGAAAACAATCACACTATCTCTAGCCCATGCTCCAAAACCTAAGCAAACATGAACCACAATGCGAGAAGGAAAAGGGTTTTTCCTAGGTTCAATTCCAACAAGATAATGTAACATGATAGAAATAACCTATCTAGATGGCCATACAACTCATGCAAAGGTCCTAAATAAGATAGGTTCAATTTAAATGCTAATCAACAAGTTTAAATATAATTAAACAAGATTTACTAGCAAGGGAAACATATACAACAATGCTGGAATTGGCAAACTTAGCAAGCAGGACAAGTTTCGATGATCACAACAAAACCTACCAGAAACACGATGATTTAAAATCCGATCAAGCTAAAACTTGGCGTGCACGTTCCTTTGGATCCTACCATTCAAACGAATCCTTAAAGTCTCAAAGATCCCTGTCGGATCGAGCAGAATTGCAATTCTAACAACTTCAGCCCAGAAATTCCAACAAGTAACATATGATGGGAAAGATGGAGAATCCATTATACACACATCAAATGGAAGGCTAATAATTAATTCCTAGGTTCCTCTCCAACCTAGGAACACCCGAGAACCTCTGGATCACAGCCCCCAAGTCCAAAATCAAAGAAAATAATCAATCTCTTCAATACTATCCAGAAACTATAACAATTTCAGCATGCAAGGTTTTCCATGTTGTAGGGCTCAAATCCAATGTAATCTAAAGGTGAAACAAAAAATAAAAATACTCACCACATAAGAACACATGCAATCTTCTAATCCATCATAAAAACTCAATAAATACCACCAAATTACATCTATATGTGACAAAGTTCTCAAAAATACCAAAGAAAACTGCATGCAGATTTTGGCTTGTTGAGCCAAGAAGAAACTAAATATCACCATCAGCATACCTTTAAAATCTCTAAAAAAGGGTCCTCACTTGTTCACAAAAGAGTCAAGAACATCCCCATGAAGTTCCAATCTCAGATCCATGAGAAAAAACCAAAGAAATCCTATCAAAACCTCAACATGCACGAAAATCTCAACATGCAAGCAAAAGCTCCAGGAAAACTTAAAATACATGTTGTTGGCTTGTAGGAAGACCTTCTACAAGCACCAAACTTCGAGATCTCTCAGTTGTGAAGCTCACCAAAATGTTTCAAGTCCAAACTTCACTCCTAGAGCCCAGGGGAGGAAGAAGAAGCCAAGGTGTCTATGCTGCCAGCAGCTCAAAGTAAGCTCCAAGGTCACCAATGGAGGAAGAAAATAAAGAAAAATGCTCCAAACTCGGCTAAAATCCAACTCAAGGTGATGGATGAGGAAGAAAGGCTTCTCAGGGTCGTAAGGAAAGCCTAAATTCCATGGTGTCTAATGCACTCTCGTACCAAAATAAGCCAAAAGGGTACCTCAGCTAAAATCTCCACTTTCGGGCGCCCGCAACATGCTAAAGCGCCAGACAGTTGCGCCCGAATATATATATATATATATATATATATATATATATATATATATATATATATATATATATATATATATATATATATATATATATATATATATATATATATATATATATATATATATATATATATATATATTTATAAAATCAATTCGAGTTCGAATCGGGTTCAGGTTCGGATCAGATACAGTCATAATTCATACCCGAATTCAAATCGATCGAGTTTTTGTTTTCTATATCCGTTTTCAAAATCATATCCGTTTAATATCAAATAAATCCGCTCTGTTGGAATTCGAGTTCGGATAAAATTTTGAGTATCCATACCCACTGGCATCCCTAACTATACTATAGCTAGATGCTTTAGTTGAATAAAGAATAGAAAGTTATGGTGTACAAACACTCGATGAACTAGGTGTAAACAATAATATTTTTCTTTAAGATAAGAATTATAATTAAATCTATACTTCTATTCTTCTACATTATGGGCATGTTTACATCAAAATGGAATCGAAATCGAAATAAAAATTGGAATGGACCGGAATAGAAAAAGGAATGGTGAATTTCTTAATTTATTTGGTTCACAATAAAATTTGAAATCATAATCACCACCTTATTACTATTATTTAAATAAGATAAATTTAATCTATCATCTAAATTTGTAATTAAAATTGAAATTAAAATTGAAATTTATAATTTAAATTTAAATTTAAATTTGAGTTCAAAATCAAAATGTTAAACTATTCTAAAATTTAAATATCAAACTTATATTGAAATTAAAATTAAAATTAAAATTTAAATTTAAAAGTTAATAAATCCTGAATTTATATGTTAAATTTAAATTTAAAATTATAATTTAATATAAATATAAATTTATATATATATTTGAATTTAAATAATTATTATTGAAAAAAAAGAATTCTTTTCTTAATTCTCCCAAAATCAAAATTGACTCATATCTCTATGTTGGAAGTCATTTTGGAGAGTTCTATCACGTCCCGAGCCCACAACGGAAGCCCTCGGGCACGCAACAGACCCGTCACGTGTGCGAGGACGTACCCCACACACGCTAAGCGTCCAAAACTAACCTGCAAAAGAACTATAATCTATAGCTAAATATGTATCAGAGCGGAAATAAAATTATACTAACATCTATCACTTTACAAGATACATACAAGATCCAGATGTAGAGTGCTAAAAACTAAACCACTGACAAGGTGGACTACCTCTATCAAAATAATGTTAGATAGGGGCTACTATCTACGATGCAATCCCCTTATCTCGGTCCGGAGCTGGTTCGGAAGGTCCTGAAAAGTAGACCACAAGCGGGTGTGAGAACTACAAAATAGTAGTTCCTAGTAGGTACGATAAGCGATAATCACTGCCTACCCACTAGATCTATCAGAGGCAAGATAGTGAAACTGTAAAAAAAAGCGAGTAACAGAGTATAATAGAAAATAAAATAAAATACAATACTACGCTATCATGCCTCTACATCAAAATCCTAAATATCTCTACCATATCCGAGCACAATGAAAACCTAACACTAACAGTCACAACAGTACACCGGACCCAATCCTGAACTGACCGTCTTAATTGCCCGGTCAAACCTGCACTGCCTATAAATAGGCCATTAACAGTCTCTCCCTAGTGTTCGGGTTACACCCCAGATAGTGGACCGTCAATAGTAGATGCCAGCCTAGCTACCCTCCTAACACCAATCATCCGACACCCCCCCTCCCCCCAGTGCTTATAAGTCCCTCGTAAAGCTCGATGTGGCATGCAGGTTATGATTAAACGGTGATTTCTCCGATCACCGACGACACCAGACACAAACCCCAAGATCAACTCACGCGTCTCAAACACAAAAGTATCACACGTCTCAAAACCCGTGCCTCAGGCACACACAACCACTCGCACTGGCCTAAGGCCCACGAAACTACAAGACAATGCAACCACTATGTCAGCATGACATGGCACAAATATCACTATCTAAGTACTACCCATCTCTAATACCCAACAATACAAATGAATGGTCTACTCAGATCGACAATATAGTTCCCCTAACAATCAGACTAATCCAATCATGATATAAAAATAACATCTATCCCGAAAGTCCACACAAAAACACAAAACACCCTAAATTACTAATATGGATCCCATAATAACAGATAAACCCAAACATGCTAAAATAAAGCCTACCTCAAAATTCGTGCACCCAAAAGACCCCCATAAGTTCTCTAGTAATAAAATAATAATATTTCTAGTCGTCTAATCTAAATAGTCCAAATACAGATAAATCATGCATTTTCTATATCTAACAAATAATAATAATGCAGGCAAAATCTCTGCATCTAGCATGCATATATTATCAATAATCCGCTATTCTCGATGACACGGAACCCAATTGGAATGCACCTCCTGGCAGAACTCGGTTGGCGGGCAAATTGCACGCTCGATGATGATCACAATGCGCGAATGGCAGTCCCGAAAAATCCGATGGCACCCCGCACAACAACAAAACACAGAAGACTCGATCCGAATAGTTAAAAAGACACAAAGTTCAAAATCCAAAACTCTAACAGGCTAATCCTATAACAACCCCAAAAACTATACTGAAAAATACAACAAATACTAATAAAATAAAAGGAACCTACCCCAAAGTTGACGCTCCATCAAAACTCGCGCACGCGCTCGTGCTCGACTCCTCGGATGAACGACACGCTCAACGACACTCCCTGGGCGCGCACGACCTTCCTCTCCCTCTCCCTTGCTCTTTGCTTCTCTCTCTAAAACCCCTCGGATGTGAGCATAAAAAGAAAAGAAAGAAAGATGGAGGTCTATGTGCATTAAATAGGTCAAAACGGAGAATTCGAGTGCCCGAAACACCCAGTTCGGGCCGCCCGGATGCGCAGGAAGCGGCCCGAACTACTCGGGCCGGTACTGTGCCGCGAGCGGGCACCCGTTCGCACGTCCGCTCCATTCCGAGGCCACCACGCCTCCGCGCCCGCGTAAGCGTACGCATCGCATCGCGTCGCACCCCGCGGTCACGTCGCGCTCGTGCCCAACGAGGCACCAGGTACATTGCTCGCGCCCAACGAGCTGCCAGGCACGTCGCCCTCCTCTTCCCCGCGCACCTGCCACCTCCCTCGGCCGCCGTGCACCTCGCGAAGCGTGCCCACCTACCGCCTCTTTCTCTCACACACACATTCTAAAGCCTCCCAAAATGCACCTGAGCTTCGTTTTTTGCGCCGTTTTGTACTAAAATGATCCTGACTCAGTCCAACACTCTCTCAACTTGTTAAACAACCAATTGTACTACGACTTTGCAATTTGCAAAAGTCCAATATCTCACAAATTTGATTCCCTCCGAAATGGAAATCGAAATTCTAATCTCTCAAACTAAACACCAATAATGAGAATGACTAATTCTGATTCTCATTACAAGCCTTAAATTCTTTCAACCATACATACCCTAAAGGTGAGTTTGGTCACATCAAGACGTTTGGAGGTACTCTCAAAGAATTTGTATGCACCTTGTCTACAAGAATATAACATGCACCAAATTTATTTTCTTAATTTAAAATTAAAATATAACTTTCAACTAAACTCTAAGCCCTTGGATGAGTTGTAAAAACCTCCTCCTTCCCCGCTCTCCAACTATTCGACAAAATGCCCCGTTGTACTATCGTCACCTTCAATGCCCTCCTCTTCCACCTCGCTAGGAACTCCGACCATCGAACCCACACCCACGACCTCCTCCTCTTCTCCAACATGCTCTCCTCCAGCCCCCCCCCCCCCCCCCCCCCCCCCCCCCCCCAATGCGGACATGCTTGCGACCGCGCTCCTCTGATGCACCAGCGTAGGCGTTTGAGGTGAATGGGGAAGTGGTTAAGTTCTTGGTAGGTGATATTAGGCACCCATTAACGTTAGAGATATATGATTTGTTGGAGAGGATTGGTGCAGTGATAATGGTGTTTGATGGATAGCTTAGAAGGAGAATTTGGGTCTCAACCTGATAGGACTATCTACTGAGCTACGCTGTTACCTTGTGCTACCGCGCCGCTCACGGAATAACCTGCAAAATAAAGGAGTGATAACTATAAAGATAGTTCCCATTGGTACAACTACCTAAGTGAAAAGCTCGACGCACCATATCCAAAAGAGGCAAAGTAAGCATATAAATAGATAATTTGTTGGAATATAAATCTACACGATATGCTATATAATCATATGCTATGCCTTAATGCAAATACGATGATAAAATCTAAGCAAGTAGGAATTACGCATATACTTTGATTTCACTATCCATTTCTATACCACAACTAGCCTAAGGCTCCTTTACCTTAGCCATATTCCTGACACGGTCTTAAGTCAATCCATACTTATAGTTTTTGATAACCATTCTAGCCCTGACTATGCCCCAAGACTGCAGTACGTCACGTATCCCTAATTCGCGGTCACCCTTCTTTACTAACCTCTTCCTGGGGCTGCAGTACGTCGCATACCCCTAACTCACAGTCACCATTCTTTCCTAACCTTGTCCAGAGCTATAGTACATCGCATACCCCAAACTCCCAATCATTGAATGGCGAAGGGTCGGGGATGTCATTATTATTTTAATTATTTAATTTTGCATATTTTTTTTATTATTAAGCCAACCTTTCTAGATTCATGACTTTTCAAATCACATGGTCAACCTATCACTTATGTTCCACAACCTATATTCAACGACACTAGGTCCAATGTCTTTGCCACCTAGGTTCACACGACTCTTAGATTTATTTGTTTTTCCAACCTATATTTAATAACACTAGATTCTATATTTAGTTTATCCGAGTGACCAACCTACCAGTATATTGTTGTTCCATCCTAAACTTGATGACACTATATTTACTAGTTCAAAGTTGAGTCCTCTAATTCATAAAACAAGTCAACTTACTTTACTAGTCCGTATATAGTCTACATATCTGTCTCAATTAATCTATGAATACATATATATCATATATATTTTTCTATGCCTATATTCCATGTTCATTGCTTGCTAATTTACCCTAAGTAACATACATATTATGCCTATTTATTTTACCAAATTAACCTAACATTACATGTATCAATAAAATAATACTAAATTGGTGACTTTTCTCTCAAGACATGAGAGGTGACCAATTTGCTTCGGTAGAGCACTAACCCACCTCATTTTACCCTCAATTCCTTGTAGACACTTGCAATTGAGCTTCCGAGGTCGTTCCGATGTTCTTTCACGACTAACAAACATAAAACGCTTATTTCGGGTCGTTCCTCGAAATAAGCGCCGACGCTCATCGCTCTTCCAATCAAATTTGCCTGGGGCACTTTTCTAATCTTAAATCAGAAAATAATCCAATCAATTTGGGTCTAAAGTCCCAAGAATTCAAAAGGCCCCAAACTAACCTTAAAATTTTTTATTCTAAAAATCCTTTAAAATTTTTGGAGAATTTTCGATCAAATAGGCGTAAAAGGCTTTAGGGAACACGAGAATATCAATTTTAAAGGATTTAACAAGAATCTTTACCATTTGCCAAAAATTCTAACCTTGACTACGAGCTCCGTGAGCTCCCATGCACGCCAAAAGCTTGATCTGGCACTTCCACGCGATTTTCGAGGTTGAACTCTGCCAAGGCGACGAGTTTCGGGAAGAGAGAGGGATGAACGAGTGGGAGAGGGAGAGAGGGTCCCTCTCCACTTCCCTCACTGTGTGTGTGTGTGTGTGGGTGTGTGTGTGTAGTTCGTGCATACAGAGAAAGGGGAATGAAGGGGTTCTGTCACGCCCCGAGTCCGCCAATTTGTACGGTTCGGGCACGCCAACAGACCCGCCAATCGGGTATGACCTTTCACTACCCGAAAGGAACGGTAACATCCATAATATTACAACAAGTGTATGCGGAAACTCAATATCAGAGTACTAAAAATCACTACTAATTTAAAACTTTCATTCAATAACAAACAGTTAAAGCGGAAATGAAAGTATACAAGAGTGAACCATGAATTAAATTTATTACACTTTACATTTCTGAACTTGCAAATAAAATTATTACAAATCTTTTACATAATTTCCCTAACCATACAAGGTTCACTCAAGCAATATATAAAAAGGGATACCTCTGCTAGACCCTCTAGGTCTCTATGCTGCTGGGCCCTTGCCCCTGTCGTATGCCTCGCCGTCTGCATCTGAAACGTCTCGACCGCTGTATCCATACCTGAACCTGTGGGGAGGTCACCCAAGGGGTGTGAGAACTACGACAGAGTTCCCAGTGGGTTCAACCACCGAGAAAAAGTGTCCTACACCACTTGATCCAATGGAAGCAATAATAATAGTGCTAGGAACTAAAATACTCAATATCAAAATGCGGCTATGCAATATAATATATCACTACACTATCTGTGTATACTCATCGACCCAGCACTACTCTGTCTAGCCACACTAGGCTGCTAAGCATCAACTCGGCCACTATGCCGCTGTATACAGGGTCAAACTAACCGGGCCATCTTGGCCACTCAATTTTCTCTTTATTCTTTAAATTTCTGGTGCTTTAGTTCAAGTTAACCCTCAGAAATTCTTATCCAACGGGCCCCAGCCCGGTAGTCCTGCTACCATAAGATAAGATTTCTAAAGTTGCCGATAACACCCGCAAGTGTTACCCCGTCCTACAGAAGAAACGTCCCGAACGGGTCTCTATCCGGGAAAGGGGCACTGCCTGCAACTCCAACATGGGTCGCGTTTCACTCCGTAGTTCCGCCTGTTTTATTTTTATATTTTCTTTCTTTTCTTTTCTTTTCTCTTTCTCTTTTTACTTTAGTTCTTAGCCTCTTTGCTTTTAGACACTTTTCTTTCTTATTCGAGCTTGTAGCTCCCTTTTTGCCACTGGCAAATATTGTTCTCTTTCTTTTGAGCATCTAGCTCTTTACTTTCACTTTTAGCCTTTCGAAAGTACCTCGTCCGACGGGTCACTGCCCTGGGAGTCCTGCTCCACTTGACGAGTCTCAAATTCGAAGGCGCCATCTACATTCTCTTTATGCTTTTTAGCCACTTTTAGCTTGCTTTTAAACTTTTCCTTTTGCATTAATTTACCTCTTATCCTAGGTCTCGCCATAAGGATAACTAGAGAGTCTCTTGGACTCTTATCATTTATCCTTCATTCATTTAACTCAAATTGAAGTTAAAGTGATTGTCCATTTACCTTGACACCCTATGACCCGCTCTAGGATTATATTACTTAGCTCATTAACTTTGTGATCACACATACTCGTCCTTAGAGTTTGACTCTAAGTTAATTACTTTGCTACCTGTTTAATTCTTTAAACTTTGTGGCCATATACTCTTTTCCTTTTTCCACGTTGAACCTGGAGTTACATTAACTCTAATTACCTGTTCCACTTTTCATTTAGAGTTACACTGACTCTAATTCATTATCTGTGAGTTTAAACTTCACTAGTTCACCTTAGGTTTCCTTTACCTAAGTTTCACGTCATACTCATCCTAGAGTTCCTTGACTCTATGTTAATCACTCTATCCAATGTCCTTAGGTTATCTCCTAAGACAATGCCACTCGTTCAATCCTAGGATAATTTCTTAAGTTTGATGTCACTCATTTAACCCTAATTCTAGGTTTTCTCCTAGGTCTTACTACCAACATGCTCTTTTCCCTTATACTTTTACATAGTTCCTAGGGTTACACCCTAACATGATCAAAATCATAAAATAATTAATCCCTTCTTATGCATGCAATTATTTCCATCTCAATCATGAATAATATTCATCATCTATGTAGATAAATCAAAATTACATTTTCCTCTATGTTCATTTAAACATGTAAATAAATCACCTATTTTCCTTTTTCCTCATTCATAATCGTAATAAAAATTACACTACACTAGCATGCTCACTATAATGCTTCAAGATCAAAAGCAGAGGAAAAAGTGGAGAGGTCACCCATTTTCGGTAGAATCCCCCACCTCGATATTTTCTCCTGTTCTTGAGAGAGACGAATTTCGCTCTTTTGATCTCCGGCGTTTCCCTTAAATTGTAAGGAAAGAAAATCATAAAGCAATCGCTTTACATAATCCACTAATTCCAATATAACAATAAAACTGAACCTCTTTGACAACTAAAAGGGAAAAATTCCTATTTGATCACTTTCTCACCAAAAGGCTACTTTTGGACTGGCTCACAAAAATGGGAGAAGAACAATCCCCCCTTGACATGTTGCCAAAGAGAAATTTGCTCATTTTGGCCATAGGCCAAAATGCTCCAAAAATTTGAGAAAAACTCAATTTGAGCAATTCCCCCAATTACCGATTTCGCATATTGGCAAAATCAAGAATTTGCATTCAAAATTGGAGAGAAACTCAATTTGAACAATTCCCCAAATTACCGATTTCGCATATTGGCAAAAATCAAGAATTTGCATTCAAAAATTAGAGAGAAACTCAATTTGAGCAATTGACCTAATTACCGATTTCGCATATTGGCAAAAATCAAGAATTTGCATTCAAAAATTGGAGAGAAACTCAATTTGAGCAATTCCCCCAATTACCGATTTCGCATATTGACAAAAATCAAGAATTTGCATTCGAAAATTGGAGAGAAACTCAATTTGAGCAATTTCCCCAATTAATGATTTCGCACATTGAAGGAAAGAGAAGAAGAAATTTTTTTTTTCCTTCTTTTCATTTCTTTTTCCTTCAATTGTTTTTTTCCTCTTTCTTCTTTTCTTTTTTTTTTTTTTGTACAATCAACTCCTGCTGCTGGGCAGCAGCTTGCACAGCTGCTGCCCAGCAGCAGCTCCTGCAGCTGCTTATGCAGCTAATTAAGCTGCATAAGCAGCTGAAACCTGCTGCTGCTGCAAAGCAGCAGCAGCAGCTAGGCCAGCTGCCAATGCAGCTGCTCATGCAGCTGCTTGGCAGCTGCCTGGTTCCATGCGCAGCCACCCCAGCTGCCCAAGGCAGCTGCAATGGCAGCTGCCAAAGCAGCCAAGGCAGCTGCCAAAGCAGCTGCCTTGCAGCCCCTTTTTTTTTTTTTTTTTTTTCTTTTCTAATCTGCTGCTGGTGCAGCTGCTGGCCAGCAGCATTGCTGCTGCCGGCCAGCAGCATAGCCACGCAGCTGCTGCTGCCAAGCAGCAGCAGCAGCTGATTAGCTGCTTGCGCAGCTGCTTGGCACTGCTGCTGCCTAATGCAGCAGCAGCAGCCGTAGTTTTTTTTTTCTTTTTTCTTTTTTTTTCCTTTTCCCTGCACAAGAAAGAGGAGAAAGAGGAAGAGAGGAGTACCAATTTTTGAAGAACTGAGAGAAGGAGGGAGATTATCTTCTCTACTTCTTCTTCTTCTTCTTCTTCTTCTTTCTCCCTTTTCTTTCTCTCTTTTCTTTCGTTTCTTGCTCCAGCAGAAAAGAGAGAGAAGATGAAATGCATTCAAAAGAGAGAGAGAAGGAGGGTGATAAATGCTCTGCAGGGGTGGTTGGAGGGGAAGTGTGAAATTACACTTTTGCCCACAACTAAATCATTTTTTCCCAAAATGCCCTCCAATCCTGCTGTTCTTGCCCTGCAGAGAGGAAATTCGGATAGCCCTTATTCTCCGCGTTTTGCCGTCAACTGGAAAATCATAATCGAAATTTTTCTTCTTCTCTTTTTTCTACAAATTTTTCTTAAACTCTCCATGATTTCTTTTAAATTTTTGGGCTACCCTAAGCCCTCGAAAGAGAGTCACGAAAAAGCTTCGTGATAAATTGCATCAGCAAAAACTGCAGTTTCAGAATTCTTGAAGCATTTTTCTTCGCTTCTTTCTCCTATTTTCTTTCAATCTCTCACCTCGGCACTTCGCCCTTTTTAATCAGCAAACTTTTTTGAGATACCCCACGATTTCTCTTAAATTTTCGGGCTGCTCTAAGCCCTCAAAAAAGAGCCACGAAAAAGCTTGTCGATAATAAAATTTAGGATTCCTGAATTTTGCTAAGTCCTTGAGCCTCAACTCACTTTTCGACCCGATGCTCTTCGCGTCGGTCCGAAACGCACCGAACTCGACTGTAATCATATTTAAAATATGTTACAAGTCTTTTCGCCGCATTTCACCATTTTGCGAATTCGGCGAATGAGGACTTAGGTTTTGCAAATTTGAAGCTTCAAACTCTCAACTACAACTCACTTTTCGACTCAACGGCTTTTGCGTCAATTCGAAATATTTCCAACCCACTTGTAATTACATTTGAAATGTGTTACAAGTACTTTTTTTTGCTGAATATTGCCATTTCGCGGAAATCAGCGAACTTAAGCTTTAGAATTTGAAACTTCAAATTCTCAACTACAACTCCCTTTTCGACTCGACGGCCTCTGCGTCGATTCGAAATGCTTACAACTCACTTGTAATTACATTTGAAATATGTTACAAGTATTTTTGCTGAGTTTCGCCACTTCGCAGAAATCGGCGAACTTAAGCTTTAGAAATTGAAACTTCAAATTCTCAACTACAACTCACTTTTCGACTCAACGGCCTTTGCGTTGATTCGAAATGCTTACAGCTCACTTGTAATTACATTTGAAATGTGTTACAAGTATTTTTGCTGAGTTTCGCCACTTCGCAGAAATCGGCGAACTTAAGCTTTAGAATTTGAAACTTCAAATTCTCAACTACAACTCACTTTTCGACTCAACGGCCTTTGCGTCGATTCGAAATGCTTACAACTCACTTGTAATTACATTTGAAATGTGTTACAAGTATTTTTGCTGAGTTTTGCCATTTTGCGGAGATCGGTGTACTACATTCTCCCCTATTTTGAATAAATCATAATTTAGCACTTTTCTCTAAATTCAATAAAAATAGTATTTCATACCATTTTTATTTATATTTATTTATATACCAAAAATCTGGTACATTACATTCTACTCCCCTTAAAATAAGTTTCGTCCTCGAAACTTAAATCACACCTCGACTCAAGTTCGATCGAGTGGGAGGAATCATGCCCCCAATGTTGGGCCTACTATACATCGTTACTAGGCACCATATTGTCTGCTCGACAAAACTACACGAACATCTCGTTCGTGGATCTCTAACTCCACTCAGGGGAATCTCAGACCTTGTGTCTGGCCATTTCCACTAAAGCAGGTGAAAGACACAGTCGAGCACTTACTCCCCCAATTGCCACGAATGACTCAGTCTTTGCTTGCGAGATTTCTCGACAATTCCACAATCACTTTTCCATAATAAAACTGCATTCGCAACAAATTACATTTACCATATTTCCCCGTCGCTCCGATGCTTGATGTGGAGGGCAAAGGCCAATCTACGAGCTCTCAGCTATCCCACACGCTGCTAGTGCCCTAAGTCCACGGGTTATCAGCCAACGCGTTATCTCGGACTACTAATAGGTTCACAGACCACGGTCCAATAGGGCTTATAGCCCAAAACTAGTCCAACACTGTACAATGGCTCTCACTAGCACACAAACCCAATCGTCATACGGGTAGATCCTCGCTTAGGATTACTACATCAATACTCCCACTAGGAGCTACAGTACCTCGATCACCACTAGCTCTACGGCCTGGTCATATCACACTCTCAGTGTACTAATAGCCTCAATGCTCACACGTGGCATTCCACGTTCCCGGGTCATCGCTCGGACTACCGTCCCGACCAAATCTCTATCATGCCCTGCCATCAGGTCTCGGGCCCCTATCTCTCACAGCTGACTGCGCCTGCCCACTGGGCTACAGGCCCACAGTCCACAAATATGGTCCAGGCACGGGTCGTCCCCAAGTGAACCCGCTAATCGTCGCCACGTGACCACTATGCTCACTGAGCAAAACCCACTAACAAGTCGTCAATCCACGACCCAAACTCTCTATCAACTCTGGCCACACTGGGCAAAGGCTAATGTGCCACCTAATCAGCTCTCTCTAGCTAAACGATACTTGTGCTCCATGAGCACCCAAAATGGTTGGGCATCTAGCGCCCCCCCCCCCCCCCCCCCCCCCCCCCAACGCTAACTCGCAATTATCCAATGTTAAGCGATTTGCTCATGCACCCCTTCGGCTCTTGTGCAGCTCTCCCAACTGGGTCGAGGCACCACAATAACTGTTCACCAACTCTGGTGATTAACACGCGAACCCTGCCGTGGCAATCATTGCCATTATGCTGATCCGTCGGATCGACGCCACAAAACTCTCGCTCTACGTGGGATTCTCGTATCTTGAAGCCTACTCTAGGCCTCACCAACACTACTATGCGGCAATTCAGCCACAAGTGATACGCCACACGGTCACTACCGTCATCAGGGGCAATTCCCGCCGCCTGGCCTGTAAATCTTTCTTGCCCTAACCCTTAGGGCATACCAACTTGGTTCTCGCAACATAGTGATCACCAATTATCTCGTGAGTCGATCTCTCACTGGACCCTACTAACCACACTTTGCCAGCAATCCAGCTGACACAAGCTTACGACACCCTTCGCTGAAGGTGCGGGGTGCGCCGACAAAAGCTCGGCGGCCACTGCCACTCTCTCTACTGTTGTCCCTACATGCGGCAACGCCGTATGCTCACGTGTCATTTATACAGCCTCTGGAGCCCATCGATCTGCTCCGACTGTCATATTGACGCCACCTTTAGGCGTCGGAATCTGCCTTCCTGCAGGCGAAAAATTTTCGCCTATCGGCAAGAAGCTTGATCTGCTGCTGGACCACACCAATAAGTGCGGCCGCTTGTTATCGCAGCTCGTGTACTTAGTTCGACTCAGAGCCCTCTCGCGGCTTGAGTCGAAACAGGTGCGTCTCCCTACGTGGTATCATCATTGATATGCATACCATACGAAATAATCAGCCCAAATTTAGCCATTTGAACAACGCGCAATCTATATACCGACAAAAGGACTCGTCGACCCAATCATGCGAAAGTATAAGAGGGCACTTCTTTTTATCTCCAACATTACGTTGTCGGCCACCAACGTAATTGTCTGAAGAATGAAAGCTCATTACCCTCGATCAGTCCCAACATCCTTTGTGGGAACAATAATAACCAATAAATTACTTTCGCCCAAAAATCCACACTCTCTCGTGCTAATCCCTAGGGTCTCCCTAAGGTTCGCTAACCACCTAGGACTATTCCTAGGCTCTGATACCACTCTGATCTGTCACGCCCCGAGTCTGCCAATTTGTACGGTTCGGGCACGCCAACAGACCCGCCAATCGGGTATGACCTTTCACTACCCTAATGGAACGGTAACATCCATAATATTACAACAAGTGTATGCGGAAGCTCAATATCAGAGTACTAAAAATCACTACTAATTTAAAACTTTCATTCAATAACAAACAGTTAAAGCGGAAATGAAAGTATACAAGAGTGAACCATGAATTAAATTTATTACACTTTACATTTCTGAACTTGGAAATAAAATTATTACAAATCTTTTACATAATTTTCCTCACCATACAAGGTTCACTCAAGCAATATATAAAAAGGGATACCTCTGCTAGACCCTCTAGGTCTCTATGCTGCTGGGCCCTTGCCCCTGTCGTATGCCTCGCCGTCCGCATCTGAAACGTCTCGACCGCTGTATCCATACCTGAACCTGTGGGGAGGTCACCCAAGGGGTGTGAGAACTACGACAGAGTTCCCAGTGGGTTCAACCACCGAGAAAAAGTGTCCTACACCACTTGGTCCAATGGAAGCAATAATAATAGTGCTAGGAACTAAAATCCTCAATATCAAAATGCGGCTATGCAATATAATATATCACTACACTATCTGTGTATACTCATCGACCCAGCACTACTCTGTCTAGCCACACTAGGCTGCTAAGCATCAACTCGGCCACTATGCCGCTGTATACAGGGTAAAACTAACCCGGCCATCTTGGCCACTCAATTTTCTCTTTATTCTTTAAATTTCTGGTGCTTTAGTTCAAGTTAACCCTCAGAAATTCTTATCCAATGGGCCCCAGCCCAGTAGTCCTGCTACTATAAGATAAGATTTCTAAGGTTGCCGATAACACCCGTTACCCCGTCCTACGGAAGAAACGTCCCGAACGGGTCTCTACCCGGGAGAGGGGCACTGCCTGCAACTCCAACATGGGTCGCGTTTCACTCCGTAGTTCCGCCCGTTTTATTTTTATATTTTCTTTCTTTTCTTTTCTTTTCTCTTTCTCTTTTTACTTTAGTTCTTAGCCTATTTGCTTTTAGACACTTTTCTTTCTTATTCGAGCTTATAGCTCCCTTTTTGCCACTGGCAAATCTTGTTCTCTTTCTTTTGAGCATCTAGCTCTTTACTTTCACTTTTAGCCTTTCGAAAGTACCTCGTCCGACGGGTCACTGCCCTGGGAGTCCTGCTCCACTTGACGAGTCTCAAATTCGAAGGCGCCATCTACATTCTCTTTATACTTTTTAGCCACTTTTAGCTTGCTTTTAAACTTTGCCTTTTGCATTAATTTACCTCTTATCCTAGGTCTCGCCATAAGGATAACTAGAGAGTCTCTTGGACTCTTATCATTTCTCCTTCATTCATTTAACTCAAATTGAAGTTAAAGTGATTGTCCATTTACCTTGACACCCTATGACCCACTCTAGGATTATATTACTTAGCTCATTAACTTTGTGATCACACATACTTGTCCTTAAAGTTTGACTCTAAGTTAATTACTTTGCTACCTGTTTAATTCTTTAAACTTTGTGGCCACATACTCTTTTCCTTTTTCCACGTTGAACCCGGAGTTACATTAACTCTAATTACCTGTTCCACTTTTCATTTAGAGTTACACTGACTCTAATTCATTATCTGTGAGTTTAAACTTCACTAGTTCACCTTAGGTTTCCTTTACCTAAGTTTCACGTCATAGTCATCCTAGAGTTCCTTGACTCTATGTTAATCACTCTATCCAATGTCCTTAGGTTATCTCCTAAGACAATGCCACTCGTTCAATCCTAGGATAATTTCTTAAGTTTGATGTCACTCATTTAACCCTAATTCTAGGTTTTCTCCTAGGTCTTACTACCAACATGCTCTTTTCCCTTATACTTTTACATAGTTCCTAGGGTTACACCCTAACATGATCAAAATCATAAAATAATTAATCCCTTCTTATGCATGCAATTATTTTCATCTCAATCATGAATAATATTCATCATCTATGTAGATAAATCAAAATTACATTTTCCTCTATGTTCATTTAAACATGTAAATAAATCACCTATTTTCCTTTTTCCTCATTCATAATCGTAATTAAAATTACACTACACTAGCATGCTCACTATAATGCTTCAAGATCAAAAGCAGAGGAAAAAGTGGAGAGGTCACCCATTTTCGGTAGAATCCCCCACCTCGATGTTTTCTCCTGTTCTTGAAAGAGACGAATTTCGCTCTTTTGATCTCCGACGTTTCCCTTAAATTGTAAGGAAAGAAAATCATGAAGCAATCGCTTTACATAATCCACTAATTCCAATATAACAATAAAACTGAACCTCTTTGACAACTAAAAGGGAAAAATTCCTATTTGATCACTTTCTTACCAAAAGGCTACTTTTGGACTGGCTCACAAAAATGGGAGAAGAACAATCCCCCCTTGACATGTTGCCAAAGAAAAAATTTGCTCATTATGGCCATGGGCCAAAATGCTCAAAAAATTTGAGAAAAACTCAATTTGAGCAATTTCCCCAATTACCGATTTCGCATATTGGCAAAATCAAGAATTTGCATTCAAAATTGGAGAGAAACTCAATTTGAACAATTCCCCAAATTACCGATTTCGCATATTGGCAAAAATCAAGAATTTGCATTCAAAAATTGGAGAGAAACTCAATTTGAGCAATTGACCTAATTACCGATTTCGCATATTGACAAAAATCAAGAATTTGCATTCGAAAATTGGAGAGAAACTCAATTTGAGCAATTTCCCCAATTAATGATTTCGCACATTGAAGGAAAGAGAAGAAGAAGAATTTTTTTTTTCCCTTCTTTTCATTTCTTTTTCCTTCAATTTTTTTTTTCCTCTTTCTTCTTTTTTTTTTTTTTTTTTTTTTTGTACAATCAACTCCTGCTGCTGGGCAGCAGCTTGCACAGCTGCTGCCCAGCAGCAGCTCCTGCAGCTGCTTATGCAGCTAATTAAGCTGGATAAGCAGCTGAAACCTGCTGCTGCTGCAAAACTAGGCCAGCTGCCAATGCAGCTGCTCATGCAGCTGCTTGGCAGCTGCCTGGTTCCATGCGCAGCCACCCCAGCTGCCCAAGGCAGCTGCAATGGCAGCTGCCAAAGCAGCCAAGGCAGCTTCCAAAGCAGCTGCCTTGCAGCCCCCCCTTTTTTTTTTTTTTTTCTTTTCTAATCTGCTGCTGGTGCAGCTGCTGGCCAGCAGCATTGCTGCTGCCGGCCAGCAGCATAGCCACGCAGCTGCTGCTACCAAGCAGCAGCAGCAGCTGATTAGCTGCTTGCGCAGCTGCTTGGCACTGCTGCTGCCTAATGCAGCAGCAGCAGCTGCAGTTTTTTTTTTCTTTTTTTTTTTTTTCCTTTTCCCTGCACAAGAAAGAGGAGAAAGAGGAAGAGAGGAGTACCAATTTTTGAAGAACTGAGAGAAGGAGGGAGATTATCTTCTCTTCTTCTTCTTCTTCTTCTTCTTCTTCTTCTTTCTCCCTTTTCTTTCTCTCTTTTCTTTCGTTTTTTGCTCCAGCAGAAAAAAGAGAGAAGATGAAATGCATTCAAAAGAGAGAGAGAAGGAGGGTGATAAATGCTCTGCAGGGGTGGTTGGAGGGGAAGTGTGAAATTACACTTTTGCCCTCAACTAAACTATTTTTCCCCAAAATGCCCTCCAATCCTGCAGTTCTTGCCCTGCAGAGAGGAAATTCGGATAGCCCTTATTCTCCGCGTTTTGCCGTCAACTGGAAAATCGTAATCGAAATTTTTATTCTTCTCTTTATTCTACAAATTTTTCTTAAACTCTCCATGATTTCTTTTAAATTTTTGGGCTACCCTAAGCCCTAGAAAGAGAGTTCCGAAAAAGCTTCGTGATAAACTGCATCAGCAAAAACTACAGTTTCAGAATTCTTGAAGCATTTTTCTTCGCTTCGTTCTCCTATTTTCTTTCAATCTCTCACCCCGGCACTTCACCCCTTTTAATCAGAAAACGTTTTTGAGATACTCCACGATTTCTCTTAAATTTTCGGGCTGCTCTAAGCCCCCAAAAGAGAGCCCCGAAAAAGCTTGCCGATAATAAAATTCAGGATTCCTGAATTTTTCTAAGTCCTTGAGCCTCAACTCACTTTTCGACCCGATGCTCTTCGCGTCGGTCCGAAACGCACCGAACTCGACTGTAATCATATTTAAAATATGTTACAAGTCTTTTCGCCGCATTTCGCCATTTTGCGAATTCGGCGAACGAGTACTTAGGTTTTGCAATTTGAAGCTTCAAACTCTCAACTACAACTCACTTTTCGACTCAACGGCTTTTGCGTCGATTCGAAATGTTTCCAACCCACTTGTAATTACATTTGAAATGTAATTACAAGTACTTTTTTTTGCTGAATATTGCCATTTCGCGGAAATCAGCGAACTTAAGCTTTAGAATTTGAAACTTCAAATTCTCAACTACAACTCCCTTTTCGACTCGACGGCCTCTGCGTCGATTCGAAATGCTTACAACTCACTTGTAATAACATTTGAAATATGTTACAAGTATTTTTGCTGAGTTTCGCCACTTTGCAGAAATCGGCGAACTTAAGCTTTAGAATTTGAAACTTCAAATTCTAAACTACAACTCACTTTTCGACTCAACGGCCTTTGCGTTGATTCGAAATGCTTACAGCTCACTTGTAATTACATTTGAAATGTGTTAGAAGTATTTTTGCTGTGTTTCGCCACTTCGCAGAAATCGGCGAACTTAAGCTTTAGAATTTGAAACTTCAAATTCTCAACTACAACTCACTTTTCGACTCAACGGCCTTTGCGTCGATTCGAAATGCTTACAACTCACTTGTAATTACATTTGAAATGTGTTACAAGTATTTTTGCTGAGTTTCGCCATTTTGCGGAGATCGGTGTACTACATTCTCCCCTATTTTGACTAAATCATAATTTAGCACTTTTCTTTAAATTCAATAAAAATAGTATTTCATACCATTTTTATTTATATTTATTTATATACCAAAAATCTGGTACATTACAGGTTCCCCTTAAAGGCCCCTTCCTATGACACCCCTGAAATTTAAAATAGTCCTATATAAAAGATATAATAGGACTAAATCTCTTAACCTGTCTATAGCATGTTGGAAGGTGGTTAAGTCAAAGAGGTTAAGAGGGTTAAGCATACTAGTACTAGAGTAGTTTTAGGATGGGTAATCCCTGTGGGAAGTGGGGTGGCTCCCCAATTAACGATTGTTGTAAGTGGAGAGTGGCTCACCATCAGGTTGGTTAAGGCAAGTGAGACGAGTCTCACATTGTCTAGTGGTAGTGGTTGTGAGTTTCTTAACCTAGTTGTAGCATGTGTTGAGCGGTGGTTAAGCCCAAGAGGTTAAGAAGGTTAAGCGTGCTAGAACAAGAGTAGTTCTAGGATGGGTGACCTCCCCTGCGAAGTGAGGCGGCTACCTAATTAACGATCATTGTCGGTGGAGGGTAGCTCCCCGTAAGGTCGGTTAAGGCTAGTGAAACGAGTCTCACATTGCTTTGTGGTTGTGAGTTTCTTAACCCAGCTATAGCATGCAAGTTGTGCGGTGGTTAAGCCCAAGAGGTTACGATGGTTAAGTGTGCTAGAACTAGAGTAGTTCTAGGATGGGTGACCTCTTGAGAAATGGGGCGGCTCCTTGGTTAACGATCATTGTAGGTGGAGAGTGGCACCCCATAAGGTCGGTTATGGTTAGTGAGACGAGTCTCACATTGCCTAATGGTTGTGAGTTTCTTAACCCAGCTATAGTATGTTGGGCGATGGTTAAGCCCAAAAGGTTAAGAGGGTTAAGCGTGTTAGAACTAGAGTAGGTCTAGGATAGGTGACCCCCCGGGAAGTGGGGCAGCTCTCCGGTTAACGATTGTTGTGGGTGGAGAGTGGCTCCGCATAAGGTCGATTAAGGCTAGTGAAACGAGTCTCACATTGTCTGGTAGTTATGAGTTTCTTAACCCAGTTATAGCATTTTGAGCGATAGCTAGGCCCAATAGGTTAAGAGAGTTAAGCGTGCTAGAACTAGAGTAGCTCTAGGATAGGTGACTCTCTAGGAAGTGCAACGTCAAACTCTCCAATGAAATTACAAAAATGGCCTTACTGGGCATTTCTGCCGCAGAAGGTCCAAACCCTCCTCCAAGGTCCAATCCCAAAACGCCCCTCAGGATCCCCCGCTGATGGTATGACCCTCCCACAAGGTCCGGTCCCCGAAAGGAGGGTTCGGACCTTATCCTCAAGATCCGGTCTTCACGGTTAGGGTCCGATCCTTCTCATCGGAGTTTGGACCCTGAACCTTTCTCAGCCCATATTTTCTATCGAATTTTTTTTAATTTTGCTCCTTGGAAGTCCAACACTTTTCTAATTGTTCTAAAACCCTCAAAACCCAACTTGGACTTGTTCATAGTCACCTCTTGACTATTTCCGGTCTATTGAATATAGTCCAATAATCTTTTAATTCTGTTTTCGCGCTTAACTCGTACTGAAAAAACTCCAACTAGCTTGAAACTTCACCAGATTCATAAAAATAGTCCTTCATGCCAGTTTTCACCAAAACTCCGCTATTTGCAGAAGACCAGTTTATTACACAATATCTGCACCGTTAATGCAATATGTGATAATTGAACTCGTACCATTGGTTTTGATACCACTTGTCAGTTCATTGGCGCTAACCATGATTTTAAAAGTTTGAATTATTAAAAAGATGCAACCATTTTACTTAGTGGTACAAATACAATGTCCATAAGTCTCGTTTGTAACTTTGCCCTATTGGCCTCTTCCCATTTTGATCAAGACTCTGCCCAATCCGATCTTTTGTTGTTTTCAACGGAACTCAGCTTGATCTAGCCTTCCGCTAAGAGGCAAGGCTCTGACGTTTTTAAGCCAGCGTTTATGTCCTCTCTTTGTCTTCCTTTTTCTATTAGAGCATGGTAAGTCTATTGAACTTAAGGTGTTCGACGAAATGAACACAAGATTTATTCCATTCATAATTCTTTTCATACTGTGTGCATGTATAGTCTGTAAGAAAAAAAGCTCCAGAACCACTTGAATTTTACTATCATTGCAATTAGCGAACTAGAATTTAAGTGTGACCCAACAATTTATCAGCTACGACAAACAAGTTCATTGCGTTGAGTTTTTTTACAAATTTTACTATGGTAGTGTTTAGCTGGGGAATAAAGCATGGAATAAGGCATCGTTTTGGATTGGGTATAAGGGGGGGATAAGGGGGTTATCTCCCCTCTTATACCCAAACACATATTTGGGGGGTTGGGAACAGTCGTTCCCATATAACCCGCTTGGGGTGGGATAACCCGCTTGGGGTGGGAACAACTGTTCCCACCCCCAGGTGGAACAACTCCACCGGTGGAGTAGTTCCACCGGCTGTTTTATTTTTTATTTATTTTTTTTTCAAATTAAAAAATTTTAAATTATAAGATATTTAAATTTATAAAATTTTAAATTTATTTTTTTTATTTTATAAATTTTAAAATTTTTAACTTACTTTTTAATAAAGCTAAAAATATAATTTTTTTATAATTTTTCAAAAATTTATTAATTTTAAAATTTTTAAATTTATGCAAATTTTTCATTAAATTTTTTAAAATTTATACTAATTTTAAAAATAAAAATTTTACTTCTACTTTTGTAATTTTTTGAGACAATTAAAATTAAAATTTTTAATATTTAAAAATTTTTAAATTTTAAATTTTATAGCTTTTAAAATTTTTAACTTTAACTTTTAATAAATTTACCAATTTATAAAAATTTAAATTTTATTATTTTTTCAATTTATACATATTTTTAAATTTTTAATAGTAATTTTTAATAAATTTATACCAAATTTTTAAAATTTTTAATTTTATAAATTTAAACCTATTTTTATATACAAAATTTTGAATTTTAAAAAAATTATAAATTTTCAAAAACCAAAATTTTTTTAATAATTTTTTTTTTATATAAATAAAATATAAATTTTAATAAATGTTTTAATAAATATTTTAAATTAAATATTTAAAATCATATCAGTAAAATTTTTATCTTAAATTAAAATTTTAGTCCTCTCCATTCTTCTTATTACACTTTAACTTATCAAAAATAATTTTTCTTATCCCCGGTACAACTCTTATATTCAACCAAACACAAAATTATTTTAATTCCTACTAATACCTGAACTTATACATATTTCAGAAATAACAAATTTTCGTTTATACCCGAACCAAACGCAGCCTAAAAATGCATTTGGTTATGAATGGAAACTACGGTTCTCGTCTTTCTAAAAATAAGCTGGTTCAAGGTTGAGTTCAAATCTATTTTTATATTTATTCTAAAAAAAAAGTAATCGTCTTAAATATATTTTTTATAAAACCGACATTTTTTTAAATATATCCTCAAAAATACTAAAAATAAGGGTATATATATATATATATATATATATATATATATATATATATATATATATATATATATATATATATATATATATATATATAAATCTTATCAAAATATATTTAAAATACTTAGAATCTGTTTAGCAAATTCCTAATATATATAAAAAAATTTACAAGTTTTAAGAAACATAACAAAAATTATTCTTCAATTTTTTTATATTTTTTTATAGCATGATCAAATATGTTTAAATTATTTTTATATTTTTACTTATAATATTTGACAATCATTAAAGAACAGATCTTTGTACTTTCAAATGTATAATAATAATAATAATATAAATAATTTTACAAGTCTTTAGAAACATAATAAAAATTATTTTTAAATTATTTTTATAATTTTTTTTATAGCATGATTAAAGAGGCTTAATTTATTTATGGAAAATGCTATGTGTACACCCCTTTCGGGGTGTACATCATACACCCCACCCATCTAAGGGTGGGGGTGTGATGATGGGTCACTCGATGTGACCCGTAAAAAATATCGGCACCATTAAAATGATGGAGATGTATGATTTACACCCCTTCGGGGTGTACATGTAGCATTGCTCTTTATTTATATATATATTTTTATAATATTTGACAATTATTAAAGCGAAGATCTTTATACTTTCAAATATATATAAAAATAATAATAATAATATATTTTATTTATTTTTTTTTTTTATTTCTTAAGACTCTTGGCTTGAATTCAACGGTTATATATTCCGGACGCGATCGTTGGACGCAGTAAATCGTTTTCCTTCACTGCGCTTCTCCTTCAATCAAGCTCAAACCCTGCACTTCTTCTTCTTCTTCTTCTTCTTCTTTTTCAGTTTTTTTTCTTGCTTTTCTGGTCCTGTGACAGAGGAAGAGAGAGAAAGCGAACGAGATGGAGGAACCCTCTCGCACAGTCCGCACCCTCCCACATCGACATCGACATCGGGCGATTCTGCTGTGTCTCCACATCCTCGTGCTCTGCGCGTCCCCTGCAGCTTCCTCCGCCGACGCCGGGACGTCCATCTTGACGGGCGGCAGCGGCACCAGCCTCAGCCGCATCGCGTGGGACACCAACATCACCCTCCTCGGCGAGGCGTCCCTCAAGAACGGCAGCATCAGCCTCACCAGCGACACCCTCACCACCGGCATTGGCGCCGGCCGAGCCCTCTACTCCCGCCCCGTCCGCTTTCTTGATCCCGCCACCGGCGCCCCGGCCTCCTTCGCCACCTGCTTCGCCTTCTCCATCGTCCCCTCCCTCTCCGCCCAGCTCCCCTGCATCCCCTCCTTCGGCGACGGCCTCGCCTTCCTCCTCACCTCCGACCCCCACTTCCTCGGCGCCGCTCACGGCTTCTTGGGCCTCTTCTCATCCTCCACCGCCGCCGACGACGCCCACGGCCCCACCACCGTCGCCGTCGAGTTCGACACCAACCTCGACCCCCAGCTCGGCGACAAGAACGACAACCACGTCGGCGTCGACGCCGGCTCCATCTTCTCCACCGCCTCCGCCCCCGCGTCCCACGCCGGCGTCGACCTGAAGGAGGGCGTGCTGATGACGGCGTGGGTGGACTACCGCGCCGCCCGGAAGAGGCTCCGGGTGTGGCTTGGCTACTCGCGCTCGCGGCCCCCGCGCCCACTCCTCGTCGCCACCGTCGACCTCTCCGCCCTCCTCCACGAGTTCATGTACGTCGGCTTCTCCGCCTCCAACGGCCGCGGCGCCGCCCTTCACCTCGTCGAGAGATGGAGCTTCCGCACCTTCGGCTTCTCCTCTTCGTCCGCTCCCCCATCATCTTCACCAGGCAACGTCAGCGGCAGCGGCAGCGGCCATGAATTCCAAAATCCTGGCGATGACATCAGTCCGCCTCCGCCTCCCTCTCCCATTCGGCCTGCCAAGCCGACGGTAAATATCCGGTTGGGCCCGGTCTTCGGGGGCATTGCCGGCTTTCTTTTCTTGATAGCAGCGACCGCGGCGGCTCTATGGTGGCATTTCCGATGCAATGGGGAATGCGGCGGCTGCGACTGGGACTGCGGCGCTGATGAGGAGGCCAGGAGCAGGAGCAGGAACAGGAACCGGAGCCGGAGCCGGAGCGGAACCAATTCGGTTAATGGCGAACCGGCGAGAGTGCCTACGTGGATCTCTCTGGACGAGGTAATGTCGGCGACCGGAGGATTCCACGACAGCAATATTCTTGACCATGGCGACTCTGCCACAGTGTACCAAGGAGTGCTCGGCTCCGGGTCGAAGGTCGCCGTCAAACGCTTCGGCCACGTGGAGAATTTCACCAGCACGTTCGCCGCCGAGCAGGCCGCCGTCATCGCCAGCTGCCGGCACCAAAACCTGGTTCCCCTCGCAGGCTGGTGCTGCGAGAAGAACGAGCTCGTCTTCATCTACGAGTTCATGCCCAACGGCACCCTCGACCGCGCCCTGCATTATTCATCCGATCATCGCGCGGCGGCAGTACTCCCGTGGGGCGTCCGGAAGAACATCGTCCTCGGCGTCGCCTCCGCTCTCGCGTTCCTGCACGACAAATGCGAGAAAAAGATCGTGCACCGAGACGTTAAGGCGTGCAACATCCTCCTCGACGCCGACTTCAACGCCAAGCTCGGGGATTCCAGGCTCGCGCGACTCAACACCCGCAACAGCATCGACAGCAGCAACAACAGCAGCTGCACTCAGCAGGCGTCCCAGCCGGCCGGCACCGTTGGGTACATGGCCCCGGAGTACGTCCACACGGGCGTGGCCAGCGAGAAATCAGACGTGTACAGCTTCGGGATGGTGGCGCTGGAGGTGGCGACGGGGCGGAGGCCGGTGGACAAAGGGTTGGTCCTAGCCGACTGGGTCTGGGAACTGTGGGGCTGTCGGAGGCTCATGGAGGCAGCGGATCCCCGGCTGCACGGGCAGTTCTGCGAGGAGGAGATGGCGCGGATGCTGATTGTCGGCCTCAGCTGCAGCCACCCTGACAGCAAGAAAAGGCCGAGAATGAGGAAGGCCATCAGAATGCTACACGGTAATGCGCCGCTGCCATCCTTACCAGCTCGGAAGCCGGCGCCTGTCAGGCTGCTGTCTCAGCTGCCGCCGCAGGCTTCGTCGTCCACGACCGCCCAAGGTACGTGCTCCCGATCATCCAGTGATGCTAGCACTGCATACTTCAGTTGCAGCTAGCAGAGTAAGTATATATATATATATATTCCTATAGGATAAATTGCATGTTTAGCCCTCAAAAGAATGAGGCTACCGTCACTTTGGATTCCTATTTTAATTTGCTATAATTTTTTATTCAAATTTTTGGAATGTTGTTCTAATTAAATTCTAGGCTAAATATTAATAAATAGATAACGTACAAATGATATAATAATATTGTTATTGATAATGCTCTAACATTTAAGACATCATATTACTTTTCTATTACGTTAATAATTAAGATGTTATATTATTTTTACATCATTGATACGTCAATATTTAGTCAATTAAATTAATTTGTAAAACTTAATTAGAATCATTTTAAAAATTTAAATCAAAAATTATAATAAATTAAAACTTAAGAACTAAAATGACATCCGACTCATAGTTTTAGATCATATGTGCAATTTACTTTATTTCTATACTTATAACAACTATGGGAAAAAAAAAATGAGGGATCTAAAAAAAAAATTCGGTCATACAATACTTTATGTTTAATCAGAAAGCCTTTGCCTTCATTTGTAGTCTTTTTTGTTTTTCTTTTTTTTGTTGAAGAAATAATCACGCGACTTATTTTCTTATGAGTGATTCTAGATCTACAATAGAAAATAAATTGTAATTCTATAATATTCTCATCCAAGAGTTATTTTTTTTCTAAAAAAAAAAATTATCAGATAATACCTATTGTTTAATCAAAAAATCTTCATTTATAATCTTTTCTGTTGAAGTATTTTACAATCCAAAATGAATTATATTAATCCTGTAATACTCTCATCTGAAAACTAATTTTGACCTTCTATCTTATTATTGTCATTTTTATTTCTATTTGGTTTTATTTTGCTACTCTATTTTTCTGTTTCTATTTGGTTTTATTTGGCAGAAATCAATTCTCTAGTTTGTAGTTTATCAATTTTACATGTTGAAGAAAATGCATGTTGTTGGAGCCTTACACCTGAATCATTTGTTCTCTTCTTGATGCTTCACACTTGAATGTGATTGAGCTATTTCATCCATGACTTTCCCATGCAAACCTCTCAGTTTTGCATGACAAGTATATGTTTGGGAAAAATACAATGCAATTACAGTCTGCAACACATTCTTGACTCTCATTGACTGAAAAATTGCAATTTATGCATATATTACTATACAACACTCAATCTGAGCTCCTTCGAAGGTCACCTAAAACCATACTAGCAGTTTTGCCCCTTATTTTTTTTCTCACTATTTCTTACTTACTCTCTCTCTCTCTCTCTCTCTCTCTCTCTCTCTCTCTCTCTCTCTCTCTCTTTTCTTTCTTCTTTTTTTTCCAGATCTTCTTATGTTCCATTTGTTTTCTTCCTGATGCTTCACACCTGAATGTTATTGCGATATTTCATCAATGACTTCCTATGTAAACCTTCCAATTATGTTGCAAGACATGTATATTTTTGAGAAAATACAGCGGGTTTATAGCTTGCAACACATTGTTGAAGCTCTCATTGATTGAAAAATTGCGATTTTGCAAGTGGCACAATTATAATGTGGCTTGGATGGCTGTATAGCAACTGCTACACAAGAAAATAAACTCTTTAGCCAATTAAATAAGAAATATTTTTGTTGCCAGCCCCTTCGACTTTTTGTATATATATGTGATGACTCTACTACAACCTTGATACTTCTTTTCCTGAACAATTTATGCCCTCTTTCATTTGCTTAGATTTTTTGGGGGGCGATGATCATACATAAAAATAGCAGCAATTTTGGACGGTCTTAGGCAATTAATTACTAGTTGGGCAATGTTGGCACGCGAATAAAGAACTGATAATTGGATGGCTTTTACCAACCGATTGTTGGTTGACCAACTAGTTTTCATTGTTTGCTGCTCATTTGGAGAAAATGTACTATATAACCTGCTTCTGATGTTTTTGCTCCAAATCGGATTGCTTCTTAGGAGCGGTTTTTTTTTATTCCTCGGGCTCACTGGTTGTGCATGTTACCTGAGCATAAAAATACTGAAATTTTTTTATGGCCTTTGGCAATCGATTGCTGCTTCCAAAATAATAACGGATGAAAAAAAAAAAAAGACTTTGATTTTCTATTCTTTCTTTTGATTGAGTAGAAAAATTATCTGAGCCTCACATTTTTACTTCGTTTTTTTACTTCCCTTTTTTAAAATCCTCAAGTTGATTTTCAGTTAGAAACTGGGTGACCTATAATTCAAAAAATTAGTTGACTTTCAAGTAGAAACTGGGTGAGTAATAATTCAAATGTTGTTTGTCGTCCTGTCGAGTCCTACTCTCTCCTCAATTGTTTACTTCTACACTTGGTAATTTTTGTTTCCCTACCCAAGCTGCTACCTTCATTTGTTCTGTGATGTATATTTTGCAACTTTTTATTTGAATTTCAACCTTCAATTTATAAAGTAATCTCAAGAGAAGGGTCACATTTTAGTTTTCTACAAAAGTAGTCCCAAGAGAAAGCTCAGAGGTTATTTAGCTTCCATTTCTAAGATTTATGTTAAAGATACAAAAGTTTGTTCTAAAATTCTAAGATTATCTTTTTTGCTTTGTTTTTTTATTATGCATGTTTCCTTCTAACTAAGACAATAACGATAAGAACAAATGACATCAAACAATCTCTTCTTGCTTCACTTTTATCACACATGCTATTCTATTCTTATCCCAATTTTGGCAAAAGAATCTGTGCTAAATAGGAACCTATAATCATCACTTCTTTTCATGCCCCTATTTTTTAAAAAATCATAATTACTTTGTGTTTCTCTCTTTTTCTCTATTTATTATGAATGCATCGTTCTTACTCTATTCTTTTCTTCATGTTTGCATTTCATGTTGGCTTAAACTTGGATGAACAAATTATGCATGAGATAAAATATTATCTCAGCATCTTACCTATTTTTATGTTATCTTTTTAATTGAACACAAGCATTTGGTTTCTTTGCCATCAAACGTATAAATTTGTATATAATGTACTTGCAATGACATTAGTCTTTACTCTTTACTAAACAAACCATGAGAATGAATTCATTCTACACATTTCCTGTAGTCTATTAGTTGTTGGAATATCTACCCTTCTCGATAAAATAATGGAAAAATCATGTGAATCCTACTTTTGTTAACTCATGGTGAGCACACTTTGGATGGCGTGGCCTACACGTAGACGGTTGCTCTGATCTACCTTCATTTTCGCTCCAGTTTACAAAATACTCTTTTCATAATTAAAGACTGGTTGTCTTTCTGATCTACCTTTATTTTCACTGCAGTTTACAAAATACTTTTTTCGGTAACCAATTGCTGCTTGCCCAATAATAATACATGAAAAAAAAATACTTTTGATTTCCTACTTTTTCTTTGGATTGAATAGAGAAATTATCTGAGCCTCATATTTTTACTCTCTTTTTTTTTTTAACCAAATACAAGAGTTGGTATTTTTGTGAATCCGTGTTTTACCGTAATCCTATCTGTATTGGTATCTAAATTTCAAATATAACATACAATTGCATCCTCATTTCTCTTCCTCATTACTAAATGCATTCGACACCTAAGCACTTACTTTCTATATGTGTAGACCCCCAGGTCATACTTCTTAAGCAACAAATATATAGATAGCTTTTTGTAAGATTGATATATAAATATGTATGAGTGAGCACACACACACGCAGTGTGCCCAGTGATGCCAAACAAATTCAATCTGGACAAAACTAAGGTAGAGAAATAACTCGATCCTCAATTCTTTACTTCTATACTTGCTAATTTCTATCTTTTCACCCAATCATTCATCTTCAGTTGTTATGTGATGTATAATTTGGATTTTTTTATCTGAATTTCAGTCTTCTATTTACTTTTAGAATTGAACGAGGTTTACTATTTGTTCAGTTTCATATTTTTTTTTCTCTATTATTCTATAGTTTTTTTCTATTACTCTATAACTTACAGTGTTTAGATTTAATTCCTTCAGTTCTCCCTTTGAGTTACAATTTCTCTTTTCATGTTGATTTTTTGCATCCAGTGATGACTCTACTACAACTCTGATACTTCTTTTCCTGTTGAATTTAAGCTCCTTTTCATTTTCTTTGTTTTTTGGAGGGGCGATGATGATACATAAAAATGACAACAATTTTGGACCTTGGATCCCCGGCTGCACGGGCAGTTCTGCGAGGAGGAGATGGCGTGGATGCTGATCGTCGGCCTCAGCTGCAGCCACCCTGACAGTAAGAAAAGGCCGAGATTGAGGAAGGCCATCAGAATACTGCACGACACAGCGCCGCTGCCATCTCTACCAGCTCGGAAGCCGGCTGTCAGGTTGCTGTCTCAGCTGCCGCTGCAGGCTTCGTCGTCGACGACCGCCCAAGATACGTGCTCCCAATCATCCGGTGATGCTAGCACTGCCTACTTCAGTTGCAGCTAATAGAGCACGTATATGGATGTATATTCCAATGGGATAAATAAATTGCCTCTTTAGCACTCAAACAATGAGGCCAGTGTAATATTCTACTGATATTTTAATAATATGTTATAATTTTTTACTCAAATTTTTAAATTTACTATAATTAAATTTTATAATATAATTTAGTTGGACTAAATATTAATATTTTATTAATATAAAAATAATATAATAATATTGTGATTGATAATGCGCGAATAATCAAAATATCATATTATTTTTATATTATTGATGCGTCAATAAATTATTATGTCATGTCATTTTTACATTATCGATATATTAATATTTAGTTAATTAAATTGAATTATAAAACTAAAAATAATTTTAAAAATTTAAATAAAAAATTATAATAAATTAAAATTTAAAAATTAAAATGACACATGCCTCATAGTTTTAGATCATAGGTGCTATTTATTTTATTCCAATATTTGTAACAACTACCAAAAATATTGATAGATCTTAAAAAAAAAAAAAAAAAAACATTGGGTCAAACAGTATCTGATGTTCAATTAGAGATTCTTTGCCTTTATTTGTAGTCTTTTTTGTTTTTTTGTTGAAGAAATAATTACGCCACTTATTTTTTGATGAGTGATACAATCGAAAATAAATTGTAATTCCATAATATTCTCATCCAAAAGTTATTTTTTAAAACAAAAAAAAAATAGTTTTTTAAAACTAAAAAGATAGTTTTTTTTTATCGGATAATACCTAATGTTTAATCAAAAAGCCTTTATTTATACTCTTTTTTTGTTGAAATATTTTGCAAACCAAAATAAATTATATATATATATATATATATATATATATATATATATATATATATATATATATATATATATATATATATATATATATATATATATATATATATATATATTGAGAGAAATATAGCATACTAAACTGGGCTTCGAACACGGTATTTCGGATATCAACCATCTCTTTTGCTACTTGCACTAGAAACGGTTGATCAAAAAATAAATAAATAGATATTACTATTTTATCAAAAAATAAACGATTGGCCAAAATAAATTATATTAATCCTGTAATACTCTTATTTGATAACTAATCTTTATCTACTATTTTATCATTAATTGTCCTTTTTTTTTTCAAACCAAATAGGTATTAGTACTTGGATGAGTGAGAGTAGAAATTACTTTTTTTTTAAAAAAAAAATTGTTTTATCATAGCCTTATGCTGCATTGCTGTGGTGTGTTTCATTGAATGAGTCAGCAAGGGGATGGTTTTCAAAAGATGTAATCTTACTCTCTTGGGATGTGATCAATAGGTCACTGACCATATTTGGCTAGTTATTCTATATTTTTGTAAAAAATAAAACTAAAAATTGATAAAAGATTACTCTATATATATAGAGTGAGTGAGATAGAGAGAGAGAGAGAGAGAGTTAGGTTGGAATACTATAAATAGCACCAAGTAATTGGTGCTATTAATTTTTTAGCATTTGGATTAAGAAATATGCAGTTAGAATAATAGTGGTGCCCTAGGATTTTGTTGGTTGGTTGAATAGTAAAAGTTCTAGGAAACTGCTATAATCTCAACCACACATTCTTTCGTTCAAAGATTGAAAACTTGGTAGTACTAATTGGTTGGTACTATCGATAGTATTCCAGCCGGACTCTCTCTAGAGAGAGAGAGAGAGAGTAGAGCTTATATTTTTAAAAGTACAAGCCCAACTATGTTTGTGCAAATTCAATGGTAAAAAATTTACAAACATAATTGAATTTGTGCTTTTGAAAGTACTATATATATATAGTCCGACTTCATGTCCATACCAAGAAAAGGCACCCTCTAGACCAACACTCAAATGATCTAACTAACTGGCGACGTCCTTGTCCCGTTCCCATGCCTCACCGGTGGTAGATGGCTCTGAAAAATAACGATCACAAAAAAATAAAAACTTAAAGTAAATTTTCAGTATGTGCAATCACCAAAATGGCGCTTTACATTCACTCGATCCAAAGAAGGAATTTGTAGAATAATCATAGTAAATAATACATCTATTCCTACAATAAAAATGCAAGAAAGAAAGATACAATTACGATGCCTCAGATGTATATACAATATGCCACAATACTACACCATGTCATTGGTTTACTTGCTTGCCCCAAATTAACTCATCTTTAACCAACCGCTTAGTTTGGTTTTACTTCTTACAATATAATTCATGGAGAGACGAAGGCAATCAGCATCCCTCCAATCGATAGGTACTTAATGTCGAAGGTTGTTGTAAAATGAGGGTGAAAAATATTAACGGCAATTTTACAAACACTTGGTGGGCAATTTTATAATTCACACTCTAAACACCCAAATGGTGATCCAAGCACCAGAGCAATATCAATAAAAATTAAACCACAAGAACACAATGATTTTACGTGGTTTAGTTATGCCTATATCCGTGGGAGAACAAACAAAGAAATTTTCACTACCATATCATAAAGATTATAAGAGAGATACAAATAGGAGAAATACCACCTTTCCTCAAAGACAAAAAGAAACTCCAACAATCTCTAATTCTATCTAAATAGTGCAAACCACACATCACAAGGAAGATCTCATCTCCTTCTTGATAGAACAAAGATAAAACCAAAACCCTAGGGTTTTCTCTTTTCTCCCACTTTTTTTTCTCTCTATATATTTTTCTTAATATTCTAATCACCCGTACTTTAGCTTTTAAAAGATAAAGCTATTAAATATGAGCCGTTGGATCAAAAAAATTATGATCCAAATGTTTACAAGTAAGAGGCCCAAATATATTGTAATGTACCAGATTTATGGTATATAAATAAATATAAATAAAAATGGTATGAAATACTATTTTTATTGAATTCAGAGAAAACTACAAAATTATGATTTACTCAAAATAGGGGAGAATGTAGTACACCGATCTCCGCAGAATGGCGAAACTCAGCAAAAATAGTTGTAACACATTTCAAATGTAATTACAAGTGAGTTGTAAGCATTTCGAATCGACGCAAAGGCCGTTGAGTCGAAAAGTGAGTTGTAGTTGAGAATTTGAAGTTTCAAATTCTAAAGCTTAAGTTCGCCGATTTCTGCGAAGTGGCGAAACTCAGCAAAAATACTTGTAACACATTTCAAATGTAATTACAAGTGGGTTGGAAGCATTTCGAATCGACGCAAAAGCCGTTGAGTCGAAAAGTGAGTTGTAGTTGAGAGTTTGAAGCTTCAAATTTGCAAAACTTAAGTCCTCGTCCGCCGAATTCGCAAAAGGGCGAAATACGGCGAAAAGACTTGTAACATATTTTAAATATGATTACAGTCGAGTTCGGTGCGTTCCGGACCGACGCGAAGGGCATCGGGTCGAAAAGTGACTTGAACCCCGAGGACTCGGCGAAAATTTAGAGATTCTGAATTCTGTGATCGCGAAGCTTTTTCGGAGCCCTGTTTCGAAGACGTAGAGTAATCAAAAAATTCAAAAGAAATCGTGGAGTGTCTCAGAAAATTTTTCTGATTAAAAGGGGTGAAATTCCGAGGTGAGCAATTGGAGGAAAATAGGAGAACGAAGCGAAGAAAAATGCTTCGTGAATTCTGAAACTGCAGTTTTTAAGAGTGCAGTTGATCGCGAAGCTTTTTCGGGGCTCTCTTTCTAGGGCTTAGAGTAGCTCAAAAATTTAAAAGAAGCCGTGGATAGTTTAAGAAAAATTTGTAGAATAAAGCGGAGAAGAAAAATTGAAATTTTGATCTCCCAGTTGACAGCAAAACGCGGAGAAAGAGGGGTATCCAAATTTGCCCTCTGCAGGAGCAAACTGCAGGAATTGGGATAAATTGGGAATTTCTTTTGTAAGTTTGGGCATTTTAGTAAATTTACTATTCCCCCCAACTACCCCCCTGCAGGAGTAAATGCTCTCTCTCTCCCTCATTTGAAACTCACTCTCTCTCCCTCCCTCTTGAAAACCCACACCTCTCTCTCTCTTCGTTTCTCTGTTGGAGCAGGGAGAAAGAAAGGAGAAGAAGAAGAAGAAGTAGAGAAGATAATCTCCCTCCTTCTCTCAGTTCTTCAAAAATAGGTACTCTTCTCTTCCTCTTTCTCCTCTTTCTTGTGCAGGGAAAAGGAAAACAAAAAAAAAAAAGATCTGCAGCTGCTGCTGCTACATTAGGCAGCAGCAGCTGCCAAGCAGCTACTCAGCTGCTGCTGCTGCTTGGCAGCAGCAGTTGCGCGGCAGTGCTGCTGGCCAGCAGCAGCAATGCTGCTGGCCAGCAGCTGCACCAGCAGCGGAATAGAAAAAAAAGAAAAAAAAGGGGGGGGGGGGGGGGGGGGGGGGGGGGGGGGGGAGGAGGGGCGGGGGGGCTGCAAGGCAGCTGCTTTGGCAGCTGCCTTGGCTGCTTTGGCAGCTGCCATTGCAGCTGCCTTGGGCAGCTGGGGTGGCTGCGCATGGAACTAGGCAGCTGCCAAGCAGCTGCATGAGCAGCTGCATTGGCAGCTGGCCTAGCTGCTGCTGCTGCTTTGGCAGCAGCAGCAGGTTTCAGCCGCTTTTGCAGCTTAATTGGCTGCATAAGCAGCTGCAGGGCAGCAGCTGTGCAAGCTGCTGCCCAGCAGCAGGAGTTGATTGTACAAAAAAGAAGAAGAAGAAGAAGAAGAAGAAGAAGAAGAAAGAGGAAAAAAATTGAAAGGAAAAGAAAAGAAAAGGAGCGAATTTCTTCTTCTTCTCTTTCCTTCAATGAGCAAAAATCATAAATTGGGGGAATTGCTCAAATTGGGTTCTCTCCAATTTTTGAATACAAATTCTTGATTTTGCCAATGTACGAAATCGGTAAATTGGAGGAATTGCTCAAATTGAGTTTCTCTCCAATTTTTGAATGCAAATTCTTGATTTTGCCAATGTGCAAAATCGATAATTGGAGGAGATTGCTCAAATTGAGTTTTTCTCAAATTTTTGGAGCATTTTGCCCATGGACAAAGAGATCAAATTTCTCTTTGGTAGTTGGTCAAGATGGGAGTTATTTTCTCCCATTCTTATAAATTAATCCAAAAAGAGCCTTTTTGGGAGGAAATTAACCAAATAGGAGTTTTTTCCCTTTAAGTTGTCAAAGGGGTTTCTAGTTAAATTTTTATAGAAATATTAGATCATATGAGTCATTACTTCAAGACTTGCTTCTCTTTTAGGAAAATCTTGAAGATCAAAGGGACAGTTCTTGGTCTCTTTCAAAAACAAGGCGAAAAACCGAGGAGGGGATTCTACCGAAAATGGGTGACCTCTCCACTTTTTCCTCTGCTTTTGATCTTGAAGCATTATAGTGAGCATGCTATAGTAGTGAGATTTTAATTGTGATTATGAAAGAGGAAAAAAAAAAGGAAAATAGGTGGATTATTTACATGTTTAAATGAACATAGAGGAAAATGTAATTTTGATTTATCTACATAGATGATTCATGATTGAGATGGAAATAATTGCATGCATAAGAAAGGAGTAATTATTTTATGATTGAGATCGTGTTAGGGTATAATCCTAGGAATCTTGTGAAGCATAAGGAAAAGGACATGTTGGTAGTAAGACTAGGAGAAAACCTAGATTCAGGGTTTAATGAGTGACATCAGATTTAGGAGTTATCCTAGGATTGGATGAGTGGCATGGTCTTAGGTGATAACCTAAGGACACTGGATAATTAACGATTTTTGTAAGTGCAGAGTGGCTCACCATCAGGTTGGTTAAGGCTAGTGAGACGAGTCTCACATTGTCTAGTGGTTATGGTTATGAGTTTCTTAACCTAGTTGTAGCATGTTGAGCGGTGGTTAAGCCCAAGAGGTTAAGAGGGTTAAGCGTGCTAGAACAAGATCAGTAGTTCTAGGATGGGTGACCTCCCTTGGGGAGTGAGGCGGCTACCTAATTAACGATCATTGTCGGTGGAGGGTAGCTCCCCGTAAGGTCGGTTAAGGCTAGTGAAACGAATCTCGCATTGCTTTGTGGTTGTGAGTTTCTTAACCCAGCTATAGCATGCAAGTTGTGCGGTGGTTAAGCCCAAGAGGTTAAGATGGTTAAGTTTGCTAGAACTAGAGTAGTTCTAGGATGGGTGACCTCTTGAGAAATGGGGCGGCTCCTTGGTTAACGATCGTTGTAGGTGGAGAGTGGCGCCCCATAAGGTCGGTTATGGCTAGTGAGACGAGTCTCACATTGCCTAATGGTTGTGAGTTTCTTAACCCGGCTATAGTATGTTGGGCGATGGTTAAGACCAAACGGTTAAGAGGGTTAAGCGTGTTAGAATTAGAGTAGTTCTAGGATAGGTGACCCCCCGGGAAGTGGGGCAGCTCTCCGGTTGACGATCGTTGCAGATGGAGAGTGGCTCCCTATAAGGTCGATTAAGGCTAGTAAGACGAGTCTCACATTGTCTGGTGGTTATGAGTTTCTTAACCCAGGTATAGCATTTTGAGCGATAGCTAGGCCCAATGGGTTAAGAGAGTTAAGCGTGCTAGAACTAGAGTAGCTCTAGGATAGGTGACTCTCTAGGAAGTGCGACGTCAAACTCTCTAGTGAAATTACAAAAATGGCCTTATTGGGCATTTCTGCCGCAGAAGGTCCAAACCCTCCTCCAAGGTCCGATCCCCAAACGCCCCTCAGGATCCCCCGCTGATGGTATTACCCTCCCACAAGGTCCGGTCCTCGAAAGGAGGGTTCGAACCTTATCCTCAAGATCCGGTCTTCATGGTTAGGGTCCGATCCTTCTCATCAGAGTTTGGACCCTGAACCTTTCTCAGCCCATATTTTCTTTGTCGGAAATTTTTTAATTTTGCTCCTTAGAAGTCCAACACTTTTCTAATTGTTCTAAAACCCTCAAAACCCAACTTGGACTTGTTCATAATCGCCTTTTGACTATTTCCGGTCTATTGAATATAGTCCAATAATCTTTTAATTCTGTTTTCGCGCTTAACTCGTACTAAAAAAACTCCAACTAGCTTGAAACTTCACCAGATCCATAGAAATAGTCCTTCATGCCAGTTTTCACCAAAACTCCGCTATTTGCAGAAGACCAGTTTATTACACAATATCTGCACCGTTAATGCAATATGTGATAATTGAACTCGTGCCATTGGTTTTGATACCACTTGTCAGTTCATTGGCGCTAACCATGATTTTAAAAGTTTGAATTATTAAAAAGATGCAACCATTTTACTTAGTGGTACAAATACAATGTCCATAAGTCTCGATTGTAACTTTGCCCTATTGGCCTCTTGCCATTTTGATCAAGACTCTGCCCAATCCGATCTTTTGTTGTTTTCAACGGAACTCAGCATGATCTAGCCTTTCGCTAAGAGGCAAGGCTCTGACGTTTTTAAGCCAGCGTTTATGTCTTCTCTTTGTCTTCCTTTTTCTATTAGAGCAAGGTAAGTCTATTGAACTTAAGGTGTTCGACGAAATGAACACAAGATTTATTCCATTCATAATTCTTTTCATACTGTGTGCATGTAGTAACCGTGATTTTTGAAATCCACAAATTTAAAGTTTAAATAGTTTCTAGATTATTTAAATGGCAAAAATAGATTATTAGTAATGCAATTGTGACCCAAAAATATCAACTTTTGATCAGAGTCTGATCTCAAAAATCAGAGATCACCAGTGCGACCGTCTCGTCGAAACAAGAAAGATTGATATTCACATATTTTCGATCCGACGGTCGGATCTGCCGCAAAACAATGAAGAAAAAGCGGGGCCCACAACTTAAGTTGTGAATAGTAACCCCTGATTTAAATCCCCTCTTGACCATCGTCAGCCGTTTCGCCGTCTGGACCCCTGACATAGGAGTATGAGTAGTCAATCCTAGCTATTTTCGACGTTCTGAGCACAATGGCACTAACGAAATTCACGTTTGGCGATCCGGGTGCATCAAAGTGCGTGCATTGTACTACGACATAACAGATATTATGGGCCGAGATTTTTATTTGAGCACCGAATGGAACAAGTGAGGGCACTTTTCTGAAAGGTCTCGACGAGCCGTACGTCGTGGCGAAGTCCGTTTCGCAATTCGACGATCGGGTTGTGTCGAAATACGCAAAAAGTGCCGAAGGAATCATTTATTTTGCAAGAAACCTAATGTTTCTTGGGCCTAAGCTACTGGGGCCTTGGAGTTAGGCTCCTGCCAGCATTTGGAGCCCACGAATGTTGCTGAGGGAGCTGGAGGGGCTGCTGGTGGGTGGTGGTCCCGAAGGCAAGTAATAACCCATTATTAAGCCTAGTTCTTTGGGAGCTTTGGAGGGAAAACCGAGGGGCCATAGTTGGTCCCTAGGACCCTCCACCACTTCCCCGAGTAGCCAGCATAAATCCAGGTGCTGTGGTGGCCGGAGTAAGGCTCCCCAAGGAAGCTAACCCAAAGGAGAAAATCCGAGAGAGTGAGAAAGAAGAGAAGTTGGAGCAACTTGATCCAAGTTGGGTTCTGGAGTCCCTGGGGTGTTCCCCTGCACCAGAGGACCCTTCTGGGTGCTTGCCGAGGCCGCGCGAAGGAGGGGAAGAGAAACCGGCTTCTTCCATCTTCACCAACTCCGGCAGGGTAAGCCCTCCTAAACCACTGGTTGTTTGGACCCTTGACCCATAGCAGTAGCTTAATTAGGACATAAGCATGCTCCCTGCCAAGCCCGAGCTCCCCATGCACGCTGGTTGCCGGCGGGAGCAAACCCTCACCGAAAACCTAGCAAAGCTCCGCCTCGGTTGTTCTCTTCAACCAGTGGACCAAATGAGAAATAAAATGGTGGCAAAATACTGTAGGGCCTAAGGATCACCTCCACCAAAATTGGTGAAGTTTGATCAAGCCGTTTGGTTGCAGATCGAAACCCTAGTTTCGGGTCTTCTTGCACCAAGCCGAGCTAGTTGCTCCGGCGCCGGCGAGCCACCCCACCACTGGCCACCTGTCCAGGAAGCTTTCTGGGAGTGAGATGACTCCAACCATGCATTTGCATGGCATCCATGCAGCCTGGAATTCGGGGTGCCATGGATGACCGAGAATGAACTTAAGCGTGGTTGCCGGCGTTCCGGCCACCTCCGGCGGGTGGGGAATGGACAGGAAGCTTGTTGGGAACTAGAGAAGAACATCCATGCATTTACATAGGCTTCATGCAGCTTCTGTGGAATTTCACCATTAGAGGTGGCGATGCTTGAAACCGAGCTTGCTCCACCGCCGCCGCCGCCGTGCCCTGTCGCCGGGCACGGGTTCAGGTAAGTTTGTGATGGGTTTTAGGGACTATTGGTGCTTGTGGTTGGGTCCCAGAAGCTCGGATTGTATGGTCACCAATTTCGAGGCAAAAGCTTCATCTTCAACCTTGAGCTGCAGCCAACCCAGACAGTTTGGATGGCTCAGATTTATTGGGGGTGTTCCTGCAAGAGGAACATTTCCTTCCAAGTTGGAAGGGTTTTGGTGCAGTGGTTGCTGAGAACCAACTCGGGTTTTGGTTTGGGTGCTTGTATGTGTAGGGTGCACACAGGGTGTTTGATGAAATGCCACAGTGAGGTTTTGATTGGATTTTGGCTTCGATTATAATATGAAAGTTGCTTCATTTTATTCCCTGAGCTTGATGCTCACTTCAGATCAAAGCAGATCTGTGTGGAATTGTGAAATGAGCATTGTGAACATTGTTAGAAAGCTTGGGCTTTGGATCTTGTAATCCAGCAGTGCTGGGCTGCACTTTGGGCAAGCCTCTGGGTTCTTGAGGTGTTTTGAGCAAAAGGCTTAAGCAGATTTGAAATTGGCACAAGAAATCTAAAGTCGTAGTGATGTCAAGCTCTAGGTATAGTGTTTGGCCTAAGTCCTGGTTTTGAGTTTGTTCCCTGATTAGCATTTTTGATTTAGGTTGGCACAGTTTCGAGCTTTCTTTTGGAGTCGAAAGATCGCCTGCGAAACGACAGGTGGGTTTATCTTCGGTCCGGGCTTTATCATTTCGGCCCTCTGGGGTATAGTATTGGTTGGACCCCTGTTCTTGTAGCCCAGATGCATTTTGAGCCCGCCATTTTATTGATCAGTTTCATGTTGCTATATGATCCTTATCTGCAAATTGATTATATGATGCCTTGCATGATTGATCTTAGTTGTTCCCAGTTATTATAGCATTATTCTGGACATATGCTATGCTTGTTTGGTCACCAGCTCAGTTATAGATTTTATATACTGTTCTTCATCACATGATTAGTATAAGAGATTCGGTTTCAGCATATGACATGATTTATCTCAGTATCAGTGTCCCAGTAAGGATTTTCTGGCTTTCTGCCAATTACCTGGTTTTGACAGTAAGTTTCTGCATCAGCATTGTGATCACCACTGTGCCAGCTTTCAGTCACGTACACCGACGGTTTGGCCACCGTCATGGTGTTCTTTACCGGTAGAGGGTCACAACGACCCGTGAACCTATGGTCACACAGGTGTGCATGGGTTATGATAGCATGTTTAGCCTGAGGTTCGGTGAGACCAATAGTGGCATTGCCTGAGGTTCTGTGAGACCAAAAGTGGCATTTGGCTGAGGTTCTGTGAGACCGAAAGTGGTATTTAGCCTGAGGTTCTGTAAGACCGATAGTGGCATTAGATTGGGTATTTTATTATACTATCATTGATTGATGCATATGTTGCCTGTTTAGCCTGTTTTGTCACATCTCATGATTACCTGGTTCTTATTCCTGCTATAGTTATCAACCTATGCTTGCTTTAAGATTTAGTAAGTTTGCATTCAGTTACAGCTCCAATAATATATCTGCTTTAACCTAACATGTGATTATTACTATCCTCTAGTATTGTATGCCAGTAGGTACGATCTGCTATTTCTCGGCTCGTCATGCCCACTGGGATACATGTACAGTGTATCTCACACCCCCTGGGTGACTATTTTTCAGGTCGATCGGGTGCTGGGATGTCGGGACGTGTTGGTGAGATTCCGTGTTAGCAAACGACCCTGGACAGCCGTTATTTTTATTAGCAAATTGTTAAATTGTAAATTAATTGTTTAAGTTATTTGTAATATCTTTTGGTTATACGTAGTTTAGACTACTCTGATGTTGTTGTAAAAGCTTAGCCGTGCATATATAGAAAAGGCTCAATTCCAAGGGGGATTGGGACTCTCCTATATATGTGGCGGTCTGTTATGCCCTGGCTTGATTTTGAAACTCTGATTTGAAAAAAAAAAAAAATTAGACGCTGATTTTTGAACTCGGGGCGTGACAGTGCATGTATAGTCTGTAAGAAAAAAAGCTCTAGAACCACTTGAATTTTACTATCATTGCAATTAGCGAACTAGAATTTAAGTGTGACCCAACAATTTATCAGCTACGACAACCAAGTTCATTGCGTTGAGTTTTTTACAAATTTTACTAAGGTAGTGTTTAGCTGGGGAATAAAGCATGGAATAAGGCATCGTTTGGGATTGGGTATAAGGGGGGGATAAGGGGGTTATCCCCCCTCTTATACCCAAACACATATTTGGGGGGTTAGGAACAGTCGTTCCCATATAACCCGCTTGGGGTGCGAGAACAACTGTTCCCACCCCCAGGTGGAACAACTCCACCGGTGGAGTAGTTCCACCGGATGTTTTATTTTTTATTTATTTATTTTTTAAATTAAAAAATTTTAAATTATAAGATATTTAAATTTATAAAATTTAAAATTTATTTTTTTTATTTTATAAATTTTAAAATTTTTAACTTACTTTTTAATAAAGCCAAAAATATATTTTTTTATAATTTTTCAAAAATTTATTAATTTTAAAATTTTTAAATTTATGCAAATTTTTGTATAAATTTTTTAAAATTTATACTAATTTTAAAAATAAAATTTTTGCTTCTACTTTTGTAATTTTTTGAGACAATTAAAATTAAAATTTTTAATATTTATAAATTTTAAAATTTTAAATTTTATAGCTTTTAAAATTTTTAACTTTAATTTTTAATAAATTTATCAATTTATAAAAATTTAAATTTTATAACTTTTTCAATTTATACATATTTTTAAATTTTCAATTTTAATTTTTAATAAATTTATACCAAATTTTTAAAATTTTTAAATTTTTAAATTTATACCTATTTTTATATACAAAATTTTGAATTTTAAAAAAATTATAAATTTTCAAAAACCAAAATTTTTTTAATAATTTTTTATTTATATAAGTAAAATATAAATTTTAATAAATTTTTTAATAAATATTTTAAATTAAATATTTAAAATCATATCAGTAAAATTTTTATCTTAATTAAAATTTTAGTCCTCTCCATTTTTCTTATTATAGTTTAACTTACCAAAAATAATTTTTCTTATTCCCGGTACAATTCTTATATTCAACCAAACATAAAATTATTTTAATTCCTACTTATACCTGAACTTATACATATTCCAGAAATAACAAGTTTTAGCTTATACCCGAACCAAACGCAGCCTAAAAATGCATTAGGTCCAATAATCTTTTAATTCTGTTTTCGCGCTTAACTCGTACTAAAAAAACTCCAACTAGCTTGAAACTTCACCAGATCCATAGAAATAGTCCTTCATGCTAGTTTTCACCAAAACTCCGCTATTTGCAGAAGACCAGTTTATTACACAATATCTGCACCGTTAATGCAATATGTGATAATTGAACTCGTGCCATTGGTTTTGATACCACTTGTCAGTTCATTGGCGCTAACCATGATTTTAAAAGTTTGAATTATTAAAAAGATGCAACCATTTTACTTAGTGGTACAAATACAATGTCCATAAGTCTCGATTGTAACTTTGCCCTATTAGCCTCTTGCCATTTTGATCAAGACTCTGCCCAATCCGATCTTTTGCTGTTTTCAACGGAACTCAGCTTGATCTAGCCTTCCGCTAAGAGGCAAGGCTCTGACGTTTTTAAGCCAGCGCTTATGTCTTCTCTTTGTCTATTATGTCTTCTCTTTTTCTATTAGAGCAAGGTAAGTCTATTGAACTTAAGGTGTTCGACGAAATGAACACAAGATTTATTCCATTCATAATTCTTTTTATAATGTGTGCATGTATAGTCTGTAAGAAAAAAAAGCTCTAGAACCACTTGAATTTTACTATCATTGCAATTAGCGAACTAGAATTTAAGTGTGACCCAACAATTTATCAGCTACGACAACCAAGTTCATTGCGTTGAGTTTTTTACAAATTTACTAAGGTAGTGTTTAGCTGGGGAATAAAGCATGAAATAAGGCATCGTTTGGGATTGGATATAAGGGGGAGGGAGGGGGGGGGGGGGGGGGGGCATAAAGGGGGGGGGGGGGGGGGGATAAAGGGGTTATTGTTAGGATTTCCATATATGTGGCCTAATTAATTATATTTAAATTTGGATTTACTATAGATAAGGTCAATCCTAAAAGATATAGAATTACTTGATATGGTATATCTTATCCCTTTGGACCATCTATTTAAATTAAATAGAATCCTAATCAGACTTTGATGGGAAGTCGATCTGGAATCTATATAAAGGGGTACTGGTCCTGCCACCTACTCATGTGCATTCTGGTAAGATTATTCATCAAATTCACACCATACGGAAGAGTGCCTGAGAAAGGAGGAGAAACCAGATTACCTAGTTCGCTCGGTACGGTTTAGTATTGCAACCGAATTTCTTGCTTCCGCTGTTTAATCAAGAATTTTTCTCGATGGCGCTCTATAAGTTATTTTACAGTTTTATTTATGATCCTGAATATTGGTATGTATTGATTTTATTTTATACCATATAAATTCTATCAATTGGTATCAGAGCCAGTTAGATAAATTTAATATTGTATGCTTTATTAAATTGAATTGAATAATGATGAGCTTTTTTTTTTAAAATGGATTTTAGACTTTGAATCTAATTATATATAGTCAAGATTTTCTTGAAATATTGCCACGTCGTATGATTTGTTAAAGGCCATCTTATTATTGTTGATGTGCTTTATTTTTTTTTTTTTTAATTTGGATATCGTTATTTCTTAGTTTCCCAATTTTGAAAAGACGTTATAAGGCCACTCGGTTTTGTTTATGTGTGACCTTACAGTACGACACCACTGTATCATTTTAGTTTGTCGTAATTTTGGGACTCTATGGGTTGTTTTGGATGAAATCCAATTAATTGAAGAAAAATAATTTCTGGTTTGTGCCTCTTTTGGATCCGAGGCAATATAATTCTTACGATTGTGGCTATCCTTCTTTTATTGGACTTTAATCTGTTATTAAAACTTATTTATTTATTTCGAATTAATAAAAGATTACTTTTAATTATTATGTTTATTAATTCATCTTATTTCGATTCATGAGTTAATAAAGTATTGTGAACATAAAGAATCCGTTCACATAAGGATTTAAATTTTGCATACAATATTAATTTATCATAAATTCTTTTATCTGATATTTATGGTGAAATATGGATATACATAAATTTTATGATTGCAATATTATATTTTAAATTATTGCATCTATACTTATGTATATCATAAAGTGTTATTTTGATCAGACATAACATGAAAATTAAATAATCATAATTGTTGTAAGATTATTTAAATTTAGACGCTAAGTTAAATTAATTTATTATTTCGATTAATTAGGTGCAAGCCAAAGCGGCCCTAACTAAAGAATAATAAATTAATTTACTTTAAAGTAGCGTTCTTTTGGATAATTTTCATGTTAATTATACGGCACTAAGTCAAATTAATTTATTGTTTCAACTGTTCGGGTGCAAGCCAAAGCGGCCTCCTTCAGAAGAAATAGTGAATTAATCGCTTTAAAGAAGTGCACGTAAAAATTGCACCCTATTATTTTTGTTTAGTATGATTCTAAACATAAAGGTATATGGGTGGTGTAGGATGGTAATTTTCTTGTAACTCATTTGGAGAAATTTGCCTGGCCAAAGCTGACAATTTTTTCATATGGGAAACTTGAAATTATCACGATCTACAGAAAGTCTAAATTAATTTCTGATAAAGAAATTGCATATTTATGCTTGTAACTCTGCTCCCAAAGGAGGGGTTATGATGTCATATAAAGTATATGCATAAAGAAAGAAAGAAATTGCATATTTATGCTCGTAACTCTGCTCCCAAAGGAGGGGTTATGATGTCATATAAAGTATATGCATAAAGAATGAAGGAAAAATATTTATGCTCATAATTCTGCTCCCAAAGGAGGTGTTGTGATGTCATATGAATTATATTTTTCTAATTTTGGTGTGAAATATTATGATGTGGTTTCTTATTAATAAAGACATGCATTTTATTTTTCAGCTATGACTTCATCATTTGTTCCTATTGGTGATTCTGTTCCTATGCTTAATGGTTCTAATTACTCGGAGTGGAAAGAACAGATTATGCTTGCATTAGGGTGTATGGATCTCGATTTGGCTCTGAGAGAGGAAAAAGCTCTTCCTCTTACAGATCAAAGTACGCCAATCCAAACAGCATCTTTGGAAAAGTGGGAGCGCTCTAATCGACTTAGTTTGATGCTGATGAAGGCGCGTGTTGGTAAAAACATTCGGAACTCAATTCCTGAATGTAAGACAGCCCGCGATTTCTTAAATGCTGTGGAGCAACAGTTTGTAAGCTCCAGTAAAGCTTTGGCAAGTACCCTAATGAATAAACTGTCTTCCATAAAGTACTCCGGAAATGGCTCGATTCGCGAGCACATTATGGAAATGCGAGATATTGCAGCGCAGCTCACTGCAAGTAACCATCTCTGATTCATTCTTAGTGCACTTTATTTTGAACTCCTTACCATATGAATATGGACCATTTCAGATCTCTTATAACACACATAAGGATAAATGGTCAATTAATGAATTGTTGACTATGTGTGTACAAGAGGAAGGCAGATTGATACAAGAAAAACAAAATACAGTTGACTTTGTTTCTCACAAAGGACAAATAAAGCGTACTAAGAATGGTAAAGGCAAGAATGGCTCGAAAAAGAAGAACTTGGAAGTCATGTCTGGTTCACAAAGCCAATCAAGTAATTGGACTCCCAAGTGCTTCTTTTGCAAGAAAAAGGGTCATATAAAGAAAGACTGTCTAAAGTATCAGAAATGGCTCCAGAAGAAATGTAAGTTTCTAGTTTTGATGCATGAGTTGCATTTAGTTTCTGTTCCATCTAATACTTGGTGGATTGACTCTGGTGCCACATGCCATGTGGCGAATTCCGTGCATGGATTTCTAAACCGCAGAAAACCCAATAAAGATGAAGCCACTATCTATACTGCTAAAGGAAATCCAACTAAAGTTAAATTTGTAGGAACATTTAGATTAGTTCTTTCTGGTGGTTATGTTTTGGATCTAAGTGATACTTTTTATGTTCCAAATTTTTCAAAGAATTTAATTTCTATTTAGAAACTTGTTGGTTTGGGATATAGTTTCAATTTTGATAATAAAGTTTTTTTGTTATCCTACAAATCTGAGATAGTTGGCTCTGGTGTTTTGAAAAATAATCTATATAAAGTATCTTTAGATCATTCGTATAATGAAATCCTTCTTACCATGCACGGAAATATTGGATCAAAACGTGGCATTAATAATGAAAAGTCATCCATGTTATGGCATAGGAGGTTGGGACACATATCGAAACAGAGAATCCAAAGGTTAATTAGAGAAGGAATTTTGGATGATCTTGACTTCTCTGATTTTGGAACGTGTGTGGACTGCATAAAGGAAAAGCAGACCAAAACCTCCTCTAAAGGTGCCAAAAGGTGTGATGGAACATTAGAGCTGATTCATACGGATATATGCGGACCTCTCCCTCTTACGTTTACTGGCCATAAATATTTTATCACATTTACTGATGACTACTCTCGATATGGCTATCTTTACTTGCTTAAAGAGAAATCTGAAGCATTAGATGCCTTTAAAGCATATAAGGCTGAAGTAGAGAATCAACTCGAGAGAAAGATAAAAGTGGTCAGATCAGATAGGGGTGGTGAATATTTTGGTAGACAGACAGATAAAGGCCAAATTCCTGGGCCTTTCGCTAGGTTTCTAGAGCAGTGTGGGATTGTTCCACAGTACACCATGCCAGGCACACCTGAGCAGAATGGTGTTGCTGAAAGAAGGAATCGCACATTAATTGATATGCTCAGGAGTATGATCAGTAATTCTACCCTTCCGATATCATTGTGGGGTGAGGCGCTCAAAACTGCCATATATATTCTTAATCGGGTCCCTACTAAGGCTGTCACTAAGACTCCTTTTGAGCTTTGGACAGGTAGGAAACCCAGTTTAAGACATTTTCATACATGGGGTTGTCAAGCTGAGGCCAAATTGTATGACCCACAAATAAAGAAATTGGATCCTCGAATCATTTCAGGATATTTTATTGGTTATTCAGAAAGGTCCAAAGGGTATAAGTTTTACTGTCCATCACTTCCTATAAAGATTGCAGAAACTAAAACAGCACGGTTTATTGAGGATGAAACAGTTAGTGGGAACTCTGAACCTCGATTCGTTGAATTTGATGAAATTCAAGAGCATTTAGATTCTGTACAGAATATACCCATTATTGTTCCTAATAATTTGATGGTTCCAGTTCCAGTAGAACAACAAGTTATTTTGGAACCACAAAGTGAAGGTGAACCTATCATTGATAATCCACATCAAGATTTACAAGTGGATGATCAGATAAATTTAAGAAGATCCTCAAGACAGAGAAGACCGGCTATGTTTAGCGATTATATTGTCTATCTTTATGAGAATGGTCAGAACTTTGATGATCCTCTCAGTTTTTCCGAAGCCATAAATAGCAGTAATGCAACAGAATTGTACAATGCCATGAAAGATGAGATTGAATCCATGAACCACAATAAGGTATGGGATCTTGTTGAGTTACCTATAGGAGTTAAACCTGTAGGATGCAAGTGGGTTTATAAAATCAAATGGGACTCCAAAGGTAACATAGAGAAATACAAGGCCCGTCTTGTGGCAAAAGGGTTTACTCAGAAAGAAGGCATTGATGATAAAGAGACTTTCTCTCCGGTATCGAGAAAGGAATCTTTCCGTGTGATTATGGCTCTGGTTGCTCATTACGATCTCGAGCTATACCAGATGGATGTAAAAACTGCTTTTTTAAATGGAGATCTTTATGAAGAGGAATATATGAGTCAACCTGAAGGATTCTCGCAAAAAGAAAAGGAGCACTTGGTATGCAAATTAAAGAAATCAATATATGGACTAAAACAGGCCTCCCGACAATGGTACTTAAAGTTTAAACAAACCGTTTTAACCTTTGGTTTTAAAGAAAACATTGTTGATCAATGTATATATCTGAAGGTTAGTGGGAGTAAAATAATTTTCTTAGTCCTTTATGTTGATGATATTTTGCTTGCCAGTAATGATCTCGGACTATTGCATGACACTAAAGAATTTCTTTTCCAAAATTTTGAAATTAAAGGAGATAGACATAAAGGTTTACTCGGTCTATCTCAAAAGGCCTACATAAAGAAAGTTTTGGAAAATTTTGAAATGCATAATTGTAAACCGAGTGTTGCTCCCGTTCAGAAATGGCATAAGCTTAATGCTTTTCAGTGTCCCAAGAACCAATTAGAAATTGAACAGAGTACATTGCATGTTATGAGACCACATCACAGGATATTTGGCTTAGGAATTTTATCACAGACTTAAAGATTGTGGACTCCATTGCTCGTCCAATAAAGATTTTCTGTGATAGTTCAGCTGCAGTTTCCTTTGCCAATAACAACAAGATTACGACGGGGTGTAAACACTTGGACACCAAGTATCTTGTTGTGAGAGAAAAGATAAATGAAGGATCTGTTAGAATTGAATACATCAGTACCAAGTGTATGGTTGCAGACCCAATGACCAAGGGGCTAGCACCTGGGTCATATAAAGATCATGTTTGTAGCATGGGTCTAATGAGTTCTTTTGATGTATAAGATTCTGACATTATTTTTATCTTTTTTCAATAAAGTTACAATTTTGAAGCAGCTGTATTGGACCGTTTAATAGACATAAAGTTTTGTCTGTTAACGAATGGACATATAGTTTTAGTTCATTCATAAAGTTGTGCCATATAAAGTGCTTGGCTAGGAGATGAAGATGATATGGTAATTATGGAAGGAAAATTTCAATATAGAGAGGTGGACCGCCATAGTTCCTATCATTGTAGTCTTTTAGTTTAAGTTAAGGATCAAGTGAGTTCTAAGGTATTTGACCATAAAGTTTCCAATAATGCGCAATAAAGTTTGGAATATAGAAATCCGTTCATGAAATATAATTAATATAAGCCAAGTGGGAGATTGTTAGGATTTCCATATATGTGGCCTAATTAATTATATTTAAATTTGGATTTACTATAGATAAGGTCAATCCTAAAAGATATAGAATTACTTGATATGGTATATCTTATCCCTTTGGACCATCTATTTAAATTAAATAGAATCCTAATCAGACTTTGATGGGAAGTCGATCTGGAATCTATATAAAGGGGTACTGGTCCTGCCACCTACTCATGTGCATTCTGGTAAGATTATTCATCAAATTCACACCAAACGGAAGAGTGCCTGAGAAAGGAGGAGAAACCAGATTACCTAGTTCGGACGGTACGGTTTAGTATTGCAACCGAATTTCTTACTTCCGCTGTTTAATCAAGAATTCTTCTCGATGGCGCTCTGTAAGTTATTTTACAGTTTTATTTATGATCCTGAATATTGGTATGTATTGATTTTATTTTATACCATATAAATTCCATCATTGCAATTAGCGAACTAGAATTTAAGTGTGACCCAACAATTTATCAGCTACGACAACCAAGTTCATTGCGTTGAGTTTTTTACAAATTTTACTAAGGTAGTGTTTAGCTGGGGAATAAAGCATGAAATAAGGCATCGTTTGGGATTGGATATAAGGGGGAGGGGGGGGGGGATAAAGGGGTTATCCCCCCTCTTATACCCAAACACTTATTTGGGGGGTTGGGAACGGTCGTTCCCATATAACCCGCTTGGGGTGGGATAACCCGCTTGGGGTGGGAACAACTGTTCCCACCACAAGGTGGAACAACTCCACCGGTGGAGTAGTTCCACCGGCTGTTTTATTTTTTATTTTCATTTTTTTTAATTAAAAAATTTTAAATTATAAGATATTTAAATTTATAAAATTTAAAATTTATTTTTTTTATTTTATAAATTTTAAAATTTTTAACTTACTTTTTAATAAAGCTAAAAATATAATTTTTTTATAATTTTTCAAAAATTTATTAATTTTAAAATTTTTAAATTTATGCAAATTTTTGTATAAATTTTTTAAAATTTATACTAATTTTAAAAATAAAATTTTTGCTTCTACTTTTGTAATTTTTTGAGACAATTAAAATTAAAATTTTTAATATTTATACATTTTTAAATTTTAAATTTTATAGCTTTTAAAATTTTTAACTTTAATTTTTAATAAATTTATCAATTTATAAAAATTTAAATTTTATAATTTTTTCAATTTATACATATTTTAAAATTTTTAATTTTAATTTTTAGTAAATTTATACCAAATTTTTAAAATTTTTAAATTTTTAAATTTATACCTATTTTTATGTACAAAATTTTGAATTTTAAAAAAATTATAAATTTTCAAAAACCAAAATTTTTTTAATAATTTTTTATTTATATAAGTAAAATATAAATTTTAATAAATTTTTTAATAAATATTTTAAATTAAATATTTAAAATCATATCAGTAAAATTTTTATCTTAATTAAAATTTTAGTCATCTCCATTTTTCTTATTACAGTTTAACTTACCAAAAATAATTTTTCTTATTCCCGGTACAACTCTTATATTCAACCAAACATAAAATTATTTTAATTCCTACTTATACCTGAACTTATACATATTCCAGAAATAACAAGTTTTCGCTTATACCCGAACCAAACGCAGCCTAAAAATGCATTAGCCTAAAAATGCATTAGGTCCAATAATCTTTTAATTCTGTTTTCGCGCTTAACTGGTACTAAAAAAACTCCAACTAGCTTGAAACTTCACCAGATCCATAGAAATAGTCCTTCATGCTAGTTTTCACCAAAACTCCGCTATTTGCAGAAGACCAGTTTATTACACAATATCTGCACCGTTAATGCAATATGTGATAATTGAACTCGTGCCATTGGTTTTGATACCACTTGTCAGTTCATTGGCGCTAACCATGATTTTAAAAGTTTGAATTATTAAAAGGATGCAACCATTTTACTTAGTGGCACAAATACAATGTCCATAAGTCTCGATTGTAACTTTGCCCTATTAGCCTCTTGCCATTTTGATCAAGACTCTGCCCAATCCGATCTTTTGCTGTTTTCAACGGAACTCAGCTTGATCTAGCCTTCCGCTAAGAGGCAAGGCTCTGACGTTTTTAAGCCAGCGCTTATGTCTTCTCTTTGTCTTCCTTTTTCTATTAGAGCAAGGTAAGTCTATTGAACTTAAGGTGTTCGACGAAATGAACACAAGATTTATTCCATTCATAATTCTCTTTATAATGTGTGCATGTATAGTCTGTAAGAAAAAAAAGCTCTAGAACCACTTGAATTTTACTATCATTGCAATTAGCGAACTAGAATTTAAGTGTGACCCAACAATTTATCAGCTACGACAACCAAGTTCATTGCGTTGAGTTTTTTACAAATTTTACTAAGGTAGTGTTTAGCTGGGGAATAAAGCATGAAATAAGGCATCGTTTGGGATTGGATATAAGGGGGAGGGGGGGGGGGGGGGGGGGGGGGGGGGGATAAAGGGGTTATCCCCCCTCTTATACCCAAACACTTATTTGGGGGGTTGGGAACGGTCGTTCCCATATAACCTGCTTGGGGTGGGATAACCCGCTTGGGGTGGGAACAACTGTTCCCACCACAAGGTGGAACAACTCCACCGGTGGAGTAGTTCCACCGGCTGTTTTATTTTTTATTTTTATTTTTTTTAATTAAAAAATTTTTGTAGAAACTCGAAATATCTTATTTTTAATAAATAGGTTAAAAAGTGAATTCTGATCTGGTTTTGAATTCAAAAGACCCGTGTTGGCCTATATGGTCAATCGTCAGTGTGCAAGTTGCACGATTTACGAGGCAAAAAGACTATTTTCTAATCCGGACATGATCTTGGAAATCCGAATTGACCGTTGCGATCGTCTCGTCGAACTGAACGAGATTCATATTCAGCACTTTTCGATCCGACGGTCGGATCTTCCAGAAATCGATGAAGAAGCGGGCGAAATAGCCGCGACTAATGTAACAGTGCTCTGTGCACAGTGCACTTAAGTCATTACTATAGATGAACAGTAACCCTCACTTTCGGGACTCCGACGGATGCAACGTTGACTAATTTACTGTTCGGATTCCGAACATAGTGATCCAGGTAGTCGATTTGATCGGTTTCGTCGTTCCGAACGCAATGGCACTGACAAAATTTGCATCTGACGAGCCTAAAGCATCGTAAAGCGTGCCGAACTGTATAATTTACAGTATAAGATGGAATTTAAAAATTATGGAGCTAAATTTTTGTGAACCAAAATCGCTATCCGATAGGTTTCGTCGAGCCGGACGTCGTGGCGGTGTAAGTTTTTCAGTTTGACGGTCCGGTTGTCTCGAAAAGCGTGAAATAGGAGAAAAATCGCAGTATTTTGCGTAAAGATGCTATATTTTATGTGTCGATTTGCACCAAACCTGTAGAGGAGGGTCCTTATAGCAAATGTGTTCTACAGTATTGGACTTAAGTAAAAATATTAGGTGTAGAGGGGTATATTGGCATTTTGTGCAATATACAACTTATATAAAGCATCGGAGGGTCCCTTGGAAACCCTAAACCTAAGTCCCAACCCTCTGCCTCCCTCTTCTATGCAACCGACACCATCCTCTCCACCTCTCCCAAACGTCGCACCGTGCGCCGCCGCCGTGCCGTCGCCGGAGAAGCCCAAGAAGGTCATAGCAACCTTAGTTTTCTCGGATGGTTGGTGTTGGGGAGGTGTTTTGGAAGTGTTGTTGGTCCAATGTAATTCTGAGTGCCTCTCTGTGCGGTTGAAGTCGAGCCGAGGAACCCCGGTGCCCAGCTCCGCCGCGCGCCGCCGCGGCCATCTTCATCTTCCTCGTTTTCCGGTGAGGTAAGGGATGAAACTTTTGTATTTTTATTTGGCCCAAGAGTGTGTCTACATCTTCCTGACATTGAGGGGATCATCCTCATGTAGTCCGAGCCGCCGCCGTGCCCTGGGTGGCAGGCGGGAGCTTCCTATCGCCGGAAAAATGGGGTTCGGTTGGGGGACTTTTTCGACCGTTGAAATCTTGATCGGAAGCATAGAACCTCTTCCTCCCGATGACTGCAAGGGCTCCATGAAGTTTCAGGCTGATCCGATAAGGATCCGAGTCGCACGGGCTTGCCCTAGAACCGAGCAAATGTGAACCGCGGCCGATCTTCGCCGTCCGGCGCCGCAGCTCACCCATGCCGCCGGCCACCACCTCGGCAAGCACCGTAGCACCAAGAGAAGCATTATGGTCCAAGTTGGAGGACCTCTCGTGCACCGGATCAAAATCCGCCATTAGAGCTTTCTCGAGCTTGGCCGAGCTCCGCCGCCGGCGTTCGCCGGGACTTCGCGCGATGGGAAAGCGACCCAGGTAGGTCCCTTTTATCGTTTAGAAGTCATTCATGCAGTTGCATGAAGTTTTTGACGTCGGGTTTTATCTCTTTGTGGTTGCACCATGTTATTGTCCGAGCTCCACCAAGCTTCGTCGCCGGCGATCGTCGCCGCTCCGCGCCACCGGAAAGTGACCCAGGTGGGTTAGTATGGTCTGTTAGATGCCTAGCATGCATCTGTATGAACCATTTCACATAGGTTTTCCATCCTTGGTGGTTTCACCATTTGTGCAACCCGAGCCCGAGCTCCGGCCGCCGCCGCCGCCTCTGGTCGCCGGCCAACCACCCAGGTAATCTGTAAACCTTAGGTGCTAGATTTCTATCCATCTTAGAAGCCCAGATTGTGTCCCTGCTGAGAATGAGCTCGGGAAAAAGCTTAATTGCTTGTGTTTAAGCTATGCACACTAGGTGTTTGAGGAAATGCCTCAATGAAGAAATGTATGGATTTAGACTTCGAGTATTATATGAAATTTTCTCCATTATGTCCCCTGAGCTTGATGCTCACTTCAGATCGAAGTTGATCTGTGAGGATTTATGTATAGAGCATTGAGAACATGTTAGAAAGCAAAGGTCTTGGATCACTTTGATCCAGCAAATTCTGGGCTGCCCAATGGTGAGCTTAGGTGTCCTGGTGTTCCTTGGAGACTAATGTTTCAATTTATTTTAAATTTGCACAAGTATGCTTCAAGTTATAGCATTATTAAGCCTTATGTCTAATAGATGCCCGTAGTAGCATTTGGGGCTGTTTGAAAAGCCGCGACAGTGTGCCCCTGGCTAGTTTGGGGTCACTGGACGCGATGCTCGCGTTAGATTTTTGTTTTGATGAGCCGGAGAAACAAAAATGCTATTTGGCTATGTTAGAGAGGAAAATCATGGCCCGAAGTTTTCCTCGGGTCCGTGCTGCCGCAAATTGGTGAGCACGGTGTTCGGCAAGTTAAATGTCACCTGCTGGAAGTGACGGTTCATAAAAATGATTTTCCAGTTAAGAGAACGAGCGAAAACAGCGCTCAAATGACGCTAAAAATGTGAATTCTAGAAACCCTAGGGGTCTAAATACAATTTTGGCACTGTATACTATTTAGAACAATGTATAAATGTTTCCTAAACTTTTCTTTAGGATTCCAACGGTTCTCGTTGACCGGGAATTGGATTTCGATCGATAAATCGGCGATATTCTCCCGTTTAAGCTTCACGTTGCTGTCGTGTCGTCGGCATGGGTTGTACGAGTCTATTACTGATCATGTTTACTTATTCAGGGCCCAGTTATTCAGCACCAGCCTCCCAGTAGCTGAGCGGGAGTTCGAGGATCTACCTACACTCAGGTGGGTTAGCTTCGGTCCGGGCGTGATCTATTCGGCCCTCTGGTTGCTTTAGTCCAGTCGGACACCTGTTTTTTTGACCAGCTTGCGAATTATACCGATACGACCTATGATGACTGCATATATATCACATGATCCCCTGATAGACATTGATTCTCTAGACTCATCATATATACCTGCTGATTTTATCTGGATTAGCCTTGATGATTGTATTGACATGCCCTATGATTAGTCCTGATAGATCTTGATCTACGTGAGACATATCTTACGTACCTGTTTATCAGTTTTTATATTCCTGATAGACCTTGATCTTCATGAGACATACCATATACATATCTGTGCTTCAGCTTTTTCAGTATATAGATCTGCATGATTTGATGGCACTTGTTGATTCCTGTCAGCCGATTTATTGTTGATATTCCGATATGCATGATTGATTGATCCTGATTGTTGGATACTATTCGATATTCCAATATGCATGATTGATAGATACTACTTGATGTTCCGATATGCATGATAGATTCTGATCGACACGATAGATGATTCCCTGTTGGGATCTCGGCATGTTGCCGACTACCCGGTCTCTAGACCGTGAGATTACCCGGTCTCTAGACCGTGAGATTGATCATTATGATTTGCCCGCACTGCTGTACTTCACGAACATCAGCGGAGTCATGACCCGTGTAGATGTTCTTTACCGGTAAAGTGGTCTGGTATACGACCCGTGACTCCCAGGTTAGTGCCCAAGGGTGCCGGAGTGATGACTCCCAGGTTAGTGCTCGAGGGTGCCGGAGTATGTCAGCCAGGTTGGTGCCAGGTTCGGCGAGATATCCCTGAGGTCTTGTGGACCAATATGGTGGCTTTTGATTGGATGTTGATAGTTTCCTTATTGACGCATTACTTTTACCTTATACTGTTGCTCAGTCTATTTCCAGTATTAGTATCGGTAGACATGCTTTTATCATTTGCAGTTCCTTATGCATGATTATTGTGGATACCTTTGATTTCCAGCATATATGATCTACCGCTCTTATGACTGATTATCACTGACATATCCTGAGTTACAGTATTTCTTATCTGTAGTCCTGATGATTGATTACCTGCCTAGTGAGCCTATCTGTGGATTCTGTTGATTATCAGTAGATTTGCTTTATTGTTCAGCTTTACCCTATGATTCTTACTATCCGCAGATTTTAGTACCCAGTAGGTACGATTAGCTACTTCTCGGCTCGTCGTGCCCACTGGGATACACTCCGGTGTGTCTCACACCCTCGGGTGACTGTTGCAGGTCTGTCGGGTGGTGAGATGTCGGGACGATCCAGTGAGCCTGTCGCGATAGAGCTGTCCCCCTGATGACATAGATCGACGATTGAGATCCCCGATTATCTGTAGTTGACTTTCATTTATGTTATTTCAGTTTGATGATAGTATGATGTTTGGATTATCCCTGATGATTAGTATTGTAGCAGTTGAGATGTTTATTGCTCTCTGATTGAGGATTGGATTAGCCTAGCCGTGCATGTATAGGAGAGACCCTATCCTTTCGGATAGGGGATTTCCTATATGTGTGGCGGTCTGTTACGCCCGTTTTGCAAACTCTGATTTATTCAAAAAAAAAAAAAAAAAAAAAAAATTTCAGACCTGATTTTTAAACTCGGGGCGTGACATATTAGATGGTATCAGAGAATAGGAAGACGATGCCTAGATTTGGTTAGGATTGAGCCCTAGGATGACTTGTGATCCCGTGAGAGCGCAGGGTATGGGCATAGTGGGTTGGAGCTCAAGTGTGTTTCACACAGTTGAGTCTCGTTGTTTTGGTTATTAGTCGTACGCACTCTGGTTATTGAGATCGTTGTTGGTGCAGGGTTCGTCGCGGTCATGGTTTCGACCGTGGGCTTGATGTTTCAGTGGAGCCAGAGCGCTCGGATCAGTTACAGTGGTTAAAGGTTAAATCACCGTTCTTGTCGTAATCGTCTAGCTGATGGCACAGCAGCAGATGACTGCTATTATTGCACCGGCCCCACAGTTGCCCAGAGGTTGAATAAGTTGTTGATCGTCCAGTGTCCCCGTGTCATAATTCAGTAGCCTATGGGCCCGATGGTAACCCTGTTTTGGGATGGATTCAAATTGGCCCCACCTTTTGCGCAGATTTTGTGGACCGACGTGGACTCTCCTATGAGTTAGTCAGGGTGATATTTATGACCACAAGGTGGTAGTGATCCTTGATAAAGGTTATGTCTTTAGCATGGAGACTGTGTGGGGAGGTATGTGATATACCTTCTGATGAGAGTTGTGTCCCCAACTAGATGTTGGTGACAGATCTATGGTATTTCGCTTTTCTTTTGGTAAGCACGTTGGCTGCAGACAACGTACTGTCGAAAGAACTGAGGAAATACTCTGCCCTGTAATGGGGAGTATCAGATTGGGTCTAAATTAGTAGCCTTAGAGTTGTCGATACCTTGCGACGGATTTCGTAGCCCTCGAATAAACTATATGAGCATTCCCTAGGGTATGACTCTAGTTGTAAGCTCCGGGAATAAAACTTTTTTTTGAGTTGTAAGTTTCAGGGACGAAACTTCTTTTAAGTTGTAAGTGATGTAGAAACTCGAAATATCTTATTTTTAATAAATAGGTTAAAAAGTGAATTCTGATCTAGTTTTGAATTCAAAAGACCCGTGTTGGCCTATATGGTCAATCGCCAGTGTGCAAGTTGCACGATTTACGAGGCAAAAGACTATTTTCTAATCCGGACATGATCTTGGAAATCCGAATTGACCGTTGCGATCGTCTCGTCGAACTGAACGAGATTCATATTCAGCACTTTTCGATCCGACGGTCGGATCTTCCAGAAATCGATGAAGAAGCGGGCGAAATAGCCGCGACTAATGTAACAGTGCTCTGTGCACAGTGCACTTAAGTCATTACTGTAGATGAACAGTAACCCTCACTTTCGGGACTCCGACGGATGCAACGTTGACTAATTTACTGTTCGGATTCCGAACATAGTGATCCAGGTAGTCGATTTGATCGGTTTCGTCGTTCCGAACGCAATGGCACTGACGAAATTTGCATCTGACGAGCCTAAAGCATCGTAAAGCGTGCCGAACTGTATAATTTACAGTATAAGATGGAATTTAAAAATTATGGAGCTAAATTTTTGTGAACCAAAATCGCTATCCGATAGGTTTCGTCGAGCCGGACGTCGTGGCGGTGTAAGTTTTTCAGTTTGACGGTCTGGTTGTCTCGAAAAGCGTGAAATAGGAGAAAAATCACAGTATTTTGCGTAAAGATGCTATATTTTATGTGTCGATTTGCACCAAACCTGTAGAGGAGGGTCCTTATAGCAAATGTGTTCTACAGTAATGGACTTAAGTAAAAATATTAGGTGTAGAGGGGTATATTGGCATTTTGTGCAATATACAACTTATATAAAGCATCGGAGGGTCCCTTGGAAACCCTAAACCTAAGTCCCAACCCTCTGCCTCCCTCTTCTCTGCAACCGACACCATCCTCTCCACCTCTCCCAAACGTCGCACCGTGCGCCGCCGCCGTGCCGTCGCCGGAGAAGCCCAAGAAGGTCATAGCAACCATAGTTTTCTCGGATGGTTGGTGTTGGGGAGGTGTTTTGGAAGTGTTGTTGGTCCAAAGTAATTCTGGGGGCCTCTCTGTGCGGTTGAAGTCGAGCCGAGGAACCCCGGTGCCCAGCTCCGCCGCGCGCCGCCGCGGCCATCTTCATCTTCCTCGTTTTCCGGTGAGGTAAGGGATGAAACTTTTGTATTTTTATTTGGCCCAAGAGTGTGTCTACATCTTCCTGACATTGAGGGGATCATCCTCATGTAGTCCGAGCCGCCGCCGTGCCCTGGGTGGCAGGCGAGAGCTTCCTATCGCCGGAAAAATGGGGTTCGGTTGGGGGACTTTTTCGACCGTTGAAATCTTGATCAGAAGCATAGAACCTCTTCCTCCCGATGACTGCAAGGGCTCCATGAAGTTTCAGGCTGATCCGATAAGGATCCGAGTCGCACGGGCTTGCCCTAGAACCGAGCAAATGTGAACCGCGGCCGATCTTCGCCGTCCGGCGCCGCAGCTCACCCATGCCGCCGGCCACCACCTCGGCAAGCACCGTAGCACCAAGAGAAGCATTATGGTCCAAGTTGGAGGACCTCTCGTGCACCGGATCAAAATCCACCATTAGAGCTTTCTCGAGCTTGGCCGAGCTCCGCCGCCGGCGTTCGCCGGGACTTCGCGCGATGGGAAAGCGACCCAGGTAGGTCCCTTTTATCGTTTAGAAGTCATTCATGCAGTTGCATGAAGTTTTTGACGTCGGGTTTTTGCTCTTTGTGGTTGCACCATGTTATTGTCCGAGCTCCACCAAGCTTCGTCGCCGGCGATCGTCGCCGCTCCGCGCCACCGGAAAGTGACCCAGGTGGGTTAGTATGGTCTGTTAGAAGCCTAGCATGCATCTGTATGAACCATTTCACATAGGTTTTCCATCCTTGGTGGTTTCACCATTTGTGCAACCCGAGCCCGAGCTCCGGCCGCCGCCGCCGCCTCTGGTCGCCGGCCAACCACCCAGGTAATCTGTAAACCTTAGGTGCTAGCTTTCTATCCATCTTAGAAGCCTAGATTGTGTCCCTGCTGAGAATGAGCTCGGGAAAAAGCTTAATTGCTTGTGTTTAAGCTATGCACACTAGGTGTTTGAGGAAATGCCTCAATGAAGAAATGTATGGATTTAGACTTCGAGTATTATATGAAATTTTCTCCATTATGTCCCCTGAGCTTGATGCTCACTTCAGATCGAAGTTGATCTGTGAGGATTTATGTATAGAGCATTGAGAACATGTTAGAAAGCAAAGGTCTTGGATCACTTTGATCCAGCAAATTCTGGGCTGCCCAATGGTGAGCCTAGGTGTCCTGGTGTTCCTTGGAGACTAATGTTTCAATTTATTTTAAATTTGCACAAGTATGCTTCAAGTTATAGCATTATTAAGCCTTATGTCTAATAGATGCCCGTAGTAGCATTTGGGGCTGTTTGAAAAGCCGCGACAGTGTGCCCCTGGCTAATTTGGGGTCACTGGACGCGATGCTCGCGTTAGATTTTTGTTTTGATGAGCCGGAGAAACAAAAATGCTATTTGGCTATGTTAGAGAGGAAAATCATGGCCCGAAGTTTTCCTCGGGTCCGTGCTGCCGCAAATTGGTGAGCACGGTGTTCGGCAAGTTAAATGTCACCTGCTGGAAGTGACGGTTCATAAAAATGATTTTCCAGTTAAGAGAACGAGCGAAAACAGCGCTCAAATGATGCTAAAAATGTGAATTCTAGAAACCCTAGGGGTCTAAATGCAATTTTAGCACTGTATACTGTTTAGAACAATGTATAAATGTTTCCTAAACTTTTCTTTAGGATTCCAACGGTTCTCGTTGACCGGGAATCGGATTTCGATCGATAAATCGACGATATTCTCCCGTTTAAGCTTCACGTTGCTGTCGTGTCGTCGGCATGGGTTGTACGAGTCTATTACTGATCATGTTTACTTATTCAGGGCCCAGTTATTCAGCACCAGCCTCCCAGTAGCTGAGCGGGAGTTCGAGGATCTACCTACACTCAGGTGGGTTAGCTTCGGTCCGGGCGTGATCTATTCGGCCCTCTGGTTGCTTTAGTCCAGTCGGACACCTGTTTTTTTGACCAGCCTGCGAATTATACCGATACGACCTATGATGACTGCATATATATCACATGATCCCCTGATAGACATTGATTCTCTAGACTCATCATATATACCTGCTGATTTTATCTAGATTAGCCTTGATGATTGTATTGACATGCCCTATGATTAGTCCTGATAGATCTTGATCTACGTGAGACATATCTTACGTACCTGTTTATCAGTTTTTATATTTCTGATAGACCTTGATCTTCATGAGACATACCATATACATATCTGTGCTTCAGCTTTTTCAGTATATAGATCTGCATGATTTGATGGCACTCGTTGATTCTTGTCAGCCGATTTATTGTTGATATTCCGATATGCATGATTGATTGATCCTGATTGTTGGATACTATTCGATATTCCGATATGCATGATTGATAGATACTACTTGATGTTCCGATATGCATGATAGATTCTGATCGACACGATAGATGATTCCCTGTTGGGATCTCGGCATGTTGCCGACTACCCGGTCTCTAGACCGTGATATTGATCATTATGATTTGCCCGCACTGCTGTACTTCACGAACATCAGCGGAGTCATGACCCGTGTAGATGTTCTTTACCGGTAAAGTGGTCTGGTATACGACCCGTGACTCCCAGGTTAGTGCCCAAGGGTGCCGGAGTGATGACTCCCAGGTTAGTGCCCGAGGGTGCCGGAGTATGTCAGCCAGGTTGGTGCCAGGTTCGGCGAGATATCCCTGAGGTCTTGTGGACCAATATGGTGGCTTTTGATTGGATGTTGATAGTTTCCTTATTGACGCATTACTTTTACCTTATACTGTTGCTCAGTCTATTTCCAGTATTAGTATCGGTAGACATGCTTTTATCATTTGCAGTTCCTTATGCATGATTATTGTGGATACCTTTGATTTCCAGCATATATGATCGACCGCTCTTATGACTGATTATCACTGACATATCCTGAGTTACAGTATTTCTTATCTGTAGTCCTGATGATTGATTACCTGCCTAGTGAGCCTATCTGTGGATTCTGTTGATTATCAGTAGATTTGCTTTATTGTTCAGCTTTACCCTATGATTCTTACTATCCGCAGATTTTAGTACCCAGTAGGTACGATTAGCTACTTCTCGGCTCGTCGTGCCCACTGGGATACACTCCGGTGTGTCTCACACCCTCGGGTGACTGTTGCAGGTCTGTCGGGTGGTGAGATGTCGGGACGATCCAGTGAGCCTGTCGCGATAGAGCTGTCCCCCTGATGACATAGATCGACGATTGAGATCCCCGATTATCTGTAGTTGACTTTCATTTATGTTATTTCAGTTTGATGATAGTATGATGTTTGGATTATCCCTGATTATTAGTATTGTAGCAGTTGAGATGTTTATTGCTCTCTGATTGAGGATTGGATTAGCCTAGCCGTGCATGTATAGGAGAGACCCTATCCTTTCGGATAGGGGATTTCCTATATGTGTGGCGGTCTGTTACGCCCGTTTTGCAAACTCTGATTTATTCAAAAAAAAAAAAAAAAATAAAATTTCAGACCTGATTTTTAAACTCGGGGCGTGACAATTTTAAATTATAAGATATTTAAATTTATAAAATTTAAAATTTATTTTTTTTATTTTATAAATTTTAAAATTTTTAACTTACTTTTTAATAAAGCTAAAAATATAATTTTTTTATAATTTTTCAAAAATTTATTAATTTTAAAATTTTTAAATTTATGCAAATTTTTGTATAAATTTTTTAAAATTTATACTAATTTTAAAAATAAAATTTTTGCTTCTACTTTTGTAATTTTTTGAGACAATTAAAATTAAAATTTTTAATATTTATAAATTTTTAAATTTTAAATTTTATAGCTTTTAAAATTTTTAACTTTAATTTTTAATAAATTTATCAATTTATAAAAATTTAAATTTTATAATTTTTTCAATTTAAACATATTTTTAAATTTTTAATTTTAATTTTTAATAAATTTATACCAAATTTTTAAAATTTTTAAATTTTTAAATTTATACCTATTTTTATATACAAAATTTTGAATTTTAAAAAAATTATAAATTTTCAAAAACCAAAATTTTTTTAATAATTTTTTATTTATATAAGTAAAATATAAATTTTAATAAATATTTTAAATTAAATATTTAAAATCATATCAGTAAAATTTTTATCTTAATTAAAATTTTAGTCATCTCCATTTTTCTTATTACAGTTTAACTTACCAAAAATAATTTTTCTTATTCCCGGTACAACTCTTATATTCAACCAAACATAAAATTATTTTAATTCCTACTTATACCTGAACTTATACATATTCCAGAAATAACAAGTTTTCGCTTATACCCGAACCAAACGCAGCCTAAAAATGCATTAGCCTAAAAATGCATTAGGTCCAATAATCTTTTAATTCTGTTTTCGCGCTTAACTGGTACTAAAAAAACTCCAACTAGCTTGAAACTTCACCAGATCCATAGAAATAGTCCTTCATGCTAGTTTTCACCAAAACTCCGCTATTTGCAGAAGACCAGTTTATTACACAATATCTGCACCGTTAATGCAATATGTGATAATTGAACTCGTGCCATTGGTTTTGATACCACTTGTCAGTTCATTGGCGCTAACCATGATTTTAAATGTCACGCCCCGAGTTTAAAACTTGCAGTTCTCTATATATGATTTTTGTAGACATCTCTTATTTTCTACATGTGTGATCTACAGTTCTTATGATTGTTATCACTGATATATCCTGATTTCTAGCATTTATTTACCTACTGTTCCTCTCCCATGAGTGGCACGCAATTCGAGGCAACATCTTTAGGGATTCATGTGCAAAAATCGCATTTTTCGACGCATTTCACGCTTTTCGAGACGATCCGTTCGTCGAAACGGAAAATGGACTGCGCCATGACGTCCGGCTCGACGAGACCTATCAGGTAGCGATTTTTGATTTTGGAAAAACTGCCCGGATTAAATCTCGGTCCATAAAATACAGTCCCGAAATACAGTTTTTGCGTTTTTCGAGAATTTAGAGTCATCAAACTGAAATTCCGTCAGCGCCATTGCGTCCAGAACGTCGGAGCCGTTCAAATCGACTACCTGAAGTGCTATGTTCGGATTGAAAGGCGATATTTCTGGCCCACTAACTGTGCAATTTACACTGCAGAAAAGGGGCACCTTAGCTATTCGTGCATTTCATTATCCCAATTCAACCTGAATTCAATCAATTTCCTTTATTTATTTATTTTCAAAATTCAAGTTCTCACATTAAAAGTTTGAATTATTAAAAAGATGCAACCATTTTACTTAGTGGCACAAATACAATGTCCATAAGTCTCGATTGTAACTTTGCCCTATTAGCCTCTTGCCATTTTGATCAAGACTCTGCCCAATCCGATCTTTTGCTGTTTTCAACGGAACTCAGCTTGATCTAGCCTTCCGCTAAGAGGCAAGGCTCTGACGTTTTTAAGCCAGCGCTTATGTCTTCTCTTTGTCTTCCTTTTTCTATTAGAGCAAGGTAAGTCTATTGAACTTAAGGTGTTCGACGAAATGAACACAAGATTTATTCCATTCATAATTCTTTTTATACTGTGTGCATGTATAGTCTGTAAGAAAAAAAAGCTCTAGAACTGTCACGCCCCGAGTTTCAAAACAGCGGTAGAAATTTTTTTTTTTTTTTTTTTTTTTTTAATCAGAGTTCAAACTTTAACTCAGGACGTGAACAGACCGCCACATGCATAGGAAATCCTCTGTCCCCACGGACAGAGTCTCCCCTATACATGCTCGGCTAGGCGGATACAATAATGCAATCAGAGAGCAGTATAATTAACAACTAAACCAAATATAAAACTCTACAGCTAACACATCCACATCAACACATGACATAGTCCACAAATACTCCAACTAAGAAGAATACAAAAATATCTATGATCACGATACTGTAAACTGGAAATACTAGCACTGGGCCACTGCGGCCAATAGCAGGGGACAACTCTAGCGCAACAGCTCACTGGATCGTCCCAATCTCCCAGCACCCGACTGACCTGAAAAATGGTCACCCAGGGGGTGTGAGATACACTCTACATGTATCCCAGTGGGCACGACGGGCCGAGAAATAGCAAGTCGTACCTACCGGATACAATGATAAGCGGATAGCAAAAGCAGGATATAACTGAAAGCTGAATAACACGATGTAGATATAAAATCTAAGCATGCTGAAGTGGAAAACAGGGGTACTCATATAAAGACTAATCATGCAATAAACACAACTGGTAAGCAGAAACTGATCATGCTGATAAATCTGACGAGAAGATAATGATCATACAATAACAAAGCTGGTAACTAACAATGCTGCAAACTGGAAGTGCTGAATGACAACAAATATAAATACCCAATCAATGCCACTATTGGTTCCAAGGACCTCAGGCTAAATGCCACTTTTGGTCTCACAGAACCTCAGGCTAAATACCACCTGTACACCAATCTGCTGTCATAACCCTCTGGGCTCACGGGTCGCCACTGCTGACCACTTTACCGGTAAAGTACACCACTGCGGGGGATCAATCCGCTAGTGTACGTGAAAGAACAGCTGGCTCTGTGGCGATCATAATGCTGATGCTCAAGCTCGTGGTCTAAAGACCACACAAACGGCAATAAGCTGAGAAATCCCTATCGGGATGCTGAAGGTTGTAATAATCACAAATGCTATATAACTGAATCTGAACAACAGAAGCTGAATATCTGAACTGTAACTGAAACTAAATAGCAGAACTGTACACCTATTCTATTATGCATCATAGAACAGGAAATGCTGGCATAACTAAGCTGATAACCAAACAAACATGGTATATGTCAAGCTGTATAACCCTATACGTACTAAATGCTGAGAATGAAAGCATATAAAGAGCTCAACTGAAATATCTAGGCAACATAGCTGTAATAACTGAATGCTGGAATCGAAATAACAGAAAGGCTCAAGCATAGGCTCAGGGTTACACCAAAAACAGGGGTCCAACCTACCACGGCACCCCATAGGGCCAACCTGATAAAGCCCGGACCGAAGATAAACCCACCTCAATGATCACGGTGGCTGCTGGATGGCTCGCAAGATGGCGGCTGACTGCTGGGACCTGAATCATAAGTACAGGTCAGAAATAGACTCTCACACATACCCAACCCACTGACACACTGTGTGCAGACAAGCTAAACAGGGAACTTCGCTGAAGTCCCGGAAACTTCCGAATTTTCGAAAATCCGCCGATAGATCCACTATGACCCAATCTGTGCTGAACAATAACCGAAACTCGTGAAACTTCACGTGCTGCCCAAGAATGTCTAACTTAAGATATTTAGGCCCTAACATCAGACTCTGGGTAATCCTGTGCACCGGCAAAGCCATAACCACGGAAACACTCCCGGGAAGCCCATTTTGGCTCCGGAAGTTGCAAACGAGAAACTAAAATCACCGGGCTCTTTAGAATAGCACCGGAAACAGCCACGGATACTTGGCATCACAATTTGATCGCTGAATTTTCCTGAACTGCATGATTAACGCCGAATCGCCGTTAAACCGGCGATTTTGCCGATTTACGGTTCGGGATCCAATTCCCGCTCAACGAAAAGCATCGGACCTCCAACAAAAGGTTTAGAGATCATGTGTACACTGTACAAAGCAGCTAGTATGGTCACAATTGCATTTAGGCCCCCGGGATTTTACCAAATTGCATAAAAGCATGCAATTTCATGCTATTTTCGCTTGTATTTAATTTCAGAGTGCTATTTTAATGAACCGACACCACCAGCAGGTGGCTCTCAACATGCTGGACACCGTGCTCACCTTTTGGAAGCAACACGAAACCCGAGTGAAACTTCGGACCAACAATTTCAATATTTAAAAGCTCAATTTGCTACTTTTAATACCTACACTCGACCAAACCCAAATTAGATGCAAGCATCATGCTCAGCAGACCAAAATAACTCAGAGGCTCACCAACCAGGTGCTGTGGGGTAACCGGAGACATCGCCGGAGCAAAACGACTCCAAAAACATAAGCTTAAAGAGCTCTACATGCAAGATCTCTCTATCTACTCAATAATCTGATGAAATAAAATGAGCATCATGCTCAGGAGGTTTGCAGAAGTTGAATGCTCTCTTGCTGGATGCACAGAACCAATTTGGTTCTCTCGTGCATTTCTTCGAACACATGGTGGGCATAAAGCTTAACACACAATCTTGAAGACACTAATGGTGAAACTCCACACAGGGGCTCTGGATCTCAAGCACAAGCACCAGTAGGTGCCACATGACTCTAAGAAGCTTGCCGACTCACGGCCGGCGGCGCAACACGGCGGCGGCGGCGGCGGGGGCAACCTTGGCCGGAGCAAACACCAACAATGGTGAAATCATCACAGGCCAGTATGGGTCTCATGCAAAGGTACCCATGGCTCTGTCTCGATATGCTGAAGCAAACTGGGCAGGTGGCCGGCGGCAACAAGCGGCGGCGGCGGCGGCGGCGCAACCTCGGGCGAACCCGAGTTAACCTAAAGCTAGGGCACGGGACTGTGAAGCGCACGCTACACGAAACGCTATGAAACTTCATGGGGAGGTTCCACAGGCCCTACAGTCCTGGTATACCAATTTTGAGCCATTTTGGTTCAATGGTTGCGGAGATCGGCCGCGGCGGAGCTTTCTCGGTTTCCGGCGGGTGCAATTTCCCCGCCGGCGACCGGGGGCAATCCCGACTTCGGGGTTCTACCAGGAGGTTCACTAAGAGGTGCTGGAGGTGCTCAGGCATCTAGGTAGCAAGAAAAATAAAGAACAAAAACACCTTACCTTGCCGGATCCGAGGAAGGAGGTGCTCTCCCCCGCGGCGGCGCACGGCGGATCTGGGCACCGGGGTTCCTTGGCTGGGTCCCAACCTCACAAAGGGCTTCACAGGAAATGCTTGGAGCAACCCAAACCCTCCTCAGATAGCTTCCTCCCAACAACACCAAACCCGAGCCCCAACTCTTGGTTTTTCTTGGGTTTTTCCGGCGACTGGGAGGGACGGCCGATGCGCGGAAAAGTTGCAGAGGAAGAGGAGAGTCGTGGGGGAGGCTACGGTTACAAACAACACAGCTAGGGTTTCTCTCAAGTAACCCTAAGTTGCTATTATAATAATTTGCAACAAAATGCTGTTTAGTCCCTCTATTCCTTATATTTTCACTTAAGTCCATTTCTGTAGAACACATTTGCTATAAGGACCCTCCTCTACAAGTCTGGTGCAAATCGACACATAAAATGTTGCATCTTTATGCAAAATACTGAGATTTTTCCCATATTTCACGCTTTTCGAGACAACCGAGCTGTCAAACTGAAAAATGGACACCGCCACGACGTCCGGCTCGACGAAACCTATCAGGTAGCGATTTTGGTTCGCTAAAATTCAGCTCCATAATTTTTAAAATCCATCTTATACTGTAAATTATACAGTTCGGCATGCTTTACGAGGCTTTAGGCTCGTCAAATGCAAATTTCGTCAGCGCCACTGCGCTCAGAACGTCGACAATAGCTAAGATTGATTACTCACACCCTTATGTTCAGGGTCTAGACAGCGAAACGGCCGACGTCGATCGACGGGGGATTTAAAACAGGGGTTACTATTCACAACTTAAGTTGTGGGGCCCGCCCGGATCTTTGCTGATTTCTGGATAATCCGACCGTTGGATCGAAAACATATGTATATGAATCTTTCATGTTTCGACGAGACGGTTGCAATGGTGATTTCGGATTTTCGAGATCAGGCCCCGATCAAAAGTCGATATTTTAGGGTCACTACTGCACCACTAATAGTTCAATTTTACTATTTAATAACTCAGGCAATTATTTTAAACTTAATTTTCAGATTTTAAAATCACGGTTACTACATCACTCCCCCCTTAATAGAAGTTTCGTCCCCAAAACTTAACTACAGCAGGACATCAAACAGTCCACTAACACAGGGTACCACAGCGACAATCAGTCGCAGAACATCTGCATTGTCCAAACCAACACTAGTGACAATCAGTCACACAACAACACTGAAAACTGTAAAGGTGCACTAACAAACCGAAAAGCTCATCAAAACATCAGTACTGTCTGTGTGATAACCGCGGATTTATTTTTGCCTTTCGGGACTTTCCGTCGATTTTATTGAACCGTGTGGTTGACAATAGGGGTTCGAGAGTAATTTTTCCTTATTTTTCTGGGCAGACGGTCGGGGCTCGCGGGTATTTTTGGTTAATAAAGCTCGCGAAACGGAGACCGGCGGCGCGATCGGTTCTGGATTCCGACCCCCGGATCTCCCAGAATAAATTCCGGAAGCTGGTACGTAGCCCAGGTGACTTACACAATTACCGGGGGCGGACCGGACTCGGGTCCGCATTCAGATCGATTTTAGTCGATCAATTTGGGGTATGGGGTTAAACCACCCCTTTCTGTTTTCTTTTCACTCGAGGGTTAAAATTAATTTTGGAGTCCAAAATCCACTACGCCCAAAACGTCTAAGTTTTTCGGCCTGGGGAAATTAGGTTATTTAAACCTCGCCTCCCCTCCCCCCTCCTGGGCGTACAATATCCGAGCGTGGACGGGGAACGGTTCCCCCAAAACCCTCGTCCTTTCCTTCGGCCGGCGTGGAAGAGAAGAGAGCGATTACCTCCCCGCAAAGATCCGACGAACGCGAAGAGGACGATCCCTCTCCTTCGCCCGGTACCGACCAAAACAAGGTGAGCCGTGCCTTCGTTTTCTTTTCTTGCCTTTTCTCGTCACGAGCGAGACGGGGGGGGAGGGGGGTTCTTGATTCGTCGGAGATGGAAGAGGAGGGACGTCGCCATCGCACGCGGTGCGACCCGCGCATGCGGGGGCGCCGCGCGGGGCACCCGCATGCGGGGCGCCGCGCGGGGCAGCCCGCGCATGCGGGGGCACCGCGCGGTGCAACCCGCGCAGGCGGGGGCGCCGTGCGGGGCACCCGCATGTGGGGCGTCGCACGGGGCCGCCCGCGCATGCGGGGCGCCGCGCGGTGCAACCCGCGCATGCGGGGGCGCCGCGCGGGACACCCGCATGAGGGGCGCCGCGCGGGGCCGCCCGCGCGTGCGGGGCGCCGCGCGGTGCAACCCGCGCATGCGGGGGCGCCGCGCGGGGCACCCGCATGCGGGGCGCCGCGCGGGGCACCCGCATGCGGGGCGCCGCGCGGGGCAGCCCGCGCATGCGGCGGCACCGCGCGGTGCGGCCCGCGCATGCGGGGGTGCCGTGAGGGGCACCCGCATGCGGGGCGCCGCGCGGGGCAGCCGTGCATGCGGGGCGCCGCGCGGACAGCACGGCGGCGCGTGGGGGGATTCGGTTGCTGCCGTCGGGGGGGGTGGGCCGGCCAGTGTTGGGGCTTTTCCTTACTTCGCGTTTAAAGGCTCTTGACCTCCCCGCCCGGGGATCCCGTTTTTGCAGCTGAGGGGGAGCGCGCCGGGACGCGGGGAGCCGAGCGTGGTTTTGCTACTAGCGACAGGTGGGTTGTTTTTACTTTATTCCTAGCCTCTAAATTCTATCTTATTGGACGGGGTCTATTCTAAGTGTACTGGGGTTACATAATGACGGGTGGTAGCTTATGCATGTTAGTGGGTTCGCTATAATGACTAGCGTCGATTGCCGACGGTGTTCTTCTTTTTAACCCTTATATGTCAGCAGGCCACCTTCGAGTGCGCGCAGCATTACCTTGTTTTCGATTATGCACTTTACCTCATTTACCTCATTACTCTTATTATTCATATTATGATACTGACATGATGGTGGTTACGGTTACTTGGCTCGAGGTTGCCACACGCGCACCCGCGGTTTGGCCACCGCAAAGGGTGCGCTTTTCCGGAAAAGAGGTCGTAGGACCCGTGTATACCCACGAGGTGACGTAGTGGGGGCCCCTTATTAGTTGTGGGGTTGAGGCGCCGAGGTGCGAGCGGAGCGACCCGCCGGTTTAGTTGTCCGGCGCGGTCGCGGTGCTGCAGGTACGGTATGGGCCGTCGGTAGTGGACCGACGCGGCCGGGTATTACAGGATGCAGATATACAGGTTACCATTTTTCCCCCCCCCAAAGGGGTGGTTGCTCCGGTTGTCGCCACGGTTTGTTTTTATTATTTTTCCCCTGCACGGCGTTTATTAGTCACTGACTTCCCACTTCGTGACAGGGCCCAGGCGAGGGGAGAGGTAGGTGGCGGTGAGGACGGGGCGGACACAGCGGGACTGTTGGAGACCCTGAAACTTTATACTTTCCTTCATTTTCAGCTTTTCATTTATATTGTGGGCATGTGTGAGGTTCCCGATACCCTTGTGGGGTCGACGTAGATGTCGGTATTTGATTATCTGTTTATGCACTACCTTTCCCTTTATTTCCTACTGGCCATTTGAAAAGCGAAACAAAAACAAAGAAAAGATTGCGAAAACCGTTTTCAAAGTCTAAGTGTCGTGTGGGCACTGATTTCAAAATCTTGTGGATTTATGGATTGCGAAATGAGCTTTCAAAACTTGGGTGTCGTGTGGGCACCGTTTTCAAAACCCTGGGGTTTATGCTGTTTTCGAAACTCGTTTTCAAAACTTAAAGTGCCGGGTGGGCACTCTTTAAAAACCGTGGATTTATCCTTTCAAGTTGAAGTGGCCATGCGCGTAAACATTTAGAATACTGGTTGTATGTAATTGAATGTTGTGATTGAATGGTTATGTTTGCTTGGGAGATGTATTCAACCACACGCCGTGCACGTACAGGGGAGACTCTGTCCGTTTGCAGAGAGATCCTGTATGTGCGGCGGGTCTGGGCACGCACCGGGGACGAAAGAGACCTTTCAAAAAAAAAAATTTTGCCGCTTCCGCTAAAACAAACCCCCGGGGCGTGACAGATTAAGATGGTATCAGAGACTTCATTCAATCACAACAGCTAGTGCCGACATCCGTGGGAATGCCTCGCGTACCTACGAATAAATGAAATGGGTGGGGCATAGGATTTTAGAACGTGAGTGAACGGGGGGCGGGAGTTTGAATTTTTCCTCGCACAAAAGGGTACACTGGTCGTAGTTACTGTCTAATTTTGACCTTCTTGTGAGTGACAGATATGGCCCGTACAAGGTCATCGGCGGGGGACGCCGAGGCGGATGCGACAACGTCGACGGCCGCGGAGAACCAACTCCTGCGGCAACAATTGCGGGAAATGGCGGGGCAATTGGCTACCCTCACCGATCATGTACGCCAGATGACGCAGCAGCAGGCCGCACCTGTGACGGCCGCCCCGGTCCCTCCGCCGGGGCCGACAGCACCGGCCGCGGCACCGCCGACAGCACCACCACCAGCGGCGACTACGGGGCCGGCGCCAGGGACAACTAGCCGGGTTATTCTGGAGGAAACGGTGGTCACGCCTACCCCTATCGCGGCTGCCGCCGCCACGAGTGGAGGGGGGGTTGCGATGACCGAACGGGATCGAGTGCGGGCCAACTTGAAGGACTTTAAGAAGCACGACCCGCCCACGTTCGAAGGGGACACGACAGATCCGTGGGTCGTGGAGAACTGGGTGGGGTCAATGGAGAAACTCTTTGAAGACTTACTTATGGAGGATCACGAGCGGGTCCCCCTAGCCGTCCATTGCTTGGAAGGGAATGCCCGCTTGTGGTGGAAGACGGTACGCCCCGATCCTGCTAAGGGTACCGCTCTTCCGTCCTGGACAACTTTCAAGAAGGAGCTGTTCGAGGCCTTCTTCACCAGCAGCGTCAAGAAAAAGTTGGAGGATGACCTAAACCACATTCAACAAGGGGACCGACGGTCATGGAATATCAACGGGAATTCGTCCGACTAGTAAATTGCGTCCCGTTCGTCGCACGGGACGAGGCTCACAAGGCACAACTCTTCGTCGATGGCCTGCGAAGCGACATCTTCGAGGTGGTGAACGCGGCTGGCCTGCATACCTTTCAGGGAGTGGTCGACAAGGCCACCACGGTGGAGCGGGGTTTCGCTGTGACCCGTGCCAGAAGGGAGAACGCGGCGCGGCTAAGGGATCAGAAGCGACACCAGCAAGGCTGGGGGGAGGGTTCTTCCAGCGGGAGCCGACCCCCCAAAAGATGGAGACCGCCGACAGGGCCCCGGGGCGCGCCAACAGGAGGGCCGAGGCCGTGGAATAGGCCTTGTGTCATATGCGGGGGAGGACACCTGACGGGAGAGTGCCCCCAAAGAGACGACCATTGTTTCAGGTGCGGCAAACGGGGGCACTTCCGCCGCAACTGCCCCTTAGGCGGGGGATCGGCGCCCATGGGAGCACCTACGCCCAGGCCACAGCACTCAGGGCGGGGAAAAGCTCCTATGGCGTCGGCTTCCAGACCCCCCGCACCACGGCGTGAGGAGGACCGGCAACCACAACCAGGCGGGAGGGTTTCTCAATGACCCGCCAAGGGACTGATCCACCGGAGGACGCTCTTGCAGGTACTACTTCCGTTTTGAATTCCCGTGTTAGAACTCTTTTCGATACCGGAGCAACGCACTCGTTCATTTCTCGTGAATTCGTTTTCACGCATAACCTCGAGGAGACACCCCTCCAAGCCTCCTTGACGGTGCAAACGGCGGGAGGGACTCTGGAGGGCGACCAGTTTTGGGGCCGCCTGCCCGATTATGTTGGGACGGTTGGCCTGCCCTTGGGACTTGGCGGTGATCCCTTTGAAGGAGTACGACATGGTGTTGGGCATGGACTGGCTCACAAGGTACCAGGCACTCATTGATTGCGACAAGCGACAACTGCGGCTACAAGAACCGGGCTTCCCCGAACATGTGTACATAATGGGCAAGAGCATCTCCTTCCCGGCGGTTATTTCAGCGGCACGGGCCAGAAGACTGGGTTGAGGGGGGGTGCGTGGCCTACCTAGCATCGGTGGATTGGCTACTCGACCCTCGACGACACTTGCAGATATCCCAGTGGTGAGGGACTATCCTAACGTGTTCCCCGCGGAGTTGCCGGGGATGCCTCCGGAGAGGGAGGTGGAGTTCCCTATTGAGCTGCTACCAGGCACGCAGCCTATTACGAAGGCCCCTTACCGAATGGCCTTCGCGGAGCTGAAGGAGCTTAAGGCACAACTGGAAGATCTCTTGGACAAAGGGTTCATCCGACCGAGTGTGTCACCCTGGGGCGCACCGGTACTCTTTGTACGGAAGAAAGATGGAAGCCTGCGGCTCTGCATTGACTACAGAGGGAATAAACAAAGTCACGGTGAAGAATAAGTACCCCCTACCCAGAATCGACGACCTCTTCGATCAGTTACGGGGAGCGACGGTCTTCTCCAAAATTGACCTACAGTCGGGCTATCATCAACTCCGAGTTCGAAATGAAGATATCCACAAGACCGCCTTCCGGACTCGATACGGCCACTACGAGTTCACGGTGATGCCTTTCGGGCTTACGAACGCCCCCCGCTGTTTTCATGGACATGATGAACCGGATCTTCAGACCCTTCTGGATCGGTTCGTGGTAGTCTTCATCGACGACATCCTGATTTACTCCACTACGATGAGGAGCACGAGGACCATCTACGGACGATCCTGCAAACCCTCAGAGAGCAGAAGCTGTTCGCTAAACTCAAGAAGTGTGAATTTTGGCTGCGGGAAGTTGGCTTCCTAGGGCATGTGATCTCGGCACAGGGGATCGCTGTGGACCCCAAAAGGTAGAAGCAGTGGTAGACTGGCGGCCGCCGACGTCGGTGACAGAAGTGCGAAGTTTTCTAGGGCTGGCAGGATACTACCGGGTTTCGTTGAGGGTTTCGCAAAGATCGCTACCCCTTTAAACCGATTGACCAGACAAGGCGAGAAGTTCATATGGACGGCCAAGTGCCAGGAGAGTTTTGAGGAACTCAACGAAGAGGGATTAACTTAAGGCACCACTACTGGTGCTGCAGACGCCGGAGCGAGGATTATGAAGTGGTACTGCGACGCGTCCCGGATCGGTCTTGGAGGGTGTTCTGATGCAACAGGGGGAAGGTGATCGCTACGCCCAGGCAGCTGAAGGGACTACGAAAGGAACGTACACTGATACACGACTTGGAATTGGCCGCGTGGTCTTCGTTTTGAAAACTGTGAGGCATTACCTCCTCGGAGTCCAATGCAACGCTTTTCTCAGATCATCAAAGTCTTAAGTACATCTTACCCAATAAGGAGTTAAACTTGCACGGCAGAGACGGTGGCTCGAGTTGCTGAAGGATTACGACTTGACGATCCAATATCACCCCGGGAAGGCAAATGTTTGGTCAGGTGGCAGAGCACTGCGCACGGAGAAGAAAAGGGCATCGGGACGGGGCGTCGGAGAGCGCGCTGAAGATAAGCAGGACACCTGATCGCGGAGTGTCGCGCGAATGCAGTTGGAGGTGGTGCCTGCGGGCACAGTCTGCAAAAACTCCGTAGCCTGGTGGTCAAGCCGACGCTATTCGAGAAGACTACAGGAGCGGACGCAGACCGATTTGACCTACAGCGAATACGAGACGGATTCCCCAGGGTCAAGAGAGACTTTGCGGTTGAAAGACGACGGCACCCTATGTTTCCGCGGGCGGGTCTGTTGTGCCGGATTAACCAGAGTGAAGAATGAAATCTTAGCGGGAGGCACATCGGAGCCCCTTATGCGCACACCCGGGGGGCCCGAAGTGTACAGGGATCTCAAACCGACGTTCTGGGGCCTAAGTTAAAAAAGAAGAACGTGAGCGATACGTAGCCCCATGCATAGTATGTCAACAGATAAAGGCCGAACACCAGCGACCAGCAGGGAAGCTACAGCCTTAGGTACCAGAGAGTGGAAATGGGGGCCCAGATCACCATGGATTGGTTAACTGGATTCCCACGTTAAACAACAGGCCACGAACGCGATCTGGGTTGTATGCTGATCCGGTTAACCAAAGTAAGCACACTTCATACCCATTCAACCCACTTGCCGGGACACACGCCGGACGGCTAGGCAAGTCTACGTCAGCGAGTCGTGAGATCAACATGGGGTACCGGCATCGATCACCTCGGACAGAGGAACACGCGCTTTGTCTACGAAGTTTTGGCAAGTCTCCAGCAGGCCATGGGGACCAGATTCACATTCAGCACGCCTTCCACCTCAGGCGGACGTGACAGTCAGAGCGCACGCTACAAAACCTAGAAGACCGCTCTCGCGCCTGTGTGCTTGATTGGGGAATCGGTTGGTCACGTACTACCTCTAGTTGGAATTTAGCCTACAAACAACAGCTACCAGGCCAGCTTCGGATGGCGCCCTACGAAGCATGTAGGAAGCGCTGCCGATCCCCGATCTGAGGGGACGCTTGGGAGAGCGGAAAAATTTGGGGACGCCGACTTAAGTGGAAGAAACATGAAGAGAAAGTGCGCCTTATCAGAGCCGCGCTTGATGACCGCCAGAGTCAGAAGAAGAGTTATCGCAGGACCCGAGGCGCGGGGGACTGTGGAGTTTCAAGCGGGGGGGAACATGTGCTTTGTGGGTCTCGCATCAGAGGAATCACGGCAGTTTCGGGCTAAGGCAAGCTGAGCCCACGGTTTGTTGGGCACATTTGAGAGATTAGAGAGTTATCGGCAGTAGCTTACCGCCTCGCCCTACACCAAACCTCGCACCGACGCCACCGATGTGTTCCAGTATCAATGCTTCGGAAATATCGCCGAACCATAACAATGTCCTGGACACCCCTGCACTCGAACTTAAGGAGGACCTGAGCTTGCACGAGAAGAAACCACAGTGAGATCCTGGCAAGGGAAACAAAATCCATCGGCGGAATCGAGAAATCCTACTTGACGGTACTATGGAGCAACCACGAGGATGCGCAGGAGGCAACTGGGAGCAGAATCTAAAATGAGGGAAAACT
>CM055067.1:46330152-46371673 GCA_029204045.2 Tillandsia leiboldiana | reverse complement strand
TTTTTGTAATTTAACTAGAGAGTTTGACGTCGCACTTCCTAGAGAGTCACCTATCCTAGAGCTACTCTAGTTCTAGCATGCTTAACTCTCTTAACCCATTGGGCCTAGCTATCGCTCAAAATGCTATAACTGGGTTAAGAAACTCATAACCACCAGACAATGTGAGACTCGTCTCACTAGCCTTAATCGACCTTATAGGGAGCCACTCTCCATCTGCAACGATCGTCAACCGGAGAGCTGCCCCACTTCCCGGAGGGTCACCTATCCTAGAACTACTCTAATTCTAACACGCTTAACCCTCTTAACCGTTTGGTCTTAACCATCGCCCAACATACTATAGCCGGGTTAAGAAACTCACAACCATTAGGCAATGTGAGACTCGTCTCACTAGCCATAACCGACCTTATGGGGCGCCACTCTCCACCTACAACGATCGTTAACCAAGGAGCCGCCCCATTTCTCAAGAGGTCACCCATCCTAGAACTACTCTAGTTCTAGCACACTTAACCATCTTAACCTCTTGGGCTTAACCACCGCACAACTTGCATGCTATAGCTGGGTTAAGAAACTCACAACCACAAAGCAATGCGAGATTCGTTTCACTAGCCTTAACCGACCTTACGGGGAGCTACCCTCCACCGACAATGATCGTTAATTAGGTAGCCGCCTCACTTCCCAAGGGAGGTCACCCATCCTAGAACTACTCTTGTTCTAGCACGCTTAACCCTCTTAACCTCTTGGGCTTAACCACCGCTCAACATGCTACAACTAGGTTAAGAAACTCATAACCATAACCACTAGACAATGTGAGACTCCTCTCACTAGCCTTAACCAACCTGTTGGTGAGCCACTCTGCACTTACAAAAATCGTTAATTATCCAGTGTCCTTAGGTTATCACCTAAGACCATGCCACTCATCCAATCCTAAGATAACTCCTAAATTTGATGTCACTCATTAAACCCTGAATCTAGGTTTTCTCCTAGTCTTACTACCAACATGTCCTTTTCCTTATGCTTCACATGATTCCTAGGATTATACCCTAACACGATCTCAATCATAAAATAATTACTCCTTTCTTATGCATGCAATTATTTCCATCTCAATCATGAATCATCTATGTAGATAAATCAAAATTACATTTTCCTCTATGTTCATTTAAACATGTAAATAATCCACCTATTTTCCTTTTTTTTTTCCTCATTCATAATCACAATTAAAATCTCACTACTATAGCATGCTCACTATAATGCTTCAAGATCAAAAGCAGAGGAAAAAGTGGAGAGGTCACCCATTTTCGGTAGAATCCCCACCTCGGTTTTTCGCCTTGTTTTTGAAAGAGACCAAGAACTGTCCCTTTGATCTTCAAGATTTTCATAAAAGAGAAGCAAGTCTTGAAGTAATGACTCATATGATCTAATATTTCTATAAAAATTTAACTAGAAACCCCTTTGACAACTTAAAGGGAAAAAACTCCTATTTGGTTAATTTCCTCCCAAAGAGGCTCTTTTTGGATTAATTTATAAGAATGGGAGAAAATAACTCCCATCTTGACCAACTACCAAAGAGAAATTTGATCTCTTTGTCCATGGGCAAAATGCTCCAAAAATTTGAGAAAAACTCAATTTGAGCAATCTCCTCAAATTACCGATTTTGCACATTGGCAAAATCAAGAATTTGCATTCAAAAATTGGAGAGAAACTTAATTTGAGCAATTCCTCCAATTTACCGATTTCGTACATTGGCAAAATCAAGAATTTGTATTCAAAAATTGGAGAGAGCCCAATTTGAGCAATTCCCCCAATTTATGATTTTTGTTCATTGAAGGAAAGAGAAGAAAAAGAAATTCGCTTCTTTTCTTTTCTTTTCCTTTCAATTTTTTTCCTCTTTCTTCTTCTTTTTTTTTTTTTTTTTCTTTTTTTGTACAATCAACTCCTGCTGCTGGGCAGCAGCTTGCAGAGCTGCTGCCCTGCAGCTGCTTATGCAGCCAATTAAGCTGCATAAGCAGCTGAAACCTGCTGCTGCTGCCAAAGCAGCAGCAGCAGCTAGGCCAGCTGCCAATGCAGCTGCTCATGCAGCTGCCTAGTTCCATGCGCAGCCACCCCAGCTGCCCAAGGCAGCTGCAATGGCAGATGCCAAAGCAGCCAAGGCAGCTGCCAAAGCAGCTGCCTTGCAGCCCCCCCGCCCCCCCCCCCCCCCCTCCCCCCTTTTTTTTTTTTTTTTCTATTCCGCTGCTGGTGCAGCTGCTGGCCAGCAGCACTGCTGCCGGCCAGCAGCATAGCCGCACAACTGCTGCTGCCAAGCAGCAGCAGCAGCTGAGTAGCTGCTTGGCAGCTGCTGCTGCCTAATGTAGCAGCAGCAGCTGCAGATCTTTTTTTTTTTTTGTTTTCCTTTTCCCTGCACAAGAAAGAGGAGAAAGAGGAAGAGAAGAGTACCTATTTTTGAAGAACTGAGAGAATGAGCGAGATTATCTTCTCTACTTCTTCTTCTTCTTCTTCTTCTTCTTCTTCTTCTTCTTCTCCTTTCTTTCTCCCTGCTCCAACAGAGAAACGAAGAGAGAGAGAGGTGTGGGTTTTCAAGAGGGAGGGAGAGAGAGTGAGTTTCAAATGAGGGAGAGAGAGAGCATTTACTCCTGCAGGGGGTAGTTGGGGGGAATAGTAAATTTACTAAAATGCCCCAACTTACAAAAGAAATTCCCAATTTATCCCAATTCCTGCAGTTTGCTCCTGCAGGGGGCAAATTTGGATACCCCTCTTTCTCCGCGTTTTGCCGTCAACTGGGAGATTAAAATTTCAATTTTTCTTCTCCCCTTTATTCTACGAATTTTTCTTAAACTCTCCACGATTTCTTTTAAATTTTTGAGCTACTCTAAGCCCTCGAAAGAGAGCCCCGAAAAAGCTTCGCGATCAACTGCACTCTTAAAAACTGCAGTTTCAGAATTCACGAAGCATTTTTCTTCGCTTCGTTCTCCTATTTTCCTCCAATTGCTCACCTCGGAATTTCACCCCTTTTAATCAGAAAAATTTTCTGAGACACCCCACGATTTCTTTTGAATTTTTTGATTAATCTACGTCTTCGAAACAGGGCTCCGAAAAAGCTTCGCGATCACAGAATTCAGAATCTCTAAATTTTCGCTGAGTTCTCGGGGTTCAAGTCACTTTTCGACCCGATGCCCTTCGCGTCGGTCCGGAACGCACCGAACTCGACTGTAATCATATTTAAAATATGTTACAAGTCTTTTCGCCGCATTTTGCCCTTTTGCGAATTCGGCGGACGAGGACTTAAGTTTTGCAAATTTGAAGCTTCAAACTCTCAACTACAACTCACTTTTCGACTCAACGGCTTTTGCGTCGATTCGAAATGCTTCCAACCTACTTGTAATTACATTTGAAATGTGTTACAAGTATTTTTGCTGAGTTTCGCCACTTCGCAGAAATCGGCGAACTTAAGCTTTAGAATTTGAAACTTCAAATTCTCAACTACAACTCACTTTTCGACTCAACGGCCTTTGCGTCGATTCGAAATGCTTATAACTCCCTTGTTATTACATTTGAAATGTGTTACAAGTATTTTTGTTGAGTTTCGCCACTTCGCAGAAATCGGCGAACTTAAGCTTTAGAATTTGAAACTTCAAATTCTCAACTACAACTCACTTTTCGACTCAACGGCCTTTGCGTCGATTCGAAATGCTTACAACTCACTTGTAATTACATTTGAAATGTGTTACAACTATTTTTGCTGAGTTTCGCCATTCTGCGGAGATCGGTGTACTACATTCTCCCCTATTTTGAGTAAATCATAATTTTGCAGTTTTCTCTGAATTCAATAAAAATAGTATTTCATACCATTTTTATTTATATTTATTTATATACCATAAATCTGGTACATTACAATATATTTGGGCCTCTTACTTGTAAACCTTTGGATCATAATTTTTTTGATCCAACGGCTCATATTTAATAGCTTTATCTTTTAAAAGCTAAAGTACGGGTGATTAAAGTATTAAGAAAAATATATAGAGAGAAAAAAAAGTGGGAGAAAAGAGAAAACCCTAGGGTTTTGGTTTTTTCTTTGTTCTATCAAGAAGGAGATGAGATCTTCCTTGTGATGTGTGGTTTGCACTATTTAGATAGAATTAGAGATTGTTGGAGTTTCTTTTTGTCTTTGAGGAAAGGTGGTATTTCTCCTATTTGTATCTCTCTTATAATCTTTATGATATGGTAGTGAAAATTTCTTTGTTTGTTCTCCCACGGATATAGGCATAACTAAACCACGTAAAATCATTGTGTTCTTGTGGTTTAATTTTTATTGATATTGCTCTGGTGCTTGGATCACCATTTGGGTGTTTAGAGTGTGAATTATAAAATTGCCCACCAAGTGTTTGTAAAATTGCCGTTAATATTTTTCACCCTCATTTTACAACAACCTTCGACATTAAGTACCTATCGATTGGAGGGATGCTGATTGCCTTCGTCTCTCCATGAATTATATTGTATGAAGTAAAACCAAACTAAGAGGTTGGTTAAAGATGAGTCAATTTGGGGCAAGCAAGTAAACCAATGACATGGTGTAGTATTGTGGCATATTGTATATACATCTGAGGCATCGTAATTGTATCTTTCTTTCTTGCATTTTTATTGTAGGAATAGATGTATTATTTACTATGATTATTCTACAAATTCCTTCTTTGGATCGAGTGAATGTAAAGCGCCATCTGAAAATTTACTTTAAGTTTCTATTTTTTTGTGATCGTTATTTTTCAGAGCCATCTACCACCGGTGAGGCATGGGAACGAGACAAGGACGTCGCCAGTTAGCTAGATCATTTGAGTGTTGGTCTAGAGGGTGCCTTTTCTTGGTATGGACATGAAGTCGGACTATATATATATAGTACTTTCAAAAGCACAAATTCAATTATGTTTGTAAATTTTTTACCATTGAATTTGTATTGAGATTTGTGCTATTGTACTTTCTTTTTCTCTCTCTTTAGTTGACTTTACAATAGCACAAATCTTAATACAAATCCAATAATAAAAAATTCACAAACATAGTTGGGCTTGTACTTTTAAAAATATAAGCTCTACTCTCTCTCTCTCTCTCTAGAGAGAGTCCGGCTGGAATACTATCGATAGTACCAACCAATTAGTACTACCAAGTTTTCAATCTTTGAACGAAAGAATGTGCGGTTGAGATTATAGCAGTTTCCTAGAACTTTTACTATTCAACCAACCAACAAAATCCTAGGGCACCACTATTATTCTAACTGCATATTTCTTAATCCAAATGCTAAAAAATTAATAGCACCAATTACTTGGTGCTATTTATAGTATTCCAACCTAACTCTCTCTCTCTCTCTCTCTCTCTCTCTCCTCTCTCCTCTCTCTCTCTCTCTCTCTCTCTCTCTCTCTCTCTCACTCACTCACTTTATATATATAGAGTAATCTTTTATCAATTTTTAGTTTTATTTTTTACAAAAATATAGAATAACTAGCCAAATATGGTCAGTGACCTATTGATCACATCCCAAGAGAGTAAGATTACATCTTTTGAAAACCATCCCCTTGCTGACTCATTCAATGAAACACACCACAGCAATGCAGCATAAGGCTATGATAAAACAATTTTTTTTTTTTAAAAGTAATTTCTACTCTCACTCATCCAAGTACTAATACCTATTTGGTTTGAAAAAAAAAAGGACAATTAATGATAAAATAGTAGATAAAGATTAGTTATCAAATAAGAGTATTACAGGATTAATATAATTTATTTTGGTCAATCGTTTATTTTTTGATAAAATAGTAATATCTATTTATTTATTTTTTGATCAACCGTTTCTAGTGCAAGTAGCAAAAGAGATGGTTGATATCCGAAATACCGTGTTCGAAGCCTAGTTTAGTATGCTATATTTCTCTCAATATATATATATATATATATATATATATATATATATATATATATATATATATATATATATATATATATATATATATATATATATATATATATATAAAATTTATTTTGGTTTGCAAAATATTTCAACAAAAAAGAGTATAAATAAAGGCTTTTCGATTAAACATTAGGTATTATCCGATAAAAAAAAACTATCTTTTTAGTTTTAAAAAACTATTTTTTTTTTTTGTTTTAAAAAATAACTTTTGGATGAGAATATTATGGAATTACAATTTATTTTCGATTGTATCACTCATCAAAAAATAAGTGGCGTAATTATTTCTTCAACAAAAAAACAAAAAAGACTACAAATAAAGGCAAAGAATCTCTAATTGAACATCAGATACTGTTTGACCCAATGTTTTTTTTTTTTTTTTTTTTTTAAGATCTATCAATATTTTTGGTAGTTGTTACAAATATTGGAATAAAATAAATAGCACCTATGATCTAAAACTATGAGGCATGTGTCATTTTAATTTTTAAATTTTAATTTATTATAATTTTTTATTTAAATTTTTAAAATTATTTTTAGTTTTATAATTCAATTTAATTAACTAAATATTAATATATCGATAATGTAAAAATGACATGACATAATAATTTATTGACGCATCAATAATATAAAAATAATATGATATTTTGATTATTCGCGCATTATCAATCACAATATTATTATATTATTTTTATATTAATAAAATATTAATATTTAGTCCAACTAAATTATATTATAAAATTTAATTATAGTAAATTTAAAAATTTGAGTAAAAAATTATAACATATTATTAAAATATCAGTGGAATATTACACTGGCCTCATTGTTTGAGTGCTAAACAGGCAATTTATTTATCCCATTGGAATATACATCCATATACGTGCTCTATTAGCTGCAACTGAAGTAGGCAGTGCTATGGGAGCACGTATCTTGGGCGGTCGTCGACGACGAAGTCTGCAGCGGCAGCTGAGACAGCAGCCTGACAGCCGGCTTCCGAGCTGGTAGGGATGGCAGCGGCGCTGTGTCGTGCAGTATTCTGATGGCCTTCCTCATTCTCGGCCTTTTCTTGCTGTCAGGGTGGCTGCAGCTGAGGCCGACGATCAGCATCCACGCCATCTCCTCCTCGCAGAACTGCCCGTGCAGCCGGGGATCCGCAGTCCAAAATTGTTGTCATTTTTATGTATCATCATCGCCCCTCCAAAAAACAAAGAAAATGAAAAGGAGCTTAAATTCAACAGGAAAAGAAGTATCAGGGTTGTAGTAGAGTCATCACTGGATGCAAAAAATCAACATGAAAACAGAAATTGTAACTCAAAGGGAGAACTGAAGGAATTAAATCTAAACACTGTAAGTTATAGAGTAATAGAGAAAAACTATAGAATAATAGAGAAAAAAAAAAATATGAAACTGAACAAATAGTAAACCTCGTTCAATTCTAAAAGTAAATAGAAGACTGAAATCCAGATAAAAAAATCCAAATTATACATCACATAACAACTGAAGATGAATGATTGGGTGAAAAGATAGAAATTAGCAAGTATAGAAGTAAAGAATTGAGGATCGAGTTATTTCTCTACCTTCGTTTTGTCCAGATTGAATTTGTTTGGCATCACTGGGCACACTGCGTGTGTGTGTGCTCACTCATACATATTTATATATCAATCTTACAAAAAGCTATCTATATATTTGTTGCTTAAGAAGTATGACCTGGGGGTCTACACATATAGAAAGTAAGTGCTTAGGTGTCGAATGCATTTAGTAATGAGGAAGAGAAATGAGGATGCAATTGTATGTTATATTTGAAATTTAGATACCAATACAGATAGGAATACGGTAAAACACGGATTCACAAAAATACCAACTCTTGCATTTGGTTAAAAAAAAAAGAGAGTAAAAATATGAGGCTCACATAATTTCTCTATTCAATCCAAAGAAAAAGTAGGAAATCAAAAGTATTTTTTTTTCATGTATTATTATTGGGCAAGCAGCAATTGGTTACCGAAAAGAGTATTTTATAAACTGCAGTGAAAATAAAGGTAGATCAGAAAGACAACCAGTCTTTAATTATGAAAAGAGTATTTTGTAAACTGGAGCGAAAATGAAGGTAGAACAGAGCAACCGTCTACGTGTAGGCCACGCCATCCAAAGTGTGCTCACCATGAGTTAACAAAAGTAGGATTCACATGATTTTTCCATTATTTTATCGAGAAGGGTAGATATTCCAACAACTAATAGACTACAGGAAATGTGTAGAATGAATTCATTCTCATGGTTTGTTTAGTAAAGAGTAAAGACTAATGTCATTGCAAGTACATTATATACAAATTTATACGTTTGATGGCAAAGAAACCAAATGCTTGTGTTCAATTAAAAAGATAACATAAAAATAGATAAGATGCTGAGATAATATTTTATCTCATGCATAATTTGTTCATCCAAGTTTAAGCCAACATGAAATGCAAACATGAAGAAAAGAATAGAGTAAGAACGATGCATTCATAATAAATAAAGAAAAAGAGAGGAACACAAAGTAATTATGATTTTTTAAAAAATAGGGGCATGAAAAGAAGTGATGATTATAGGTTCCTATTTAGCACAGATTCTTTTGCCAAAATTGGGATAAGAATAGAATAGCATGTGTGATAAAAGTGAAGCAAGAAGAGATTGTTTGATGTCATTTGTTCTTATCGTTATTGTCTTAGTTAGAAGGAAACATGCATAATAAAAAAACAAAGCAAAAAAGATAATCTTAGAATTTTAGAACAAACTTTTGAATCTTTAACATAAATCTTAGAAATGGAAGCTAAATAACCTCTGAGCTTTCTCTTGGGACTACTTTTGTAGAAAACTAAAATGTGACCCTTCTCTTGAGATTACTTTATAAATTGAAGGTTGAAATTCAAATAAAAAGTTGCAAAATATACATCACAGAACAAATGAAGGTAGCAGCTTGGGTAGGGAAACAAAAATTACCAAGTGTAGAAGTAAACAATTGAGGAGAGAGTAGGACTCGACAGGACGACAAACAACATTTGAATTATTACTCACCCAGTTTCTACTTGAAAGTCAACTTATCTTTTGAATTATAGGTCACCCAGTTTCTAACTGAAAATCAACTTGAGGATTTTTAAAAAGGGAAGTAAAAAAACGAAGTAAAAATGTGAGGCTCAGATAATTTTTCTACTCAATCAAAAGAAAGAATAGAAAATCAAAGTCTTTTTTTTTTTTTTCATCCGTTATTATTTTGGAAGCAGCAATCGATTGCCAAAGGCCATAAAAAAATCTCAGTATTTTTATGCTCAGGTAACATGCACAACCAGTGAGCCCAAGGAATAAAAAAAAACCGCTCCTAAGAAGCAATCCGATTTGGAGCAAAAACATCAGATGCAGGTTATATAGTACATTTTCTCCAAATGAGCAGCAAACAATGAAAACTAGTTGGTCAACCAACAATCGGTTGGTAAAAGCCATCCAATTATCAGTTCTTTATTCGCGTGCCAACATTGCCCAACTAGTAATTAATTGCCTAAGACCGTCCAAAATTGCTGCTATTTTTATGTATGATCATCGCCCCCCAAAAAATCTAAGCAAATGATAGAGGGCATAAATTGTTCAGGAAAAGAAGTATCAAGGTTGTAGTAGAGTCATCACATATATATACAAAAAGTCAAAGGGGCTGGCAACAAAAATATTTCTTATTTAATTGGCAAAAGCGCTTATTTTCTTGTGTAGCGGTTGCTATACAGCCATCCAAGCCACATTATAATTGTGCCACTTGCAAAATCGCAATTTTTCAATCAATGAGAGCTTCAACAATGTGTTGCAAGCTATAAACCCGCTGTATTTTGTCAAAAATATACATGTCTTGCAACATAATTGGAAGGTTTACATTGGAAGTCATTGATGAAATATCGCAATCACATTCAGGTGTGAAGCATCAGGAAGAAAACAAACGGAACATAAGAAGATCTGGAAAAAAAAGAAGAAAGAAAAGAGAGAGAGAGAGAGAGAGAGAGAGAGTAAGTAAGAAATAGTGAGAAAAAAAATAAGGGGCAAAACTGCTAGTATGGTTTTAGGTGACCTTCGAAGAAGCTCAGATTGAGTGTTGCATAGTAATATATGCATAAATTGCAATTTTTCAGTCAATGAGAGTCAAGAATGTGTTGCAGACTGTAATTGCATTGTATTTTTCCCAAACATATACTTGTCATGCAAAACTGAGAGGTTTGCATGGGAAAGTCATGGATGAAATAGCTCAATCACATTCAAGTGTGAAGCATCAAGAAGAGAACAAATGATTCAGGTGTAAAGCTCCAACAACATGCATTTTCTTCAACATGTAAAATTGATAAACTACAAACTAGAGAATTGATTTCTGCCAAATAAAACCAAATAGAAACAGAAAAATAGAGTAGCAAAATAAAACCAAATAGAAATAAAAATGACAATAATAAGATAGAAGGTAAAAAATAGTTTTTAGATGAGAGTATTACAGGATTAATATAATTCATTTTGGATTGCAAAATACTTCAACAGAAAAGATTATAAATGAAGGTTAATTTTTTGATTAAACAATAGGTATTATCTGATAAATTTTTTTTTTTGGAAAAAAAATAACTCTTGGATGAGAATATTATAGAATTACAATTTATTTTCTATTGTAGATCTAGCATCACTCATAAGAAAATAAGTCGCGTGATTATTTTCTTCACCAAAAAAAAGAAAAACAAAAAATACTACAAATGAAGGCAAAGGCTTTCTGATTAAACATAAAGTATTGTATGACCGAATTTTTTTTTTAGATCCCTCATTTTTTTTTTTTCCCATAGTTGTTATAAGTATAGAAATAAAGTAAATTGCACATATGATTTAAAACTATGAGTCGGATGTCATTTTAGTTCTTAAGTTTTAATTTATTATAATTTTTGATTTAAATTTTTAAAATGATTCTAATTAAGTTTTACAATTCACTTTAATTGACTAAATATTGACGTATCAATGATGTAAAAATGATATGACATCTTAATTATTAACGTAATAGAAAAGTGATATGATGTCTTAAATGTTAGCGCATTATCAATAACAATATTGTTATATCATTTTTACGTTATCCATTTATTAATATTTAGCCTAGAATTTAATTAGAACAACATTCCAAAAATTTGAATAAAAAATTATAACAAATTAAAATACGAATCCAAAGTGACGGTAGCCTCATTCTTTTGAGTGCTAAACATGCAATTTATCCTATAGGAATATATATATATATATATATATATATACTTACTCTGCTAGCTGCAACTGAAGTATGCAGTGCTAGCATCACCGGATGATCGGGAGCACGTACCTTGGGCGGTCGTGGACGACGAAGCCTGCGGCGGCAGCTGAGACAGCAGCCTGACAGGCGCCGGCTTCCGAGCTGGTAAGGATGGCAGCGGCGCATTACCGTGTAGCATTCTGATGGCCTTCCTCATTCTCGGCCTTTTCTTGCTGTCAGGGTGGTTGCAGCTGAGGCCGACAATCAGCATCCGCGCCATCTCCTCCTCGCAGAACTGCCCGTGCAGCCGGGGATCCGCTGCCTCCATGAGCCTCCGACGGCCCCACAGTTCCCAGACCCAGTCGGCTAGGACCAACCCTTTGTCCACCGGCCTCCGCCCCGTCGCCACCTCCAGCGCCACCACCCCGAAGCTGTACACATCTGATTTCTCGCTGGCCACGCCCGTGTGGACGTACTCCGGGGCCATGTACCCAACGGTGCCGGCCGGCTGGGACGCCTGCTGAGTGCAGCTGCTGTTGTTGCTGCTGTCGATGCTGTTGCGGGTGTTGAGTCGCGCGAGCCTGAAATCCCCGAGCTTGGCGTTGAAGTCGGCGTCGAGGAGGATGTTGCACGCCTTAACGTCTCGGTGCACGATCTTTTTCTCGCATTTGTCGTGCAGGAACGCGAGAGCGGAGGCGACGCCGAGGACGATGTTCTTCCGGACGCCCCACGGGAGTACTGCCGCCGCGCGATGATCGGATGAATAATGCAGGGCGCGGTCGAGGGTGCCGTTGGGCATGAACTCGTAGATGAAGACGAGCTCGTTCTTCTCGCGGCACCAGCCTGCGAGGGGAACCAGGTTTTGGTGCCGGCAGCTGGCGATGACGGCGGCCTGCTCGGCGGCGAACGTGCTGGTGAAATTCTCCACGCGGCCGAAGCGTTTGACGGCGACCTTCGACCCGGAGCCGAGCACTCCTTGGTACACTGTGGCAGAGTCGCCATGGTCAAGAATATTGCTGTCGTGGAATCCTCCGGTCGCCGACATTACCTCGTCCAGAGAGATCCTCGTAGGCACTCTCGCCGGTTCGCCATTAACCGAATTGGTTCCGCTCCGGCTCCGGCTCCGGTTCCTGTTCCTGCTCCTGCTCCTGGCCTCCTCATCAGCGCCGCAGTCCCAGTCGCAGCCGCCGCATTCCCCATTGCATCGGAAATGCCACCATAGAGCCGCCGCGGTCGCTGCTATCAAGAAAAGAAAGCCGGCAATGCCCCCGAAGACCGGGCCCAACCGGATATTTACCGTCGGCTTGGCAGGCCGAATGGGAGAGGGAGGCGGAGGCGGACTGATGTCATCGCCAGGATTTTGGAATTCATGGCCGCTGCCGCTGCCGCTGACGTTGCATGGTGAAGATGATGGGGGAGCGGACGAAGAGGAGAAGCCGAAGGTGCGGAAGCTCCATCTCTCGACGAGGTGAAGGGCGGCGCCGCGGCCGTTGGAGGCGGAGAAGCCGACGTACATGAACTCGTGGAGGAGGGCGGAGAGGTCGACGGTGGCGACGAGGAGAGGGCGCGGGGGCCGCGAGCGCGAGTAGCCAAGCCACACCCGGAGCCTCTTCCGGGCGGCGCGGTAGTCCACCCACGCCGTCATCAGCACGCCCTCCTTCAGGTCGACGCCGGCGTGGGACGCGGGGGCGGAGGCGGTGGAGAAGATGGAGCCGGCGTCGACGCCGACGTGGTTGTCGTTGTTGTCGCCGAGCTGGGGGTCGAGGTTGGTGTCGAACTCGACGGCGACGGTGGTGGGGCCGTGGGCGTCGTCGGCGGCGGTGGAGGATGAGAAGAGGCCCAAGAAGCCGTGAGCGGCGCCGAGGAAGTGGGGGTCGGAGGTGAGGAGGAAGGCGAGGCCGTCGCCGAAGGAGGGGATGCAGGGGAGCTGGGCGGAGAGGGAGGGGACGATGGAGAAGGCGAAGCAGGTGGCGAAGGAGGCCGGGGCGCCGGTGGCGGGATCAAGAAAGCGGACGGGGCGGGAGTAGAGGGCTCGGCCGGCGCCAATGCCGGTGGTGAGGGTGTCGCTGGTGAGGCTGATGCTGCCGTTCTTGAGGGACGCCTCGCCGAGGAGGGTGATGTTGGTGTCCCACGCGATGCGGCTGAGGCTGGTGCCGCTGCCGCCCGTCAAGATGGACGTCCCGGCGTCGGCGGAGGAAGCTGCAGGGGACGCGCAGAGCACGAGGATGTGGAGACACAGCAGAATCGCCCGATGTCGATGTCGATGTGGGAGGGTGCGGACTGTGCGAGAGGGTTCCTCCATCTCGTTCGCTTTCTCTCTCTTCCTCTGTCACAGGACCAGAAAAGCAAGAAAAAAAACTGAAAAAGAAGAAGAAGAAGAAGAAGAAGTGCAGGGTTTGAGCTTGATTGAAGGAGAAGCGCACTGAAGGAAAATGATTTACTGCGTCCAACGATCGTCGCGTCCGGAATATATACCCGTTGAATTCAAGCCAAGAGTCTTAAGAAAAATAATAATAAAAAAAAATAAATAAAATATATTATTATTATTTTTATTTTTATATATATTTTAAAGTATAAAGATCTTCGCTTTAATAATTGTCAAATATTATAAATATATATATATAAATAAATTAAGCCTCTTTAATCATGCTATAAAAAAAATTATAAAAAAAATTAAAAAATAATTTTTATTATGTTTCTAAAGACTTGTAAAATTATTTATATTATTATTATTATTATACATTTGAAAGTACAAAAATCTTTTCTTTAATGATTGTCAAATATTATAAGTAAAAATATAAAAATAATTTAAACATATTTGATCATGCTATAAAAAAGTATAAAAGAATTAAAGAATAATTTTTGTTATGTTTCTTAAAACTTGTAAAATTTTTTATATATATTAAGAATTTGCTAAACAGATTCTAAGTATTTTAAATATATTTTGATAAGATTTATATATATATATATATATATATATATATATATATATATATATATATATATATATATATATATATATATATATATATATATATATATATACCCTTATTTTTAGTATTTTTGAGGATATATTTAAAAAAATGTCGGTTTTATAAAAAATATATTTAAGACGATTATTTTTTTTAAGAATAAATATAAAAATAGATTTGAACTCAACCTTGAACCAGCTTGTTTTTAGAAAGACGAGAACCGTAGTTTCCATTCATAACCAAATGCATTTTTAGGCTGCGTTTCGTTCGGGTATAAACGAAAACTTGTTATTTCTGGAATATGTATAAGTTCAGGTATAAGTAAGAATTAAAATAATTTTGTGTTTAGTTGAATATAAGAGTTGTACCGGGGATAAGAAAAATTATTTTTGGTAAGTTAAAGGTAATAAGAAGAATGGAGAGGACTAAAATTTTAATTAAGATAAAAATTTTACTGATATGATTTTAAATATTTAATTTAAAATATTTATTAAAAAATTTATTAAAATTTATATTTTACTTATATAAATAAAAAATTATTAAAAAAATTTTGGTTTTTGAAAATTTATAATTTTTTTAAAATTCAAAATTTTGTATATAAAAATAGGTATAAATTTATAAATTTAAAATTTTAAAAATTTGGTATAAATTTATTAAAAATTAAAATTAAAAATTAAAAAATATGTATAAATTTAAAAAATAATAAAATTTAAATTTTTATAAATTGATAAATTTATTAAAAATTAAAGTTAAAAATTTTAAAAGCTATAAAATTTAAAATTTAAAAATTTATAAATATTAAAAATTTTAATTTTAATTGTCTCAAAAAATTACGAAAGTAGAAGCAAAAAATTTTATTTTTAAAATTAGTATAAATTTTTAAAAATTTATACAAAAATTTGCAAATATTTAAAAATTTTAAAATTAATAATTTTTTGAAAAATTATAAAAAAATTATATTTTTAGCTTTATTAAAAAGTAAGTTAAAAATTTTAAAATTTATAAAATAAAAAAAATAAAAGTTAAATTTTATAAATTTAAATATCTTATAATTTAAAATTATTTTATTAAAAGGAAAATAAATAAAAAATAAAACAGCCGGTTGAACTACTCCAGCGGTGGAGTTGTTCCACCTGGGGGTGGGAACAGTTGTTCCCACCCCAAGCGGGTTATCCCACCCCCAGCAGGTTATATGGGAACGACTGTTCCCAGCCCCCCAAATATGTGTTTGGGTATAAGAGGGGGGATAACCCCCTTATCCCCCCCTTATACCCAATCCCAAACGATGCCTTATTCCATGCTTTATTCCCCAGCTAAACACTACCTTAGTAAAATTTGTAAAAAACCTCAATGCAATGAACTTGGTTGTCGTAGCTGATAAATTGTTGGGTCACACTTAAATTCTAGTTCGCTAATTGCAATGATAGTAAAATTCAAGTGGTTCTAGAGCTTTTTTTCTTACAGACTATACATGCACACAGTATGAAAAGAATTATGAATGGAATAAATCTTGTGTTCATTTCGTCGAACACCTTAAGTTCAATAGACTTACCTTGCTCTAATAGAAAAAGGAAGAGAAAGAGAAGACATAAGCGCTGTCTTAAAAACGTCAGAGCCTTGCCTCTTAGCGGAAGGCTAGATCAAGCTGAGTTCCGTTGAAAACAACAAAAGATCGGATTGGGCAGAGTCTTGATCAAAATGGGAAGAGGCCAATAGGGCAAAGTTACAATCGAGACTTATGGACATTGTATTTGTACCACTAAGTAAAATGGTTGCATCTTTTTAATAATTCAAACTTTGAAAATCATGATTAGCGCCAATAAACTGACAAGTGGTATCAAAACCAATGGCACGAGTTCAATTATCACATATTGCATTAACGGTGCAGATATTGTGTAATAAACTGGTCTTCTGCAAATAGCGGAGTTTTGGTGAAAACAGGCATGAAGGACTATTTCTATGGATCTGGTGAAGTTTCAAGCTAGTTAGAGTTTTTTTAGTACGAGTTAAGCGCGAAAACAGAATTAAAAGATTATTGGACTATATTCAATAGACCGGAAATAGTCAAAAGGCGATTATGAACAAGTCCAAGTTGGGTTTTGAGGGTTTTAGAACAATTAGAAAAGTGTTGGACTTCCAAGGAGCAAAATTAAAAAATTTCCGACAAAGAAAATATGGGCTGAGAAAGGTTCAGGGTCCAAACTCTGATGAGAAGGATCGGACCCTAACCGTGAAGACCGGATCTTGAGGATAAGGTCCGAACCCTCCTTTCGGGGACCGGACCTTGTGGGAGGGTCATACTATCAGCGGGGGATCCTGAGGGGCGTTTGGGGATCGGACCTTGGAGGAGGGTTTGGACCTTCTGCGGCAGAAATGCCCAATAAGGCCATTTTTGTAATTTCACTGGAGAGTTTGACATCGCACTTCCTAGAGAGTCACCTATCCTAGAGCTACTCTAGTTCTAGCACGCTTAACTCTCTTAACCCATTGGGCCTAGCTATCGCTCAAAATGCAATAACTGGGTTAAAACTCATAACCACAAGACAATGTGAGACTCGTCTCACTAGCCTTAATCGACCTTATAGGGAGCCACTCTCCATCTGCAACGATCGTTAACCGGAGAGCTGCCCCACTTCCCGGGGGGGTCACCTATCCTAGAACTACTCAAATTCTAACACGCTTAACCCCCTTAACCTTTTGGGCTTAACCATCGCCCAACACACTATAGCCGGGTTAAGAAACTAACAACCATTAGGCAATGTGAGACTCGTCTCACTGGCCATAACCGACCTTATGGAGCGCCACTTTCCACCTACAACGATCGTTAACCAAGGAGCCGCCCCATTTCTCAAGAGGTCACCCATCCTAGAACTACTCTAGTTCTAGCACACTTAACCATCTTAACCTCTTGGGCTTAACCACCGCACAACTTGCATGCTATAGCTGGGTTAAGAAACTCACAACCACAAAGCAATGCGAGATTCGTTTCACTAGCCTTAACCGACCTTACGGGGAGCTACCCTCCACCGACAATGATCGTTAATTAGGTAGCCGCCTCACTTCCCAGGGGAGGTCAACCATCCTAGAACTACTCTTGTTCTAGCACGCTTAACCCTCTTAACCTCTTGGGCTTAATCACCGCTCAACATGCTACAACTAGGTTAAGAAACTCATAACCATAACCACTAGACAATGTGTGACTCGTCTCACTAGCCTTAACCAACCTGATGGTGAGCCACTCTCCACTTACAAAAATCGTTAATTGGGGAGCCACCCCACTTCCCACGGGGATTACCCATCCTAAAACTACTCTAGTACTAGTATGCTTAACCCTCTTAACCTCTTTGACTTAACCACCTTCCAACATGCTATAGCCAGGTTAAGAGATTTAGTCCTATTATATCTTTTATATAGGACTATTTTAAATTTCAGGGGTGTCACAGGGAGGGGCCTTTAAGGGGAACCCCTTCATTCCCCTTTCTCTGTATGCACGCACTACACACACACACACACACACAGTGAGGGAAGTAGAGTGGGACCCTCTCTCTCTCTCTCCCACTCGTTCATCCCTCTTTCTTCCCGAAACTCGTCGCCTTGGCAGAGTTCGACCTCGAAAATCGTGTGGAAGTGCCAGATTAAGCTTTTGGCGTGCATGGGAGCTCACGGAGCTCGCAGTCAAGGTTAGAATATTTAGCAAATGGTAAGGATTCTTGTTAAATCCTTTAAAATTGATATTCTCGTGTTCCCTTGAGCCTTTTACGCCTATTTGATTGAAAATTCTCCAAAAATGTTAAAGGATTTTTAGAATAAAAAATTTTAAGGTTAGTTTGGGGGCTTTTAAATTCTTGGAACTTTAGACCCAAATTGATTGGATTATTTTCTGATTTAGGATAAAAATCAAACAAGCCCCGCTGTCCAGAAAAACCAGCAGCAAGAAAGGGGTTCAAAGGTGCTCCGAAAACCCCAACAAAAACCCAAAAATGAGAGGAACGGTAAATATAGAAATCGAAGATCTACCTCTCATGAAAACGATGCCGCAAAAATCGGCCAAAAACTTTCTCGGGTCAAGCCAAGGGAGCCTGCGGACGAAACGTCGACGGAAAAGCCCGGTATCGAAGGCACGTCGAAGCTCGCAATGTCGAGGAGGAGGCTGATGAAACGTCTTCCAAAAAATCTCCGGGATCCCAAATATCGAAGAAGACTCAAAGACGAAGCTTCCTGTCGAAGAAGGGCTCAAAATGGCTAGAAAAAAGTCCCCAAAAGGAGGCAGGAGTGAGCTATTTATAGCCAAAAACCAAAAAATTTCCAAAAATCGGATTCGGGCCCAACTTCTGGGCGCCTGAAATCCAAAGTGAATTCGTTGGACACGTGGCGGCCATGCAACGGATTCTCGGCCAGCGCCCGAATTAGCGGGATTGCGCCACGTGTCCCTGTAGGGTCTACGCAGGGGTGCACGGGGCGCGGCCCATGCCGGGGCCGCCGGGTCAATGCGCCCGCCAATGGGCGGGCGCCACGTGGCCTGGTCCACGGTGCGCCACGCCCGGCGCAATTAGTGCCGGTCTCCCACCCGCTACCTGGCCAATGGGAGCCTGCCACTTGGCCCGTCCGCGCCGCTCGCTAGTCCCGGTGCACGCCAAGTGGGCCGTGGACCGGCCCACCAGGAAATTCGGCCCGTTAAGCCTATTTTGCCCGAAAATAACCGATTTTTAACATTTTTGTGCACTGAGTCCGTTTTTGGCATTCGTTTGATGCACAACAGTCTTGATACACCAATAATAAGTGTTTTCTCACCGCCGACCACCCAGTCAAGTCGCACGGGGATTCCGGGACACCGCAACAGAAATCTTGAAATGCTTAGGGTGTAAATATGAGACATGTGGCGACCTTATGTCGCGACCTTTTAGAAGTGTCAAAATGGGAGATGTTGATTATCCTCGACTCTCTACAGTATCTGATGATGCGAATTACCTCTCAAATTTTGTAGGAAGCACTCCAGATTGATCGAGACGTAGATGGAGTGGTTGGAGAACAATGCATTGTGATTAAGCTTGCTTGATGGATGGATATTTGCCTTCAAGTGGGAGATTGTTGATTTAATCATATTGGGCATTGTTATTTGGGCTATATAATTTGGTGAAGTCAAATCTTCTATTTTTTATATTTTTTGATTAAAGGTTCAACATATGATTCATTCACTATTTTGTTACTATATGTGGATGATATGTAGATTGCCAGTAATGATCAAAATGATATTGCACAGTTGAAGCTAGACATGTGGAAGAAGTTTGCTACTAAGGATCTTGGTGAAGCAAAGAAGATTTTGGGCATGCAAATTAAATGGGATAGAGAGCATGGCAAGTTATGGCTTAGTCAATCGGGCTATATTTCTAAGGTGCTTGAAAGATTTGATATGAATGATTCTAAATCAATTTTTACTCCATTAGCCGGACATTTCAAGTTATCCAAGAAAAACTCTCCACAGAATGAGATCGAAAGAGATAAAATGAAGAATGTTTTTTATAATTCCGTCGTTGGGAGTTTGATGTATGCTATGGTTTGTACAAAACCAGACATAGCTTATGCAGTTGGAGTTATTTAACGATATATGTCTAATCCGGGATGGGAGCACTGGCAAGCCGTTAAGTGGATTCTTCGGTATTTAAAAGACGCACAAAATGTTTGCTTGTGTTTTGGCGGAACTTCTTTAGAGGTGCATGGATATGTTGATTCCGATCATGCTGGTTGTGGAAAGACAAGAAAGTCCACTACGGGATATGTTTTCTCATTTGGAGGTAGTGCGGTTAGTTGGATGTCTAGATTGCAAGACATTGCTGCTTTGTTCTCTACGGAAGCCGAATATGTTGCCATGACCGAAGCGGCGAAGGAAATGATTTGGTTGAAGTGATTACTTGCACAATTCGAAGTGAAGCAAAATAAATATGTCGTGTATTGTGACAATCAAAGTGCAATTCATCTTGCAAAGAATGCGGCGTATCACTCCCGAACTAAGCATATTGACGTTCGCTTTCACTTTATTCGGATGGTATTAGATTGTCAATATTTGGATGTAGAAAAGATTGATACAAAGAAAAACTTTGCAGATATGTTGACAAAGGTTATTCTTACGAAAAAGCTCAAAATTTGTAGGAAGCACTCCGGATTGATTGAGACGTAGATGGAGTGGTTGGAGAACAATGCATTGTGATTAAGCTTATTTGATGGATGGATATTTGTCTTCAAGTGGGAAATTGTTGATTTAATTACATTGGGCCTTATTATTTGGGCTATATAATTTGGTGAAGTCAAATCTTCTATTTTTTTATATTTTCTGATTATATATGTCACGCCCCGATTCCGCCAATTTGTACGGTTCGGGCACGCCAACAGATCCGCCAATCGGGTAAGACCTTTTTCTACCCGAAAGGAACGGTAACATCCATAATAACACAACAAGTGTATGCGGAAGCTCAATATCAGAGTACTAAAAATCACTACAAATTTAAAACTTTCATTCAATAACAAACAGTTAATGCGGGAATGAAAACATACAAGAGTGAACCATGCATTACTTTATTACACTTTACATCTCTGAACTTGCAAATAAAATGATTACAATTCTTTTACATAAATTCCTCACCATACAAGGTTCACTCAAGAAATATATAAATGGGCTACCTCTGCTAGACCCTCTAGGTCTCTATGCTGTTGGGCCCTTGCCCCTGTCGCATGCCTCGCCGTCTGCCTCTGAACCGTCGCAACCGCTGCATCCATACCTAAACCTGTGGGGAGGTCACCCAAGGGGTGTGAGAACTACGACAGAGTTCCCAGTGGGTTCAACCACCGAGAAAAAGCGTCCTACACTACTTGGTCCAATGGAAGCAATAATAATAGTGCTAGGAAACTAAAATCCTCGATATCAAAATGCAGCTATGCAAAATAATATATCACTGTCTGTATATACTCATCGACCCAGCACTACTCTGTCTAGTCATACTAGGCTACTAAGCACCAACTCGACCACTATGCCGCTGTATACAGGGTCAAACTAACCCGGCCATCTTGGCCACTCAAATTTCTCTTTATTCTTTAAATTCTGGTGCTTTAGTTCAAGTTAACCCTCAGAAATTTCTTATCCAACGGGCCCCAGCCCGGTAGTCCTGCTACCAAAAGATAAGATTTCTAAGGTTGCCGATAATACTCGCAAGTGTTACCCCGTCCTACGGAAGAAACGTCCCGAACGGGTCTCTACCCGGGAGAGGGGCACTGCCTGCAACTCCAACATGGGCCGCGTTTCTCATCGTAGGTCCGCCCGTTTTATCTTTATATTTTCTTTCTTTTCTTTTCTTTTTCTTTCTCTTTTTACTTTAGTTCTTAGCCTCTTTGCCTTTGAACACTTACTTTTCTTTCTTATTCGAGCTTATAGCCCCCTTTTCGCCACTGGCAAATCTCTTTCTCTTTCCTTTGAGCATTTAGCTCTTTGCTTTCACTTTAAGCCTTTCGAAAGTACCTCGTTCGATGGGTCACTGCCCAGGGAGTCCTGCTCCACTTGACGAGTCTCAAAATCGAAGGCGCCATTTACGTTCTCTTTATGCTTTTTAGCCACTTTTAGCTTGCTTTAAACTTTGCCTTTTTACCACAATTTACCACTTATCCCAGGTCTCGCCATTAGGATAACTAAGAGTCACTTGGGCTATTACCATTTCTATTTCTATTATTTAACTCAAATTGAAGTTAAAGTTACTGTCCCTTTGCCCAGACACCCTATGACTTTCTAGGGTTATATCTGTTGAATTCTTTAACCCTGGGATCTTATTCCATTTTCCTGATTCCTTGCTGAATCCTAGAGTTAACTTAACTCTATTTTCCTGTTCCATTATTAACTTAGAGTTACACTGACTCTAATTTTCTGTTTTCCCTTTCATGTCTCCACATTTGATCCATTTTTTCCATTTTCCTGTCTGTGAGTTTAAACTCCTCTAGTTTACCTTAGGTTCCCTTTACCTAAGTTCCATGTCACACTCATTCTGGAGTTCCTTGACTCTATGTTGATCACTAGTTCACCTTAGGTTTTCTTTACGTAAGTTCCATGTCACACTCATTCTAGAATTCCTTGACTCTATGTTGATCACTAGTTCACCTTAGGTTTCCTTTACCTAAGTTCCATATCACATTCATTCTAGAGTTCCTTGACTCTATATTGATCACTAGTTCACCTTAGGTTTCCTTTACGTAAGTTCCATGTCATACCCGTCCTAGAGTTCCTTGACTCTATGTTGATCACTCTATCCAGTGTCCTTAGGTTATCACCTAAGACCATGCCACTCATCCAATCCTAGGATAACTCCTAAGTTTGATGTCACTCGTTAAACCCTGAATCTAGGTTTTCTCCTAGTCTTACTACCAACATGTGCTTTTTCTTATGCTTCACATGATTCCTAGGATTATACCCTAACATGATCTCAATCATAAAATAATTACTCCTTTCTTATGCATGCAATTATTTCCATCTCAATCATGAATAATATTCATCATCTATGTAGATAAATCAAAATTACATTTTCCTCTATGTTCATTTAAACATGTAAATAATCGACCTATTTTCCTTTTTTTTTCCTCTTTCATAATCACAATTAAAATCTCACTACTATAGCATGCTCACTATAATGCTTCAAGATCAAAAGTAGAGGAAAAAGTGGAGAGGTCACCCATTTTCGGTAGAATCCCCCACCTCGGATTTTCGCCTTGTTTTTGAAAGAGACCAAGAACTGTCCCTTTGATCTTCAAGATTTTCCTAAAAGAGAAGCAAGTCTTGAAGCAATGACTCATATGATCTAATATTTCCATAAAAATTTAACTAGAAACCCCTTTGACAACTTAAAGGGAAAAAACCCCTATTTGGTCAATTTCCTCCCAAAGAGGCTCTTTTTGGATTAATTTATAAGAATGGGAGAAAATAACTCCCATCTTGACCTACTACCAAAGAGAAATTTGATCTTTTTGTCCATGGGCAAAATGTTCCAAAAATTTGAGAAAAACTCAATTTGAGCAATCTCCTCCAATTACCGATTTTGCATATTGGAAAAATCAAGAATTTGCATTGAAAAATTGGAGAGAGACTCAATTTGAGCAATTCCCCCAATTTACCGATTTCGTACATTGGCAAAATCAAGAATTTGTATTCAAAAATTGGAGAGAACCCAATTTGAGCAATTCCCCCAATTTATGATTTTTGCTCATTGAAGGAAAGAGAAGAAGAAGAAATTCTCTTCTTTTCTTTTCTTTTCCTTTCAATTTTTTTCCTCCTTCTTCGTTTTTTTTTTTTTTTTTTTTTCTACAATCAACTCTAGCTGCTGGGCAGCAGCTTGCACAGCTGCTGCCCTGCAGCAACTCCTGCAGCTGCTTATGCAGCCAATTAAGTTGCATAAGCAGCTGGCTTGCACAGCTGCTGCCCTGCAGCAACTCCTGCAGCTGCTTATGCAGCCAATTAAGTTGCATAAGCAGCTGAAACCTGAGCTGCCTGGTTCCATGCGCAGCCACCCCAGCTGCCCAAGGCAGCTGCAATGGCAGCTGCCTTGCAGACCCCCCCCCCCCCCCCCTGTAACGACCCGGCCCACTAGCAATAATAACTTGTTGGGCCCAAATCACAGCCCAAAATGCTTAAGCCCAGTTATTATTACTAGTGTCCAAGTCTCATATAAACCCAATCACAAATCCATCCACATCCGATGTGGGACTATTGGGGGCGTCACAGACTCCCCCCGTTTAGGCCTGACGTCCTCGTCAGCCCAAACACACACACACAAGCCCAAGATCACCAGGCGATGTGAGACTCGTCTCGCTAGTCCTGTCATCTAGACCAAGACTCAGCCGAGACTCGCCGCACACTTCCGGCTGGTTATTGGCTCTGATACCAAATGTAACGACCCGGCCCACTAGCAATAATAACTTGTTGGGCCCAAATCACAGCCCAAATGCTTAAGCCCAGTTATTATTACTAGTGTCCAAGTCTCATATAAACCCAATCACAAATCCATCCACATCCGATGTGGGACTATTGGGGGCGTCACACCCCCCCCCCCCCCCCCCCCCCCCCCCCCTTTTTTTTTTTCTATTCCGCTGTTGGTGCAGCTGCTGGAGTTGCTGCTGCCAAGTAGCAGCAGCAGCTGAGTAGCTGCTTGCGCAGCTGCTTGGCAGCTGCTGCTGCCTAATGCAGCAGCAGCAGCAGCAGATCTTTTTTTTTTGTTTTCCTTTTCCCTGCACAAGAAAGCGGAGAAAGAGGAAAAGAAGAGTACCTATTTTTGAAGAACTGAGAGAAGGAGGGAGATTATCTTCTCTACTTCTTCTTCTTCTTCTTCTTCTTCTTCTTCTTCTCTTTCTCTATTCTTCTTCTCCTTTCTTTCTCCCTGCTCCAACAGAGAAACGAAGAGAGAGAGAGGTGTGGGTTTTCAAGAGGGAGAGAGAGAGAGAGTGAGTTTCAAATGAGGGAGAGAGAGAGCATTTACTCCTGCAGGGGGGTAGTTGGGGGGAATAGTAAATTTACTAAAATGCCCCAACTTACAAAAGAAATTCCCAATTTATCCCAATTCCTGCAGTTTGCTCCTGCAGAGGGCAAATTTGGATACCCCTCTTTCTCCGCGTTTTGCCGTCAACTGGGAGATTAAAATTTCAATTTTTCTTCTCCCCTTTATTCTACAAATTTTTCTTAAACTCTCCACGATTTCTTTTAAATTTTTGGGCTACTCTAAGCCCTCGAAAGAGAGCCCCGAAAAAGCTTCGCGATCAACTGCACTGTTAAAAACTGCAGTTTCAGAATTCACGAAGCATTTTTCTTCGCGTCGTTCTCCTATTTTCCTCCAATTGCTCACCTCGGCATTTCACCCCTTTTAATCAGGAAAATTTTCTGAGACACCCCATGATTTCTTTTGAATTTTTTGATTACTCTACGTCTTCGAAACAGGGCTCCGGAAAAGCTTCGAGATGACAGAATTCAGAATATCTAAATTTTCGCTAAGTCCTCGGGGTTCAAGTCACTTTTCGACCCGATGCCCTTCGCGTCGGTCCGGAATGCACCGAACTCAACTGTAATCATATTTAAAATATGTTACAAGTCTTTTCGCCGCATTTCGCCCTTTTGCGAATTCGGCGGACGAGGACTTAAGTTTTGCAAATTTGAAGCTTCAAACTCTCAACTACAACTCACTTTTCGACTCAACGGCTTTTGCGTCGATTCGAAATGCTTCCAACCCACTTGTAATTACATTTGAAATGTGTTACAGGTATTTTTGCTGAGTTTCACCACTTCGCAGAAATCGGCGAACTTAAGCTTTAGAATTTGAAACTTCAAATTCTCAACTACAACTCACTTTTCGACTCAACGGCCTTTGCGTCGATTCGAAATGCTTACAACTCACTTGTAATTACATTTGAAATATGTTACACGTATTTTTTTTGAGTTTCGCCACTTCGCAGAAATCGGCGAACTTAAGCTTTAGAATTTGAAACTTCAAATTCTCAACTACAACTCACTTTTCGACTCAACGGCCTTTGCGTCGATTCGAAATGCTTACAACTCACTTGTAATTAGATTTGAAATGTATTACAAGTATTTTTGCTGAGTTTCGCCATTCTGCGGAGATCGGTGTACTACATTCTCCCCTATTTTGAGTAAATCATAATTTAGCACTTTTCTCTGAATTAAATAAAAATAGTATTTCACAGCATTTTTATTTATATTTATTTATATACCATAAATCTGGTACATTACAATATATTTGGGCCTCTTACTTGTAAACCTTTGGATCATAATTTTTTTGATCCAACGGCTCATATTTAATAACTTTATCTTTTAAAAGCTAAAGTACGGGTGATTAGAATATTAAGAAAAATATATAGAGAGAAAAAGAAGTGGGAGAAAAGAGAAAACCCTAGGGTTTTGGTTTTATCTTTGTTCTATCAAGAAGGAGATGAGATCTTCCTTGTGATGTGTGGTTTGCACTATTTAGATAGAATTAGAGATTGTTGGAGTTTCTTTTTGTCTTTGAGGAAAGGTGGTATTTCTCCTATTTGTATCTCTCTTATAATCTTTATGATATGGTAGTGAAAATTTCTTTGTTTGTTCTCCCACGGATATAGGCATAACTAAACCACGTAAAATCATTGTGTTCTTGTGGTTTAATTTTTATTGATATTGCTCTGGTGCTTGGATCACCATTAGGGTGTTTAGAGTGTGAATTATAAAATTGCCCACCAAGTGTTTGTAAAATTGCCATTAATATTTTTCACCCTCATTTTACAACAACCTTCGACATTAAGTACCTATCGATTGGAGGGATGCTGATTGCCTTCGTCTCTCCATGAATTATATTGTAAGAAGTAAAACCAAACTAAGCGGTTGGTTAAAGATGAGTTAATTTGGGGCAAGCAAGTAAACCAATGACATGGTGTAGTATTGTGGCATATTGTATATACATCTGAGGCATCGTAATTGTATCTTTCTTTCTTGCATTTTTATTGTAGGAATAGATGTATTATTTACTATGATTATTCTACAAATTCCTTCTTTGGATCGAGTGAATGTAAAGCGCCATTTTGGTGATTGCACATACTGAAAATTTACTTTAAGTTTCTATTTTTTTGTGATCGTTATTTTTCAGAGCCATCTACCACCGGTGAGGCATGGGAACGGGACAAGGACGTCGCCAGTTAGCTAGATCATTTGAGCGTTGGTCTAGAGGGTGCCTTTTCTTGGTATGGACATGAAGTCGGACTATATATATATAGTAGAGCTTATATACTTTCAAAAGCACAAATTCAATTATGTTTGTAAATTTTTTACCATTGAATTTGTATTGAGATTTGTGCTATTGTACTTTCTTTTTCTCTCTCTTTAGTTGACTTTACAATAGCACAAATCATAATACAAATCCAATGATAAAAAATTCACAAACATAGTTGGGCTTGTACTTTTAAAAATATAAGCTCTACTCTCTCTCTCTCTAGAGAGAGTCCGGCTGGAATACTATCGATAGTACCAACCAATTAATATTACCAAGTTTTCAGTCTTTGAACGAAAGAATGTGCGGTTGAGATTATAGCAGTCTCCTAGAACTTTTACTATTCAACCAACCAACAAAACCCTAGGGCACCACTATTATTCTAACTGCATATTTTCTTAATCCAAATGCTAAAAAATTAATAACACCAATTACTTAGTGCTATTAATAGTATTCCAACCTAACTCTCTCTCTCTCTCTTACTCACTTTATATATATATAGAGTAATCTTTTATCAATTTTTAGTTTTATTTTTTACAAAAATATAGAATAACTAGCCAAATATGGTCAGTGACCTATTGATCACATCGCAAGAGAGTAAGATTACATCTTTTGAAAACCATCCCCTTGCTGACTCATTCAATGAAACACACCACAGCAATGCAGCATAAGGCTATGATAAAACAATTTTTTTTTTAAAAAAAAAGTAATTTCTACTCTCACTCATCCAAGTACTAATACCTATTTGGTTTGAAAAAAAAAAAGGACAATTAATGATAAAATGGTAGATAAAGATTAGTTATCAAATAAGAGTATTACAGGATTAATATAATTTATTTTGATCAGTCGTTTATTTTTTGATAAAATAGTAATATCTATTTATTTATTTTTTGATCAACCGTTTCTAGTGCAAGTAGCAAAAGAGATGGTTGATATCCGAAATACCGTGTTCGAAGCCTAGTTTAGTATGCTATATTTCTCTCAATATATATATATATATATATATATATATATATATATATATATATAAATTTATTTTGGTTTGCAAAATATTTCAACAAAAAAGAGTATAAATAAAGGCTTTTTGATTAATTAAACATTAGGTATTATCCGATAAAAAAAACTATCTTTTTTGTTTTAAAAAACTATTTCTTTTTGTTTTAAAAAATAATTTTTGGATGAGAATATTATGGAATTACAATTTATTTTCGATTGTATCACTCATCAAAAAATAAGTGGCGTGATTATTTCTTCAACAAAAAAACAAAAAGACTACAAATAAAGGCAAAGAATCTCTAATTGAACATCAGATACTGTTTGACCCAATGTTTTTTTTTTTTTTTAAGATCTATCAATATTTTTGGTAGTTGTTACAAATATTGGAATAAAATAAATAGCACCTATGATCTAAAACTATGAGGCATGTGTCAATTTAATTTTTAAATTTTAATTTATTATAATTTTTTATTTAAATTTTTAAAATTATTTTTAGTTTTATAATTTAATTTAATTAACTAAATATTAATATATCGATAATGTAAAAATGACATGACATAATAATTTATTGACGCATCAATAATATAAAAATAATATGATATTTTGATTATTCGCGCATTATCAATCACAATATTATTATATTATTTTTATATTAATAAAATATTAATATTTAGTCCAACTAAATTATATTATAAAATTTAATTATAGTAAATTTAAAAATATGAGTAAAAAATTATAACATATTATTAAAGTATGTCACGCCCCGAGTTTAAAAAAAAGTCAGGTCTGAAATTTTTTTTTTTTTTTTGAATAAATCAGAGTTTGCAAAACAGGCGTAACAGACCGCCACATATATAGGAAATCCCCTATCCACCGGGATAGTGTCTTTCCTATACATGCACGGCTAGGCTAATCCAATCAATCAGAGAGTAAATCATATCTCACTAAACTATGCTAATCATCAGGAATAATCCGAAACATCAAAATATCAACAATCTAAAATATTCACATAAACTGGAACTGAAATATCATAATGAAAGTCAGCTACAAATCGTAGGGGATCTCAATCCTCGATCTATTTCATCAGGGGACAGCTCTATCGTGACAGGCTCTCTGGATCGTCCCGACATCCCACTACCCGAACGACCTGAAAAACAGTCACCCGAGGGTGTGAGACACACCGGAGTGTATCCCAGTGGGCACGACGAGCCGAGAAATAGCTAATCGTACCTACTGGGTACAATAATCTGCGGATAGTATAAATCACAGGGTAAAGCTGAATAAACAGATAAGATCTACTGTTAATCAACAAAAATCCACAGATAACTGAATAGGCTGAGAAATAGTGCTGGGAACTGGATATGACTATAATCATCAAGCATAAGAGAGCTGCAGATAAATGGTGCTGGAAATCAGAGTATGGCTATAATAATCAAACATAAGAACTGCAGACAGATAAATGCTAGAAATCCGGGTATAGCTATAATAGTTAAGCATAAAAGAACTGCAGATAAATAATGCTAGAGATCTGGACAAACTGAAATAATCAAGCATAAGGAATCTGCAGGCAATAAGTGCTGGAAAATCAGGGTATAACTGTAATAATCAAGCATAAGGAATCTGCAGATAATGAATGCTGGAAATCAACATAACTGAACATCAATGGTACAAAGTAAGAATCATGCGTCAAAGACAGAAAACCCAAGTACCCAATCATGCGCCACTCTTGGTCTCACAGGACCTCAGGCAAAGCCACTGTTCGGCACCCCATCCGCTGACATAACCTGCACTTACGGACGCCAAGCAGTCCTGGTGCAAAAGGGCTCACGGGTTCTTATCTCAAGACCACTTGTACCCGGCAAAGAACAAGCTCCACGGGGAGGCGACCCCCGGCCATGTTCGTGAAGTACAGCAGTGCATGGCAAATCATAATGCTCAATCTCACGTTCTAGTGACCGAGTAGTCGGCAACATGCCGAGATCCCAGCAGGGAATCATCTGTCTATATCTCTCAATCAGGATCAATCGATCATGCATATCAACAATATATCAATAACCATCTCAAGACAGGACTCAACGAGTATAATCAAATCATGCATATCTGAATAAAGCAGTATGACAAATGACATGGAACCAGCAGGAATAATCGATCATGACATCTTATATCAGGATATGAAAGCTGACAAGCAGATGTGTATAAATATAGATGTCTAAGGGATCGTGTCTATCTCGAAAATCATGCGATGTATAGGTGCAATCATCAGGACTAATCATGTAATCCGGAATACAAGGAGTATATACCCGAATAATAGCATATCAAACATGCACAATACTATGAATCAAGATGTCTGTATATATCAATCAATCATGGGTCTGTCATGCATAACTGGAATATCAAACAAGTAACAACAGGCATGATCAGACCACAGGAATCTACTGTACTGAGACATATGAGCTGCTGAACCGGAAAGAAATCCAAGTAATATCTGAATATAAATCAGTATAACGATCGACAGGAATCAATACGCATACTCAGATCATGCAAGTCTATGTATCAAAATATAAAAGCTGATGAGCAGGTATACGTGATATGTCTAAGGTGATCCAAGTCTATCAGGAAGATCATATGGCATATAGATCAAATCATCAGGACTAAACAAAAACAGGTGTCCGACTGGACTAAAGCAACCAGAGGGCCGAATAGATAAAGCCCGGACCGAAGATAACCCACCTGGATGTAGGCAGATCCTCGAACTCCCCGCTCAGCTAATGGGAGGCTGGTGCTGAAACAACTGGGCCCTGAACATATAACTGGGATCAATAACAGACTCACACAAACCCATCCCGATAATACCATAACGTCCTGTCGCTATCACGGAAAACTTAGCCGAAACTAGGCTTAAACCGAGATTCCCGAAAATCCACTGAACCTCCAATCATGACCCGCCAACGTTCTAAAAATATCCAAACACTGCCAAACCACAACTAACGACTCTAAACATCATCAACTCGATATTCGGGCAACAGGGGTAAAACCGAAATTTTCGGTGTCCAATTGTTGCCACAAACACTCGCACAACTCACGGGAAGCCCAATTCGGCTTCGGAGTTTTTCGACAGAAAACTAAAGTCACTGGACCAGCCAGGACAGTGTCGGGAATAACCAGAGGCAACAATTGATGACAAAGAAATTCAAATTGAAACACGAACTCGCACCGTAATTCGTCAAACCGACAATTTTGCCGATTTACGAAACAAGATCAGTTTCCGCTCAACTAGAGTCCACAGAACTTTAATAAAAAGCTTAGAGGGTGCGTAATATTGTCTAAGGACAGCCATGAAGTCACATTTGCGACTTGGTCCACAATAGTTCTTAAAATTGCATAATTACTTCACTCGAATCACCGTTTCAGTCCGTTCTTTAAATCCGGGTAACCAAAATTAGCGCCGTAAATTTCAGCGCGTCTGTTTTGACGAGACGAACCCATGCTCACAGACTTGGGTCGACAAGAAGTCCAATTTTCAGAATTGTCCCATAATTACATAGGCTCAAACACAACCTTGCTAGATTAAACTATACGCATGACCAAATCATGAAACAACTGAAGCATGGTGCTTAGGGTGGTCAGAGAATGATGGTGCTCACCTGAAATGAGTCGGAAAACGGCCGGATAGTTGGCCGGAGCAACACCACCAATGAAGCCAAGCTCGGATTGGCCCACTTGGAACAGACCCTGTTCGACCCTGGAACAAGGTGGAGCATGGCATTCAGTAACCTCCCATATGAAGCTTGGTCCAAGGCCGAGCCACAGCCGCTGGCCGGAGACGGCGGCGGCCGGGAGAAATACCAACCAAAGCCCGTTTTCCAACTAATTAAGCCAACTTAGTTAACAGAGGCCTATAACCAAACCAACCTTGATGGAAACTAATAAATAAGGTGTTTAGGACTTACCTGCATTGGTTGGCCGGCGACCCGAGCGGCGTCGGCGGCCGGCGATGGCTCATGTTGCCATACGGGTGCAACTACAGAGGGAGGAACCACGCGTAAAAAAATTCCATGCAAATGCATGGGAGGCATCAAAAGACCCCAAGAAACGCACCTGGGTCGTTTTCCCACCGCGCGGAGCCCCGGCGATCGCCGGCGGCGGAGCTCGGCCAAGATGATGGCCTTTAATGGCGGATTTCTTGGCGGAGCACGAGAGCCGTTCTAACTTGGACCAAAGTGTTGCTCTCGACTCCCCGATGCTTCCTGTGGTGGTGGCCGGCGGCTTGGGTGCACGGCGGCGCCGGACGGCGAAGATCGGGCCGCGGTGCAAGAATGCTCGGTTCTAGGGCAAGCCGGATCTTCGCGGATCCTCAACCGATCAACTCCAGACTTCATGAGAGCTCACAGTTGTAAAGCGGAAGAGGTTCAACGGTGCTGATCTTCATCTCGACGGTTGGATCCATCCCGCGCTCAATATCGGCCAAAACTGACTTCCGGCAAGGAGTGGTTCCCGCCGGCGGTCGGGACGACGGCGACGGCTCAAAATTCACAGGTAAGGTCCTATCGATGTCAGGAACACGTAGATACACTCTTGGGCCATTTAAAAACACAAAGATTTCATCCCTTACCTCGCCGGAGAGAGGAAGAAGAAAGAAAAACTCCGCGGCGGCGCGCGCGGCGGCGACCGTCGGGGAACCCTTGGCTTGGTCGCGGCCACCCCGAGGATCACTTCGGTTGAAGCTTGAGCCCTCAGAATCTCCCAGATGTCACTCCAACTCCACAATCCGAGATGCCTACAACTTGCATGGTTCTTCTTTGGCTGCTCCGGCGACGGGAAGGCAGTGGCGCTCGGCAACTGTGGAGATGGTGGAGGCACGTCGGTTACAAGAGGACGAGGGCGGCAGAGGGTGGCTAGGTTTAGGGTTTCCAAGGATCACCCGTAACGTATATATTGCATAAATGCACATTTGCAAAGAGGTCCCTCCACACTCGCTATTTGGACTAAAGTCCTTTAGTAAAAATACTCCTCTTACAGTTTAGTCCCTCACCTGTAAGTGGCACATTTTTCGGAGCATAAAATATTGGGCTTTTCTGTAAAATACAGTATTTTTTCGCCGTATTTCACGCTTTTCGAGACGTTCCGTTCGTCGAAACGAAAAATGGACTTCGCCATGACGTCCGGCTCGACGAGACCTATCAGGTAGCGATTTCTGATTTTCGAGAAACTGTCCGGATAAAATCTCGGTCCATAAAATACAGTTTCGGAATATAGTTATCGCGCTTTTCGAGGCTTTGGGGTCGTCAAACGGAAATTCCGTCAGCGCCATTGCGGTCCAGAATGATGAAACCGTTCAAAATCGACTACTTGAAGTGCTATGATCGGTTTCCAGACGGCGATTGGCGAACGTTAGCGCGTAGGGGTATTTGCATTTGGGGTTTACTGTTCATGTACAGTACCAATGCACCTGTGCACTTAAGTCGCGGGTCCCGCCCGCTTCTTCGTCGATTTCTGGGAGATCCGACCGTCGGATCTAAACTTGCTTAATATGGTTTCACTCGGTTCGACGAGACGGTCGTACTCGTGATCTCGGATTTTCGAGATTAGGCTCGGATTGAAAGGCGACATTTTAGCCTCATAACGTGCATTTACACTGCAGGGAAAAAGGGGGTCACTTATGATTCAAAGTTTCAACTTGACTTTTATTCTTTTTCCTTTTATTTATTTATAATAAAATTCAAGTTTCTACATCTCTACCACCTAAAAAGAAAGTTTCGTCCCCGAAACTTAATACAACTAAGAGTCAATACATGGGGAAAGCGCTCCTACATGGCTGATTCACGTTCTCACGTGGCTTCGCGCTTTCATGGTTCTCCTATTGTACCTTGACATAGGGAATCGGTCTACTTCTCAGCTTCTTTTCATCTCGAGCCAGGATCTTCAGAGGTGTCTCAGTAAGGATGTCCTTAATTTACCGTTATCTGGAACACACCAGCGGCCCCCTAAATCGAACAGAGCCATCGGCGTGCCAGCTGGTAATCGTCAGTCTGTCCCAGTGTTATCCGCTCTCGAATCTTCTGGAAGGAGGGGTCCGACTGCTGTCCCCTCCTTTATGCGATCAAGCAGGGTAGGCTGCACTACCATCCCTAAAAGTCGAGCGGTAGACCTCGAAGGAATGATCTCCAAGTCTAGACGCTGGAACTCAGAAATCAAGCGGTCCTGATCAGTGATCATTAGCAGCTCTGAGGACACGTGCTTTCGGCTCAAAGCATCCGCTACTACATTGGCCCGACCTGGGTGGTATTGGATAGTGAGATCATAGTCCTTTAGCAGTTCGAGCCATCCACAAAGACTTAACAGACTTGATTTTGACATGTTGCCAAATTTTAAGGCTTAACTGCTTTAAATTTCAAGTTCCATTAACTAGGGTTCTCGTAGAGATGCTACACGCCCAGCCAAGGCTACACCACACAAGCACGCTTAACCTCGGAGTTCTGATGGGATCCGGGTGCTTTAGTGCTGGTATGATCGCATCCGATGTGGCAACCAAACCTCATACTCTTTTCTGGTTTCACATAACTTACAGTTTGTGCAGGCAGAACTCAACGGTCTTACTCATTTAGGCTGACTATCGAGGTCGAACACTGACAAAAGGCCACTAGATTCACTTTCTTAAGTGAATCCCACAAGGTAGAGAATCTCTTCTTACACTTTATAATCGTTTGTGGCAAAATTTTCACCACCAGCTGCTAGAACTAAACCTCAGACTACCAAGGACGGACAACTGCCGGTTAAATATCACACGATCAGTCTCTTAGCATCATAAAAACATGGCAACCCAAGGTCACCATTCATAAAGCTTAAAATATCCGATCTGGACATGTTGTCCAACTCTTTGGGCTTAACCCATATATTCTATTATCAACTGGATTGCAAAATCTGACGAAGATCAACGTGGTTAGTGACCACAAGTTAGGACGATTATCCACATTAATGACAAATATCACCTGTCCACTATGTATACGACTATCTGAGACCTACCTAAGGTCCGATATGGTCTGGAATATCAATACTGCCTCTACAACCTCGTCGTCCTAAGACAAACTTGGAACTAAAATTTAAGTAAGCAGACAAATAGACCCAATCATGATATTCCCCTTTAGAGGGTGGGGTTATTCCTCAGCTCTTTCGGACAGTACGTTGTCTGCAGCCAACGTGCTTATCAAAAGAAAGGCGAAATACTATAGATCTGTCGCCAACATCAAGTTGGGGACACGACTCCCACCGGAGTCAACAGAAGGTATAGCTCATACCTCCCGACACAAATCTCTATGCCGATACTATAAACCTATATCAACGGTCTCTACCACCTCGTGGTCATGACTTCGACCCCAAATCAGTTCACACACAATGTGCGAATCAACTACAAATCGGATTCTTTTAGGATAAAAAGTCAAATTCCTCAAGCTATCATCATTACTCTGTATATTAGGCTTTCCAGTCATATCTCATCACGGTAGTACCACAACATCTAAAATTGTTGCATACTCATAGGAGTAACTAAGACTCCACCTAAACTCGTACCAAAGGCAGGGTCTGAATCTGAATCTAACTCAAACCAGGGTTCAATCGGGTCCATAGATCCATCAACCATGTCTGCGCCAAAGCGCTCACTGCTACCACCATCTCTATCGAAGTAATTGTGAATCCCAATTTATTTTACACTGATCAGGGTTGGGACACAATTCAATAAAGTCTAATACTTGCTGAGTGTCGTCAGAATCCTTCCATCCAAAGCAACAAGATTGCTAACCTCATAGGCATCCCGATAACTATATTCGGGGAATCTCCGGTAATAGCAGCCACAACATAGTTTTGACAACCACGGCTGCGACAAAAGTACTATATCCAATGACGCGGAGGACAACTGGGGGATCACTAACTTCTCCAAAAACCTGGACTAGTGGTGGGGCCAGTGCAACAACAGCAACTATCTGATGCTGAGCCATCTGCTGGACTAACCCAGCAAAAATGCGGTGAACTGATCCTCTAACAGCTGTCAAAAAAATCCGAGCCCTCAGGCTCCACTGATATTTCAAACCCATGGCTCGTACCACGACCGCAGCTAACACTGCACCCACTATGACCACTAAGCCCAGAGCGCGTGCGAAACACGCTCATAGTCACACCAACAAGTTAGGAAAACGTCTCATAAGTGTGAAAGTACACCTGAGCTCCTAACCGCTAGACAAATACCCCGCGCTCTCACGTCATAAGTCATCCTAGGGTTCATCCTAACCAGATCCTAATCAATTTTTCTAGATAACCGTGTACCTATTTCTCTGATACCATCTAATCTAAAATCGAACATAAGAACTGCAGACAGATAAATGCTAGAAATCCGGGTATAGCTATAATAGTTAAGCATAAAGAACTGCAGATAAATAATGCTAGAGATCTGGACAAACTGAAATAATCAAGCATAAGGAATCTGCAGGCAATAAGTGCTGGAAAATCAGGGTATAACTGTAATAATCAAGCATAGGAATCTGCAGATAATGAATGCTGGAAATCAACATAACTGAACATCAGGTACAAAGTAAGAATCATGCGTCAAAGACAGAAACCCAAGTACCCAAATCATGCGCCACTCTTGGTCTCACAGGACCTCAGCAAAGCCACTGTTCGGCACCCCATCCGCTGACATAACCTGCACTTACGGACGCCAAGCATTCCTGGTGCAAAAGGCTCACGGGTCGTATCTCAAGACCACTTTACCGGCAAAGACAAGCTCCACGGGGAGCGACCCCGGCCATGTTCGTGAAGTACAGCAGTGCATGGCAATCATAATGCTCAATCTCACGTCTATGACCGAGTATCGCAACATGCCGAGATCCCAGCAGGGAATCATCTGTCTATATCTCTCAATCAGGATCAATCGATCATGCATATCAACAATATATCAATAACCATCTCAATGACAGGACTCAACGAGTATAATCAAATCATGCATATCTGAATAAAGCAGTATGACAATGACATGGAACCAGCAGGAATAATCGATCATGACATCTATATATCAGGATATGAAAGCTGACAAGCAGATGTGTATAATTATAGAGTGTCTAAGGGATCAGTGTCTATCTCGAACATCATGCGATGTATAGGTGCATCATCAGGACTAATCATGTTCCGGAATACAAGGAGTATACCCGAATAATAGCATATCAACATGCACAATACTATGAATCAAGATGTCTGTATATATCAAATCAATCATGGGTCTGTCATGCATACTGGAATAATCAAACAAGTAACACATGCATGATCAGACCACATGAATCTACTGTACGAGACATATGAGCTGCTGAACCGGAAAGAAATCCAAGTAATATCTGAATATAAATCAGTATAACGATCGACAGGAATCAATACGCATACTCAGATCATGCAAGTCTATGTATCAAAATATAAAAGCTGATGAGCAGGTATACGTGATATGTCTAAGGTGATCCAAGTCTATCAGAAGATCATATGGCATATAGATCAAATCATCAGGACTAAACAAAAACAGGTGTCCGACTGGACTAAAGCAACCAGAGGGCCGAATAGATAAAGCCCGGACCGAAGATAACCCACCTGGATGTAGGCAGATCCTCGAACTCCCGCTCAGCTAATGGGAGGCTGGTGCTGAACAACTGGGCCCTGAACATAAAACTGGGATCAATAACAGACTCACACAAACCCATCCCGACAATACCATAACGTCCTGTCGCTATCACGGAAAACTTAGCCGAAACTAGGCTTAAACCGAGATTCCCGAAAATCCACTGAACCTCCAATCATGACCCGCCAACGTTCTAAAAATATCCAAACACTGCCAAACCACAACTAACGACTCTAAACATCATCAACTCGATATTCGGGCAAACAGGGGTAAAACCGAAATTTTCGGTGTCCAATTGTTGCCACAAACACTCGCACAACTCACGGGAAGCCCAATTCGGCTTCGGAGTTTTTCGACAGAAAACTAAAGTCACTGGACCAGCCAGGACAGTGTCGGGAATAACCAGAGGCAACAATTGATGACAAGAAATTCAAATTGAAACACGAACTCGCACCGTAATTCGTCAAACCGACAATTTTGCCGATTTACGAAACAAGATCAGTTTCCCGCTCAACTAGAGTCCACAGAACTTTAATAAAAGCTTAGAGGGTGCGTAAATATTGTCTAAGGACAGCCATGAAGTCACATTTGCGACTTGGTCCACAATAGTTCTTAAAATTGCATAATTACTTCACTCGAATCACCGTTTCAGTCCGTTCTTTAAATCCGGGTAACCAAAATTAGCGCCGTAAATTTCAGCGCGTCTGTTTTGACGAGACGGAACCCATGCTCACAGACTTGGGTCGACAAGAAGTCCAATTTCAGAATTGTCCCATAATTACATAGGCTCAAACACAACCTTGCTAGATTAAACTATACGCATGACCAAATCATGAAACAACTGAAGCATGGTGCTTAGGGTGGTCAGAGAATGATGGTGCTCACCTGAAATGAGTCGGAAAACGGCCGGATAGTTGGCCGGAGCAACCACCAATGAAGCCAAGCTCGGATTGGCCCAACTTGGAACAGACCCTGTTCGACCCTGAACAAGGTGGAGCATGGCATTCAGTAACCTCCCATATGAAGCTTGGTCCAAGGCCGAGCCACAGCCGGCGGCCGGAGACGGCGGCGGCCGGAGAAATACCAACCAAAGCCCGTTTTCCAACTAATTAAGCCAACTTAGTTAACAGAGGCCTATAAACCAAACCAACTTGATGGAACTAATAAATAAGGTGTTTAGGACTTACCTGCATGGTTGGCCGGCGACCCGGAGCGGCGTCGGCGGCCGGCGATGGCTCATGTTGCCATACGGGTGCAACTACAGAGGGAGGAAACCACGCGTAAAAAAATTCCATGCAAATGCATGGGAGGCATCAAAAGACCCCAAGAAACGCACCTGGGTCGTTTTCCCACCGCGCGGAGCCCCGGCGATCGCCGGCGGCGGAGCTCGGCCAAGATGATGGCCTTTAATGGCGGATTTCTTGGCGGAGCACGAGAGCCGTTCTAACTTGGACCAAAGTGTTGCTCTCGACTCCCCGATGCTTCCTGTGGTGGTGGCCGGCGGCTTGGGTGCACGGCGGCGCCGGACGGCGAAGATCGGCCGCGGTGCAAGAATGCTCGGTTCTAGGGCAAGCCGGATCTTCGCGGATCCTCAACCGATCAACTCCAGACTTCATGGAGAGCTCACAGTTGTAAAGCGGAAGAGGTTCAACGGTGCTGATCTTCATCTCGACGGTTGGATCCATCCCGCGCTCAATATCGGCCAAAAACCGACTTCCGGCAAGGAGTGGTTCCCGCCGGCGGTCGGGACGACGGCGACGGCTCAAAATTCACAGGTAAGGTCCTATCGATGTCAGGAACACGTAGATACACTCTTGGGCCATTTAAAAACACAAAGATTTCATCCTTACCTCGCCGGAGAGAGGAAGAAGAAAGAAAAAAACTCCGCGGCGGCGCGCGGCGGCGACCGTCGGGGAACCCTTGGCTTGGTCGCGGCCACCCCGAGGATCACTTCGGTTGAAGCTTGAGCCCTCAGAATCTCCCAGATGTCACTCCAACTCCACAATCCGAGATGCCTACAACTTGCATGGGTTCTTTTGGCTGCTCCGGCGACGGGAAGGCAGTGGCGCTCGGCAACTGTGGGAGATGGTGGAGGCACGTCGGTTACAAGAGGGAGGGCGGCAGAGGGTGGCTAGGTTTAGGGTTTCCAAGGATCACCCGTAACGTATATATTGCATAAATGCACATTTGCAAAGAGGTCCCTCCACACTCGCTATTTGGACTAAAGTCCTTTAGTAAAAATACTCCTCTTACAGTTTAGTCCCTCACCTGTAAGTGGCACATTTTTCGGAGCATAAAATATTGGGCTTTTCTGTAAAATACAGTATTTTCGCCGTATTTCACGCTTTTCGAGACGTTCCGTTCGTCGAAACGAAAAATGGACTTCGCCATGACGTCCGGCTCGACGAGACCTATCAGGTAGCGATTTCTGATTTTCGAGAAACTGTCCGGATAAAATCTCGGTCCATAAAATACAGTTTCGGAATATAGTTATCGCGCTTTTCGAGGCTTTGGGGTCGTCAAACGGAAATTCCGTCAGCGCCATTGCGTCCAGAATGATGAAACCGTTCAAATCGACTACTTGAAGTGCTATGATCGGTTTCCAGACGGCGATTTGGCGAACGTTAGCGCGTAGGGGTATTTGCATTTGGGGTTACTGTTCATGTACAGTACCAATGCACTGTGCACTTAAGTCGCGGGTCCCGCCCGCTTCTTCGTCGATTTCTGGGAGATCCGACCGTCGGATCTAAACTTGCTTAATATGGTTTTCACTCGGTTCGACGAGACGGTCGTACTCGTGATCTCGGATTTTCGAGATTAGGCTCGGATTGAAAGGCGACATTTTAGCCTCATAACTGTGCAATTTACACTGCAGGAAAAAGGGGGTCACTTATGATTCAAAGTTTCAACTTGACTTTTATTCTTTTTCCTTTTATTTATTTATAATAAAATTCAAGTTTCTACAAAGTATCAGTGGATATTACACTGGCTCATTGTTTGAGTGCTAAACAGGCAATTTATTTATCCATTGGAATATACATCCGTATACGTGCTCTATTAGCTGCAACTGAAGTAGGCAGTGCTAGAATCAACGGATAATTGGGAGCACGTATCTTGGGCGGTCGTCGACGACGAAGCCTGCAGCGGCTGCTGAGACAGCAGCCTGACAGCGGCTCCGAGCTGGTAGGGATGGCAGCGGCGCTGTGTCGTGTAGTATTCTGATGGCCTTCTCATTCTCGGCATTTTCTTGCTGTCAGGTGGCTGCAGCTGGGCCCGATGATCAGCATCCACGCCATCTCCTCCTCGCAGAACTGCCGTGCAGCCTGGGGATCCGCAGTCCAAAATTATTGTCATTTTTATGCTCATCATCGCCCTCCAAAAAACAAAGAAGAAAATAAAAAGGAGCTAAATTCTACAAGAAAAGAAGTATCAGGGTTGTAGTAGAGTATAACAGGATGCAAAAAGTCGACATGAAAACAGAAATAGTAACTCAAAGGGAGAACTGAAGGAATAAATCTAAACATTGTAAGTTATAGAGTAATAGATCGAGAAAAACTATAGAATAATAGAAAAAAAAAAAATATGAAACTGAACAAATAGTAAGCCTCGTTCAATTCTAAAAGTAAATAGAAGACTGAAATTCAGATAAAAAAAATTCAAATTATACATTACATAAACAACTGAAGACGAAGGTTGGTGGGGTGGAAAAAGATAAATAGCAAGATAGAAGTAAAGAATTGAGGATCGAGTTATTTCTCTACCTTCGTTTTGTCCAGATTGAATTTGTTTGGCATCACGGGCACACTGCGTTGTGTGTGCTCACTCATACATATTTATATATCAATCTTACAAAAAGCTATCTTTATTTGTTGCTTAAGAAGTATGACCTGGGGGTCTACACATATAGAAAGTAAATGCTTAGGTGTCGAATGCATT
>CM055067.1:46221947-46330052 GCA_029204045.2 Tillandsia leiboldiana | reverse complement strand
ACTAATAGTTCAATTTACTATTTAATACTCAGGCAATTATTTTAAACTTAATTTTCAGATTTTAAAATCACGTACTACATCCATCCCCCCTTCATAGAAGTTTCGTCCCCAAAACGTAACTACAGCAGGACATCAAACAGTCCACTAACACCGGGACCACAGCGACAATCAGTCGCAGAACATCTGCATTGTCCAAACCAACACTAGTGACAATCAGTCACACAACACACTGAAAACTGTAAAGGGTGCACTAACAAACCGAAAAGCTCATCAAAACATCAGTACTGTCTGTGTGATAACCGCGGATTTATTTTTGCCTTTCGGACTTTCCGTCGATTTTATTGAACGTGTGGTTGACAATAGGGGTTCGAGAGTAATTTTTCCTTATTTTTTCTGGGCAGACGGTCGGGGGCTCGCGGTTTTTGGTTAATAAAGCTCGCGAAACGGAGACCGGCGGCGCGATCGGTTCTGGATTCCGACCCCTCGATCTCCCAGAATAAATTCCGGAAAGCGTACGTAGCCCAGGTGACTTACACAATTACCGGGGGCGGACCGGACTCGGTCCGCATTCAGATCGATTTTAGTCGATCAGTTTGGGGTATGGGGTTAAACCACCCCTTTCTGTTTTTTTCACTCGAGGGTTAAAATTAATTTGGAGTCCAAAATCCACTACGCCCAAAACGTTAAGTTTTTCGGCCTGGGGAAAATTAGGTTTAAACCTCGCCTCCCTCCCCCTCCTGGCGTACAATATCCGAGCGTGGACGGAGGAACGGTTCCCCAAAACCTCGTCCTTTCCATCGGCGGCGTGGAAGAGAAGAGATCGATCCTCCCCGCAAAGATCCGACGAACGCGAAGAGGACGATCCCTCTCCTTCGCCCGGTACCGACCAAGACAAGGTGAGCCGTGCCTTCGTTTTCTTTTCTTGCCTTTTCTCGTCACGAGCGAGGGGGGGAGGGGGTTTCTTGATTCGTCGGAGAGGAGAGGAGGGGACGTCGCCATCGCACGCGCGTGCGACCCGCGCATGCGGGGGGCCGCGCGGGGCAAGCGCATGCGGGGCGCCGCGCGGGGCACCCGCGCATGCGGGGCACCGCCGCGTGCAACCGCGCAGGCTGGGGGGCGCCGTGCGGGGCACCCGCATGTGGGGCGTCGCCGGGCGCCCGCGCATGCGGGGCGCCGCGCGGTGCAACCCGCGCATGCGGGGGCGCCGCGCGGGACACGCGCATGCGGGGGCGCGCGCGGGGGCGCCCGCGCGTGCGGGGCGAGCGCGGGCGCACGGCATGCGGGGGCGCCGCGCGGGGGCACCCGCATGCGGGGGCCGCGCGGGGCACCCGCATGCGGGGCGCCGCGCGGGGCAGCCCGCGCATGCGGCGGCACCGCGCGGTGCGGCCCGCGCATGCGGGGGTGCCGTGAGGGGCAACCGCATGCGGGGCGCCGCGCGGGGCAGCCGCACATGCGGGGCGCCGCGCGGACAGCACGGCGGCGCGTGGGGGGTTCGGTTGCTGCGTCGGGGGGGGGGGGGTGGCCAGTGTTGGGGCTTTTCTTACTTCGCGTTTAAAGCTCTTGACCTCCCCGCCCGGGGATCCCGTTTGCAGCTTCGGGGAGCGCGCCGGGACGCCGGGAGCCGAGCGTGGTTTGCTACTAGCGACAGGTGGGTTTGTTTTTACTTTATTCCTAGCCTCTAATTCTATCTTATTGGACGGGGTCTATTCTAAGTGTACTGGGGTTACGTAATGACGGGTGAAAGCTTATGCATGTTAGTGGGTTCGCTATAATGACTAGCGTCGATTGCGACGGTGTTCTTCTTTTTCAACCCTTATATGTCAGCGGGCCACCTTCGAGTGCGCGCAGTATTACCTTGTTTTCGATTATGCACTTTTACCTCATTTACCTCATTACTCTTATTATTCTTATTGTGATACTGACATGATGGTGGTTACGGTTACTTGGCTCGAGGTTGCCACACGCGCACCCGCGGTTTGGCCACCGCAAAGGGTGCGCTTTTCCGGAAAAGAGGTCGTAGAACCCGTGTATTACCCACGAGGTGACGTAGTGGGGGCCCCTTATTAGTTGTGGGGTTGAGGCGCCTAGGTGCGAGCGGAGCGACCCGCCGGTTTAGTTGTCCGGCGCGGTCGCGGTGTTGCAGGTACGGTATGGGGCCGTCGGTAGTGGACCGACGCGGCCGGGTATTACAGGATGCAGATATACAGGTTACCTTTTTCCCCCTTCCCAAAAGGGTGGTTGCTCCGGTTGTCGCCACGGTTTGTTTTTATTATTTTCCCTTGCACGGCGTTTATTAGTCACTGACTTCCCACTTCGTGACAGGGCCCAGGCGAGGGGAGAGGTAGGTGGCGGTGGTGAGGACGGGGCGGACACAGCGGGACGTGGAGACCCTGAACTTTATACTTTCCTTTCTTTTCAGCTTTTCATTTATATTGTGGGCATGTGTGAGGTTCCCGATACCCTTGTGGGGTCGACGTAGATGTCGGTTTTGATTATCTGTTTATGCACTACCTTCCCTTTATTTCCTACTGGCCATTTGAAAAGCGAAACAAAACAAAGAAAGATTGCGAAAACGTTTTCAAAGTCTAAGTGTCGTGTGGGTGATTCAAAATCTTTTCGAAAAGCTTTCAAACTGGGTGTCGTGTGGGCACCGTTTTCAAAACCATGGGGTTTATGCTGTTTTCGAAACTGTTTCAAAACTTAAGTGCGGGTGGGCACTCTTTAAAAACCGTGGATTTATCCTTTCAAGTTGAAGTGGCCATGCGCTTAAATATTTAGAATACTGGTTGTATGTATTGAATGTTGTGATTGAATGGTTATGTTGCTTGGGAGATGTATTCAACCACACGCCGTGCACGTACAGGGGAGACTCTGTCCGTTTGCAGAGAGATCCTGTATGTGCGGCGGGTCTGGGCACGCACGCACCGGGGAAGAAAGAGACCTTTCAAAAAAAAAAAAATGCCGTTTCCGCTAAAACAAACCCCCGGGGCGTGACAGATTAGATGGTATCAGAGACTTCATTCAATCACAACAGCTAGTGCCGACATCCGTGGGAATGCCTCACATACCTACGAATAAATGAAATGGGTGGGGCATAGGATTTTAGAACGTGAGTGAACGGGGGGCGGGAGTTTGAATTTCCTCGCATAAAAGGGTACACTGGTCGTAGTTACTGTCTAATTTGACCTTCTTGTGGAGTGACAGATATGGCCGTACAAGTCATCGGCGGGGGACGCCGAGGCGGATGCGACAACGTCGACGGCCGCGGAGAACCAACTCCTGCGGCAACTCAATTGCGGGAAATGCGGGGCAATTGGCTACCCTCACCGATCATGTACGCCAGATGACGCAGCAGCAGGCCGCACCTGTGACGGGCCGCCCCCGGTCCCTCCGCCGGGGCCGACAGCACCGGCCGCGGCACCGCCGACAGCACCACCACCAGCGGCGACTACGGGGCCGGCGCCAGGGACAACTAGCCGGGTATTCTGGAGGAAACGGTGGTCACGCCTACCCCTATCGCGGCTGCCGCCGCCACGAGTGGAGGGGGGGTTGCGATGATCCGAACGGGATCGAGTGCGGGCCCAACTTGAAGGACTTTAAGAAGCACGACCCGCCCACGTTCGAAGGGGACACGACAGATCCGTGGGTCGTGGAGAACTGGGTGGGGTCAATGGAGAAACTCTTTGAAGACTTACTTATGGAGGATCACGAGCGGGTCCCCCTAGCCGTCCATTGCTTGGAAGGGAATGCCCGCTTGTGGTGGAAGACGGTACGCCCCGATCCTGCTAAGGGTACCGCTCTTCCGTCCTGGACAACTTTCAAGAAGGAGCTGTTCGAGGCCTTCTTCACCAGCAGCGTCAAGAAAAAGTTGGAGGATGACCTAAACCACATTCAACAAGGGGACCGGACGGTCATGGAATATCAACGGGAATTCGTCCGACTAGTAAATTGCGTCCCGTTCGTCGCACGGGACGAGGCTCACAAGGCACAACTCTTCGTCGATGGCCTGCGAAGCGACATCTTCGAGGTGGTGAACGCGGCTGGCCTGCATACCTTTCAGGGAGTGGTCGACAAGGCCACCACGGTGGAGCGGGGTTTCGCTGTGACCCGTGCCAGAAGGGAGAACGCGGCGCGGCTAAGGGATCAGAAGCGACACCAGCAGGCTGGGGGGAGGGTTCTTCCAGCGGGAGCCGACCCCCCAAAAGATGGAGACCGCCGACAGGGCCCCGGGGCGCGCCAACAGGAGGGCCGAGGCCGTGGAATAGGCTTGTGTCATATGCGGGGGAGGACACCTGACGGGAGAGTGCCCCCAAAGAGACGACCATTGTTTCAGGTGCGGCAAACGGGGGCACTTCCGCCGCAACTGCCCCTTAGGCGGGGGATCGGCGCCCATGGGAGCACCTACGCCCAGGCCACAGCACTCAGGGCGGGGAAAAGCTCCTATGGCGTCGGCTTCCAGACCCCCCGCACCACGGCGTGAGGAGGACCGGCAACCACAACCAGGCGGGAGGGTTTTCTCAATGACCCGCCAAGGGACTGATCCACCGGAGGACGCTCTTGCAGGTACTACTTCCGTTTTGAATTCCCGTGTTAGAACTCTTTTCGATACCGGAGCAACGCACTCGTTCATTTCTCGTGAATTCGTTTTCACGCATAACCTCGAGGAGACACCCCTCCAAGCCTCCTTGACGGTGCAAACGGCGGGAGGGACTCTGGAGGCGACCAGTTTTGGGGCCGCCTGCCCGATTATGTTGGGACGGTTGGCCTGCCCTTGGGACTTGGCGGTGATCCCTTTGAAGGAGTACGACATGGTGTTGGGCATGGACTGGCTCACAAGGTACCAGGCACTCATTGATTGCGACAAGCGACAACTGCGGCTACAAGAACCGGGCTTCCCCGAACATGTGTACATAATGGGCAAGAGCATCTCCTTCCCGGCGGTTATTTCAGCGGCACGGGCCAGAAGACTGGTTGAGGGGGGGTGCGTGGCCTACCTAGCATCGGTGGATTTGGCTACTCGACCCTCGACGACACTTGCAGATATCCCAGTGGTGAGGGACTATCCTAACGTGTTCCCCGCGGAGTTGCCGGGGATGCCTCCGGAGAGGGAGGTGGAGTTCCCTATTGAGCTGCTACCAGGCACGCAGCCTATTACGAAGGCCCCTTACCGAATGGCCTTCGCGGAGCTGAAGGAGCTTAAGGCACAACTGGAAGATCTCTTGGACAAAGGGTTCATCCGACCGAGTGTGTCACCCTGGGGCGCACCGGTACTCTTTGTACGGAAGAAAGATGGAAGCCTGCGGCTCTGCATTGACTACAGAGGGATAAACAAAGTCACGGTGAAGAATAAGTACCCCCTACCCAGAATCGACGACCTCTTCGATCAGTTACGGGGAGCGACGGTCTTCTCCAAAATTGACCTACAGTCGGGCTATCATCAACTCCGAGTTCGAAATGAAGATATCCCCAAGACCGCCTTCCGGACTCGATACGGCCACTACGAGTTCACGGTGATGCCTTTCGGGCTTACGAACGCCCCCGCTGTTTTCATGGACATGATGAACCGGATCTTCAGACCCTTCTTGGATCGGTTCGTGGTAGTCTTCATCGACGACATCCTGATTTACTCCACTACCGATGAGGAGCACGAGGACCATCTACGGACGATCCTGCAAACCCTCAGAGAGCAGAAGCTGTTCGCTAAACTCAAGAAGTGTGAATTTTGGCTGCGGGAAGTTGGCTTCCTAGGGCATGTGATCTCGGCACAGGGGATCGCTGTGGACCCCAAAAAGGTAGAAGCAGTGGTAGACTGGCGGCCGCCGACGTCGGTGACAGAAGTGCGAAGTTTTCTAGGGCTGGCAGGATACTACCGGCGTTTCGTTGAGGGTTTCGCAAAGATCGCTACCCCTTTAAACCGATTGACCAGAAAAGGCGAGAAGTTCATATGGACGGCCAAGTGCCAGGAGAGTTTTGAGGAACTCAAGAAGAGATTAACTAAGGCACCAATACTGGTGCTGCCGACGCCCGGAGAGGATTATGAAGTGTACTGCGACGCGTCCAGGATCGGTCTTGGAGGTGTTCTGATGCAACAGGGGAAGGTGATCGCCTACGCGTCCAGGCAGCTGAAGGACTACGAAAGGAACTACCCGATACACGACTTGGAATTGGCCGCCGTGGTCTTCGTTTTGAAACTGTGGAGGCATTACCTCTTCGGAGTCCACTGCAACGTTTTCTCAGATCATCAAAGTCTTAAGTACATCTTTACCCAAAAAGAGTTAAACTTGCGGCAGAGACGGTGGCTCGAGTTGCTGAAGGATTACGACTTGACGATCCAATATCACCCCGGGAAGGCAAATGTGGTGGCAGACGCACTGAGCAGAAAAGGGCATCGGGACGGGGCGTCGGAGAGCGCGCTGACGAAGCAGGACCACCTGATCGCGGAGTTCGCGCGAATGCAGTTGGAGGTGGTGCCTGCGGGCACAGTTCTGCAACTCCTAGCCTTGGTGGTCAAGCCGACGCTATTCGAGAAGATCCAGGAGGGACAGCAGACCGATTTGCACCTACAGCGCATACGAGACGAGATTCCCCAGGGTCAAGAGATTGACTTTGCGGTGAAAGACGACGGCACCCTATGTTTCCGCGGGCGGGTCTGTGTGCCGGATTCACCAGAGTTGAAGAATGAAATCTTAGCGGAGGCACATCGAGCCCCTTATGCGGCACACCCGGGGGGCACGAAGATGTACAGGGATCTCAAACAGACGTTCTGGTGGCCTAAGTTAAAAGAAGACGTGACGCGATACGTAGCCCACTGCCTAGTATGTCAACAGATAAAGGCCGAACACCAGCGACCAGCAGGGAAGCTACAGCCCTTACCGGTACCAGAGTGGAAATGGGACCAGATCACCATGGATTTTGTCACTGGATTCCCACGTTCACAACAGGGCCACGACGCGATCTGGGTTGTAGTTGACCGGTTAACCAAGTCAGCACACTTCCTACCAATTCACACCACTTGGACCCGCGAACGGCTAGCTCAAGTCTACGTCAGCGAGATCGTGAGACTACATGGGGTACCGGCATCGATCACCTCGGACAGAGACACGCGCTTTGTCTCGAAGTTTTGGCAAAGTCTCCAGCAGGCCATGGGGACCAGATTACATTTCAGCACCGCCTTCCACCCTCAGACGGACGGACAGTCAGAGCGCACGATACAAACCCTAGAAGACCTGCTTCGCGCCTGTGTGCTTGATTGGGGAATCGGTTGGTCACGCTACCTACCTCTCGTGGAATTTGCCTACAACAACAGCTACCAGGCCAGCATTCGGATGGCGCCCTACGAAGCACTGTATGGAAGACGCTGCCGATCCCCGATCTGCTGGGACGACTTGGGAGAGCGGAAACTTTTGGGACCCGACTTAGTGGAAGAAACTGAAGAGAAAGTGCGCCTTATCAGACAGCGCTTGCTGACCGCCCAGAGTCGACAGAAGAGTTACGCAGACCAGAGGCGCCGGGACTTGGAGTTTCAAGTGGGGGAACATGTGTTTTTGCGGGTCTCGCCATCCAGAGGAATCAGGCGTTTCGGGCTAAGGGGCAAGCTGAGCCCACGGTTTGTGGGGCCATTTGAGATTCTAGAGCGTATCGGCCCAGTAGCTTACCGCCTCGCCCTACCACCAAACCTCGACCGAGTCCACGATGTGTTCCACGTATCAATGCTTCGGAAATATCTCCCCGACCCATCACATGTCCTGGACACCTCTGCACTCGAACTTAAGGAGGACCTGAGCTTCGAAGAAACCCCAGTGAAGATCCTGGCAAGGGAAACAAAATCACTGCGGAATCGAGCCATCCCCTACGTGAAGGTACTCTGGAGCAACCACGAGGAGCGAGAGGCAACATGGGAGCTGGAATCTAAAATGAGGGAAAACTACCCGAACCTATTCACCACCATCCGGGTCTGAGTTTCGGGGACGAAACTCGTTTTTAGAGGTGAGTGGTGTGATAACCGCGGATTTATTTTTGCCTTTCGGGACTTTCCGTCGATTTTATTGAACCGTGTGGTTGACAATAGGGGTTCGAGAGTAATTTTTCCTTATTTTTCTGGGCAGACGGTCGGGGCTCGCGGGTATTTTTGGTTAATAAAGCTCGCGAAACGGAGACCGGCGGCGCGATCGGTTCTGGATTCCGACCCCCGGATCTCCCAGAATAAATTCCGGAAGCTGGTACGTAGCCCAGGTGACTTACACAATTACCGGGGGCGGACCGGACTCGGGTCCGCATTCAGATCGATTTTAGTCGATCAATTTGGGGTATGGGGTTAAACCACCCCTTTCTGTTTTCTTTTCACTCGAGGGTTAAAATTAATTTTGGAGTCCAAAATCCACTACGCCCAAAACGTCTAAGTTTTTCGGCCTGGGGAAATTAGGTTATTTAAACCTCGCCTCCCCTCCCCCCTCCTGGGCGTACAATATCCGAGCGTGGACGGGGAACGGTTCCCCCAAAACCCTCGTCCTTTCCTTCGGCCGGCGTGGAAGAGAAGAGAGCGATTACCTCCCCGCAAAGATCCGACGAACGCGAAGAGGACGATCCCTCTCCTTCGCCCGGTACCGACCAAAACAAGGTGAGCCGTGCCTTCGTTTTCTTTTCTTGCCTTTTCTCGTCACGAGCGAGACGGGGGGGGAGGGGGTTCTTGATTCGTCGGAGATGGAAGAGGAGGGACGTCGCCATCGCACGCGGTGCGACCCGCGCATGCGGGGGTACCGCGCGGGGCACCCGCATGCGGGGCGCCGCGCGGGGCAGCCCGCGCATGCGGGGGCACCGCGCGGTGCAACCCGCGCAGGCGGGGGCGCCGTGCGGGGCACCCGCATGTGGGGCGTCGCACGGGGCCGCCCGCGCATGCGGGGCGCCGCGCGGTGCAACCCGCGCATGCGGGGGCGCCGCGCGGGACACCCGCATGAGGGGCGCCGCGCGGGGCCGCCCGCGCGTGCGGGGCGCCGCGCGGTGCAACCCGCGCATGCGGGGGCGCCGCGCGGGGCACCCGCATGCGGGGCGCCGCGCGGGGCAGCCCGCGCATGCGGCGGCACCGCGCGGTGCGGCCCGCGCATGCGGGGGTGCCGTGCGGGGCACCCGCATGCGGGGCGCCGCGCGGGGCAGCCGTGCATGCGGGGCGCCGCGCGGACAGCACGGCGGCGCGTGGGGGGATTCGGTTGCTGCCGTCGGGGGGGGTGGGCCGGCCAGTGTTGGGGCTTTTCCTTACTTCGCGTTTAAAGGCTCTTGACCTCCCCGCCCGGGGATCCCGTTTTTTGCAGCTGAGGGGGAGCGCGCCGGGACGCGGGGAGCCGAGCGTGGTTTTGCTACTAGCGACAGGTGGGTTGTTTTTACTTTATTCCTAGCCTCTAAATTCTATCTTATTGGACGGGGTCTATTCTAAGTGTACTGGGGTTACATAATGACGGGTGGTAGCTTATGCATGTTAGTGGGTTCGCTATAATGACTAGCGTCGATTGCCGACGGTGTTCTTCTTTTTAACCCTTATATGTCAGCAGGCCACCTTCGAGTGCGCGCAGCATTACCTTGTTTTCGATTATGCACTTTACCTCATTTACCTCATTACTCTTATTATTCATATTATGATACTGACATGATGGTGGTTACGGTTACTTGGCTCGAGGTTGCCACACGCGCACCCGCGGTTTGGCCACCGCAAAGGGTGCGCTTTTCCGGAAAAGAGGTCGTAGGACCCGTGTATACCCACGAGGTGACGTAGTGGGGGCCCCTTATTAGTTGTGGGGTTGAGGCGCCGAGGTGCGAGCGGAGCGACCCGCCGGTTTAGTTGTCCGGCGCGGTCGCGGTGCTGCAGGTACGGTATGGGCCGTCGGTAGTGGACCGACGCGGCCGGGTATTACAGGATGCAGATATACAGGTTACCATTTTTCCCCCCCCCAAAGGGGTGGTTGCTCCGGTTGTCGCCACGGTTTGTTTTTATTATTTTTCCCCTGCACGGCGTTTATTAGTCACTGACTTCCCACTTCGTGACAGGGCCCAGGCGAGGGGAGAGGTAGGTGGCGGTGAGGACGGGGCGGACACAGCGGGACTGTTGGAGACCCTGAAACTTTATACTTTCCTTCATTTTCAGCTTTTCATTTATATTGTGGGCATGTGTGAGGTTCCCGATACCCTTGTGGGGTCGACGTAGATGTCGGTATTTGATTATCTGTTTATGCACTACCTTTCCCTTTATTTCCTACTGGCCATTTGAAAAGCGAAACAAAAACAAAGAAAAGATTGCGAAAACCGTTTTCAAAGTCTAAGTGTCGTGTGGGCACTGATTTCAAAATCTTGTGGATTTATGGATTGCGAAATGAGCTTTCAAAACTTGGGTGTCGTGTGGGCACCGTTTTCAAAACCCTGGGGTTTATGCTGTTTTCGAAACTCGTTTTCAAAACTTAAAGTGCCGGGTGGGCACTCTTTAAAAACCGTGGATTTATCCTTTCAAGTTGAAGTGGCCATGCGCGTAAACATTTAGAATACTGGTTGTATGTAATTGAATGTTGTGATTGAATGGTTATGTTTGCTTGGGAGATGTATTCAACCACACGCCGTGCACGTACAGGGGAGACTCTGTCCGTTTGCAGAGAGATCCTGTATGTGCGGCGGGTCTGGGCACGCACCGGGGACGAAAGAGACCTTTCAAAAAAAAAAATTTTGCCGCTTCCGCTAAAACAAACCCCCGGGGCGTGACAGTCTGACACAACTCAGGGCTACTAGTTTCGACAGGTTGCTTGTAAAGGCCGACGTCGCTTGTATAGACGTCCAAAAATCACAATGACAACTAGTCAACTACGCACATGTACGGTAAAGATCTGTCTAAAATAAAATCACAAGCTACGAGTAATCACCCTGTGCTCAGGAGGTAACTAAAGCTAACTTATAGGAAGGTACACATACAGACCCAATCATAATACACCCTTTTTTGCGGGGTAAAGTATTTCATCCACTCTTTCGACAGTGCGTTGTCTGCAGCCAACGTGCTTATCAAAAGAATAAAAAAATACCCACAATCTATCGCCAACAACTAGTTGGAGACATAACTCACAGCGAACCAACAGAAGGTACCAACGTACCATACAACACCAATCTCTAAACCGATACTGAAAACCAATATCAAACACCGCTAATACATCGTGGTCACGAGTGCCACTTTGGCAACTCACAAAAAAATCAAAATGATATCACAGTGCTCACTAACACTTTGAATTCCACACTAGTGGCTAACATAGCTCTAGCGACACTAGTCGCAACTTAAAACGTCGACAGGGGTGATCGCAACCCCTCTAACTGACCGCAGGCAAGGAGTAAAATAAACACGAGCTGAGTTCATTACGGACTACCATCGGATCCTCAAACTGTCTACCAACTAGTTACAACAGACTCTCAAGTCTTAGTGCACCACAATTACAACCTCACTAAGGCATAGCCACAACGGCTAATATTGCTGTAACAGAATCTGTAATGATCCACGAAATCCAATGCAAGAGGTGGGACCTGAATACAACACCAACCCAATCAGGGTTACCACCTGGCTCATAAGCCACTGAAACTGATCAATACTACTGTGGCGCCAGCGCGCCCATTAACACTTCCACCTCTGCTGGAATACTCGTGAATCACAGACAATATCACACTGATCAGGGATAGGACACGACTCGACCGACCATACTGTACTCGAGCTCCTAACCCCGCACTCTCGCGTCAGACTCAAGTCATCCTAGGGCTCAATCCTAGCCATTTCCCAGGTATCTTATACCTATTCTCTGATACCATCTAATCTGTCACGCCCCGAGTTTCAAAACAGCGGTAGAAATTTTTTTTTTTTTTTTTTTTTAATCAGAGTTCAAACTTTAACTCAGGACGTGAACAGACCGCCACATGCATAGGAAATCCTCTGTCCCCACGGACAGAGTCTCCCCTATACATGCTCGGCTAGGCGGATACAATAATGCAATCAGAGAGCAGTATAATTAACAACTAAACCAAATATAAAACTCTACAGCTAACACATCCACATCAACACATGACATAGTCCACAAATACTCCAACTAAGAAGAATACAAAAATATCTATGATCACGATACTGTAAACTGGAAATACTAGCACTGGGCCACTGCGGCCAATAGCAGGGGACAACTCTAGCGCAACAGCTCACTGGATCGTCCCAATCTCCCAGCACCCGACTGACCTGAAAAATGGTCACCCAGGGGGTGTGAGATACACTCTACATGTATCCCAGTGGGCACGACGGGCCGAGAAATAGCAAGTCGTACCTACCGGATACAATGATAAGCGGATAGCAAAAGCAGGATATAACTGAAAGCTGAATAACAAGATGTAGATATAAAATCTAAGCATGCTGAAGTGGAAAACAGGGGTACTCATATAAAGACTAATCATGCAATAAACACAACTGGTAAGCAGAAACTGATCATGCTGATAAATCTGACGAGAAGATAATGATCATACAATAACAAAGCTGGTAACTAACAATGCTGCAAACTGGAAGTGCTGAATGACAACAAATATAAATACCCAATCAATGCCACTATTGGTTCCAAGGACCTCAGGCTAAATGCCACTTTTGGTCTCACAGAACCTCAGGCTAAATACCACCTGTACACCAATCTGCTGTCATAACCCTCTGGGCTCACGGGTCGCCACTGCTGACCACTTTACCGGTAAAGTACACCACTGCGGGGGATCAATCCGCTAGTGTACGTGAAAGAACAGCTGGCTCTGTGGCGATCATAATGCTGATGCTCAAGCTCGTGGTCTAAAGACCACACAAACGGCAATAAGCTGAGAAATCCCTATCGGGATGCTGAAGGCTGTAATAATCACAAATGCTATATAACTGAATCTGAACAACAGAAGCTGAATATCTGAACTGTAACTGAAACTAAATAGCAGAACTGTACACCTATTCTATTATGCATCATAGAACAGGAAATGCTGGCATAACTAAGCTGATAACCAAACAAACATGGTATATGTCAAGCTGTATAACCCTATACGTACTAAATGCTGAGAATGAAAGCATATAAAGAGCTCAACTGAAATATCTAGGCAACATAGCTGTAATAACTGAATGCTGGAATCGAAATAACAGAAAGGCTCAAGCATAGGCTCAGGGTTACACCAAAAATAGGGGTCCAACCTACCACGGCACCCCATAGGGCCAACCTGATAAAGCCCGGACCGAAGATAAACCCACCTCAATGATCACGGTGGCTGCTGGATGGCTCGCAAGATGGCGGCTGACTGCTGGGACCTGAATCATAAGTACAGGTCAGAAATAGACTCTCACACATACCCAACCCACTGACACACTGTGTGCAGACAAGCTAAACAGGGAACTTCGCTGAAGTCCCGGAAACTTCCGAATTTTCGAAAATCCGCCGATAGATCCACTATGACCCAATCTGTGCTGAACAATAACCGAAACTCGTGAAACTTCACGTGCTGCCCAAGAATGTCTAACTTAAGACATTTAGGCCCTAACATCAGACTCTGGGTAATCCTGTGCACCGGCAAAGCCATAACCACGGAAACACTCCCGGGAAGCCCATTTTGGCTCCGGAAGTTGCAAACGAGAAACTAAAATCACCGGGCTCTTTAGAATAGCACCGGAAACAGCCACGGATACTTGGCATCACAATTTGATCGCTGAATTTTCCTGAACTGCATGATTAACGCCGAATCGCCGTTAAACCGGCGATTTTGCCGATTTACGGTTCGGGATCCAATTCCCGCTCAACGAAAAGCATCGGACCTCCAACAAAAGGTTTAGAGATCATGTGTACACTGTACAAAGCAGCTAGTATGGTCACAATTGCATTTAGGCCCCCGGGATTTTACCAAATTGCATAAAAGCATGCAATTTCATGCTATTTTCGCTTGTATTTAATTTCAGAGTGCTATTTTAATGAACCGACACCACCAGCAGGTGGCTCTCAACATGCTGGACACCGTGCTCACCTTTTGGAAGCAACACGAAACCCGAGTGAAACTTCGGGCCAACAATTTCAATATTTAAAAGCTCAATTTGCTACTTTTAATACCTACACTCGACCAAACCCAAATTAGATGCAAGCATCATGCTCAGCAGACCAAAATAACTCAGAGGCTCACCAACCAGGTGCTGCGGGGTAACCGGAGACATCGCCGGAGCAAAACGACTCCAAAAACATAAGCTTAAAGAGCTCTACATGCAAGATCTCTCTATCTACTCAATAATCTGATGAAATAAAATGAGCATCATGCTCAGGAGGTTTGCAGAAGTCGAATGCTCTCTTGCTGGATGCACAGAACCAATTTGGTTCTCTCGTGCATTTCTTCGAACACATGGTGGGCATAAAGCTTAACACACAATCTTGAAGACACTAATGGTGAAACTCCACACAGGGGCTCTGGATCTCAAGCACAAGCACCAGTAGGTGCCACATGACTCTAAGAAGCTTGCCGACTCACGGCCGGCGGCGCAACACGGCGGCGGCGGCGGGGGCAACCTTGGCCGGAGCAAACACCAACAATGGTGAAATCATCACAGGCCAGTATGGGTCTCATGCAAAGGTACCCATGGCTCTGTCTCGATATGCTGAAGCAAACTGGGCAGGTGGCCGGCGGCAACAAGCGGCGGCGGCGGCGGCGGCGCAACCTCGGGCGAACCCGAGTTAACCTAAAGCTAGGGCACGGGACTGTGAAGCGCACGCTACACGAAACGCTATGAAACTTCATGGGGAGGTTCCACAGGCCCTACAGTCCTGGTATACCAATTTTGAGCCATTTTGGTTCAATGGTTGCGGAGATCGGCCGCGGCGGAGCTTTCTCGGTTTCCGGCGGGTGCAATTTCCCCGCCGGCGACCGGGGGCAATCCCGACTTCGGGGTTCTACCAGGAGGTTCACTAAGAGGTGCTGGAGGTGCTCAGGCATCTAGGTAGCAAGAAAAATAAAGAACAAAAACACCTTACCTTGCCGGATCCGAGGAAGGAGGTGCTCTCCCCCGCGGCGGCGCACGGCGGATCTGGGCACCGGGGTTCCTTGGCTGGGTCCCAACCTCACAAAGGGCTTCACAGGAAATGCTTGGAGCAACCCAAACCCTCCTCGGATAGCTTCCTCCCAACAACACCAAACCCGAGCCCCAACTCTTGGTTTTTCTTGGGTTTTTCCGGCGACTGGGAGGGACGGCCGATGCGCAGAAAAGTTGCAGAGGAAGAGGAGAGTCGTGGGGGAGGCTACGGTTACAAACAACACAGCTAGGGTTTCTCTCAAGTAACCCTAAGTTGCTATTATAATAATTTGCAACAAAATGCTGTTTAGTCCCTCTATTCCTTATATTTTCACTTAAGTCCATTTCTGTAGAACACATTTGCTATAAGGACCCTCCTCTACAAGTCTAGTGCAAATTGACACATAAAATGTTGCATCTTTATGCAAAATACTGAGATTTTTCCCATATTTCACGCTTTTCGAGACAACCGAGCTGTCAAACTGAAAAATGGACACCGCCACGACGTCCGGCTCGACGAAACCTATCAGGTAGCGATTTTGGTTCGCTAAAATTCAGCTCCATAATTTTTAAAATCCATCTTATACTGTAAATTATACAGTTCGACACGCTTTACGAGGCTTTAGGCTCGTCAAATGCAAATTTCGTCAGCGCCACTGCGCTCAGAACGTCGACAATAGCTAAGATTGATTACTCACACCCTTATGTTCAGGGTCTAGACAGCGAAACGGCCGACGTCGATCGACGGGGGATTTAAAACAGGGGTTACTATTCACAACTTAAGTTGTGGGGCCCGCTCGGATCTTTGCTGATTTCTGGATAATCCGACCATTGGATCGAAAACATATGTATATAAATCTTTCATGTTTCGACGAGACGGTTGCAATGGTGATTTCGGATTTTCGAGATCAGGCCCCGATCAAAAGTCGATATTTTAGGGTCACTACTGCACCACTAATAGTTCAATTTTACTATTTAATAACTCAGGCAATTATTTTAAACTTAATTTTCAGATTTTAAAATCACGGTTACTACAAGAACCACTTGACTTTTACTATCATTGCAATTAGCGAACTAGAATTTAAGTGTGACCCAACAATTTATCAGCTACGACAACCAAGTTCATTGCGTTGAGTTTTTTACAAATTTTACTAAGGTAGTGTTTAGCTGGGGAATAAAGCATGAAATAAGGCATCGTTTGGGATTGGATATAAGGGGGAGGGGGGGGGGGGGATAAAGGGGTTATCCCCCCTCTTATACCCAAACACTTATTTGGGGGGTTGGGAACGGTCGTTCCCATATAACCCGCTTGGGGTGGGATAACCCGCTTGGGGTGGGAACAACTGTTCCCACCACATGGTGGAACAACTCCACCGGTGGAGTAGTTCCACCGGCTGTTTTATTTTTTATTTTCATTTTTTTTTAATTAAAAAATTTTAAATTATAAGATATTTAAATTTATAAAATTTAAAATTTATTTTTTTTATTTTATAAATTTTAAAATTTTTAACTTACTTTTTAATAAAGCTAAAAATATAATTTTTTTATAATTTTTCAAAAATTTATTAATTTTAAAATTTTTAAATTTATGCAAATTTTTGTATAAATTTTTTAAAATTTATACTAATTTTAAAAATAAAATTTTTGCTTCTACTTTTGTAATTTTTTGAGACAATTAAAATTAAAATTTTTAATATTTATAAATTTTTAAATTTTAAATTTTATAGCTTTTAAAATTTTTAACTTTAATTTTTAATAAATTTATCAATTTATAAAAATTTAAATTTTATAATTTTTTCAATTTATACATATTTTTAAATTTTAAATTTTAATTTTTAATAAATTTATACCAAATTTTTAAAATTTTTAAATTTTTAAATTTATACCTATTTTTATATACAAAATTTTGAATTTTAAAAAAATTATAAATTTTCAAAAACTAAAATTTTTTTAATAATTTTTTATTTATATAAGTAAAATATAAATTTTAATAAATTTTTTAATAAATATTTTAAATTAAATATTTAAAATCATATCAGTAAAATTTTTATCTTAATTAAAATTTTAGTCCTCTCCATTTTTCTTATTACAGTTTAACTTATCAAAAATAATTTTTCTTATTCCCGGTACAACTCTTATATTCAACCAAACATAAAATTATTTTAATTCCTACTTATACCTGAACTTATACATATTCCAGAAATAACAAGTTTTCGCTTATACCCGAACCAAACGCAGCCTAAAAATGCATTAGCCTAAAAATGCATTAGGTCCAATAACCTTTTAATTCTGTTTTCGCGCTTAACTCGTACTAAAAAAACTCCAACTAGCTTGAAACTTCACCAGATCCATAGAAATAGTCCTTCTTGCTAGTTTTCACCAAAACTCCGCTATTTACAGAAGACCAGTTTATTACACAATATCTGCACCGTTAATGCAATATGTGATAATTGAACTCGTGCCATTGGTTTTGATACCACTTGTCAGTTCATTGGCGCTAATCATGATTTTAAAAGTTTGAATTATTAAAAAGATGCAACCATTTTACTTAGTGGCACAAATACAATGTCCATAAGTCTCGATTGTAACTTTGCCTTATTAGCCTCTTGCCATTTTGATCAAGACTCTGCCCAATCCGATCTTTTGCTGTTTTCAACGGAACTCAGCTTGATCTAGCCTTCCGCTAAGAGGCAAGGCTCTGACGTTTTTAAGCCAGCGCTTATGTCTTCTCTTTGTCTTCCTTTTTCTATTAGAGCAAGGTAAGTCTATTGAACTTAAGGTGTTCGACGAAATGAACACAAGATTTATTCCATTCATAATTCTTTTTATACTGTGTGCATGTATAGTCTGTAAGAAAAAAAAGCTCTAGAACCACTTGAATTTTACTATCATTGCAATTAGCGAACTAGAATTTAAGTGTGACCCAACAATTTATCAGCTACGACAACCAAGTTCATTGCGTTGAGTTTTTTACAAATTTTACTAAGGTAGTGTTTAGCTGGGGAATAAAGCATGAAATAAGGCATCGTTTGGGATTGGATATAAGGGGGAGGGGGGGGGGGGGGGGGGGGGGGGGGGGGGGGGATAAAGGGGTTATCCCCCCTCTTATACCCAAACACTGATTTGGGGGTTGGGAACGGTCGTTCCCATATAACCCGCTTGGGGTGGGATAACCCGCTTGGGGTGGGAACAACTGTTCCCACCACAAGGTGGAACAACTCCACGGTGGAGTAGTTCCACCGGCTGTTTTATTTTTTATTTTCATTTTTTTTAATTAAAAAATTTTAAATTATAAGATATTTAAATTTATAAAATTTAAAATTTATTTTTTTTATTTTATAAATTTTAAAATTTTTAACTTACTTTTTAATAAAGCTAAAAATATAATTTTTTTATAATTTTTCAAAAATTTATTAATTTTAAAATTTTTAAATTTATGCAAATTTTTGTATAAATTTTTTAAAATTTACACTAATTTTAAAAATAAAATTTTTGCTTCTACTTTTGTAATTTTTTGAGACAATTAAAATTAAAATTTTTAATATTTATAAATTTTTAAATTTTAAATTTTATAGCTTTTAAAATTTTTAACTTTAATTTTTAATAAATTTATCAATTTATAAAAATTTAAATTTTATAATTTTTTCAATTTATACATATTTTTAAATTTTTAATTTTAATTTTTAATAAATTTATACCAAATTTTTAAAATTTTTAAATTTTTAAATTTATACCTATTTTTATATACAAAATTTTGAATTTTAAAAAAATTATAAATTTTCAAAAACCAAAATTTTTTTAATAATTTTTTATTTATATAAGTAAAATATAAATTTTAATAAATATTTTAAATTAAATATTTAAAATCATATCAGTAAAATTTTTATCTTAATTAAAATTTTAGTCCTCTCCATTTTTCTTATTACAGTTTAACTTTCCAAAAATAATTTTTCTTATTCTTGGTACAACTCTTATATTCAACCAAACATAAAATTATTTTAATTCCTACTTATACCTGAACTTATACATATTCCAGAAATAACAAGTTTTCGCTTATACCTGAACCAAACGCAGCTTAAAAATGCATTAGCCTAAATATGCATTAGGTCCAATAACTTTTAATTCTGTTTTCGCGCTTAACTCGTACTAAAAAAACTCCAACTAGCTTGAAACTTCACCAGATCCATAGAAATAGTCCTTCATGCTAGTTTTCACCAAAACTCCGCTATTTGCAGAAGACCAGTTTATTACACAATATCTGCACCGTTAATGCACTATGTGATAATTGAACTCGTGCCATTGGTTTTGATACCACTTGTCAGTTCATTGGCGCTAACCATGATTTTAAAAGTTTGAATTATTAAAAAGATGCAACCATTTTACTTAGTGGCACAAATACAATGTCCATAAGTCTCGATTGTAACTTTGCCCTATTAGCCTCTTGCCATTTTGATCAAGACTCTGCCTAATCCGATCTTTTGCTGTTTTCAACGGAACTTAGCTTGATCTAGCCTTCCGCTAAGAGGCAAGGCTCTGACGTTTTTAAGCCAGCGCTTATGTCTTCTCTTTGTCTTCCTTTTTCTATTAGAGCAAGGTAAGTCTATTGAACTTAAGGTGTTCGACGAAATGAACACAAGATTTATTCCATTCATAATTCTTTTTATACTGTGTGCATGTATAGTCTGTAAGAAAAAAAAGCTCTAGAACCACTTGAATTTTACTATCATTGCAATTAGCGAACTAGAATTTAAGTGTGACCCAACAATTTATCAGCTACGACAACCAAGTTCATTGCGTTGAGTTTTTTACAAATTTTACTAAGGTAGTGTTTAGCTGGGGAATAAAGCATGAAATAATGCATCGTTTGGGATTGGATATAAGGGAGAGAGGGGGGGGGGGATAAAGGGGTTATTGTAGCGACCCGGCCCACTAGCAATAATAACTCGTTGGGCCCAAACCACAGCCCAAAATGCTTAAGCCCAGTTATTATTACTAGTGTCCAAGTCTCATATAAACCCAATGACAAATCCATCCACATCCGATGTGGGACTATTGGGGGCGTCACAGACTCCCCCCGTTTAGGCCTGACGTCCTCGTCAGCCCAAACACACACACACACAAGCCCAAGATCACCAGGCGATGTGAGACTCGTCTCGCTAGCCCTGTCATCTAGACCCAGACTCAGCCGAGACTCGCCACACACTTCCGGCTGGTTATTGGCTCTGATACCAAATGTAGCGACCCGGCCCACTAGCAATAATAACTCGTTGGGCCCAAACCACAGCCCAAAATGCTTAAGCCCAGTTATTATTACTAGTGTCCAAGTCTCATATAAACCCAATGACAAATCCATCCACATCCGATGTGGGACTATTGGGGGCGTCACAGTTATCCCCCCTCTTATACCCAAACACTTATTTGGGGGGTTGGGAACAGTCGTTCCCATATAACCCGCTTGGGGTGGGATAACCCGCTTGGGGTGGGAACAACTGTTCCCACCACAAGGTGGAACAACTCCACCGGTGGAGTAGTTCCACCGGCTGTTTTATTTTTTATTTTTATTTTTTTTAATTAAAAAATTTTAAATTATAAGATATTTAAATTTATAAAATTTAAAATTTATTTTTTTTATTTTATAAATTTTAAAATTTTTAACTTACTTTTTAATAAAGCTAAAAATATAATTTTTTTATAATTTTTCAAAAATTTATTAATTTTAAAATTTTTAAATTTATGCAAACTTTTGTATAAATTTTTTAAAATTTATACTAATTTTAAAAATAAAATTTTTGCTTCTACTTTTGTAATTTTTTGAGACAATTAAAATTAAAATTTTTAATATTTATAAATTTTTAAATTTTAAATTTTATAACTTTTAAAATTTTTAACTTTAATTTTTAATAAATTTATCAATTTATAAAAATTTAAATTTTATTATTTTTTCAATTTATACATATTTTTAATTTTTTAATTTTATTTTTTAATAAATTTATACCAAATTTTTAAAATTTTTAAATTTATAAATTTATACCTATTTTTATATACAAAATTTTGAATTTTAAAAAAATTATAAATTTTCAAAAACCAAAATTTTTTTAATAATTTTTTTTTATATAAGTAAAATATAAATTTTAATAAATTTTTAATAAATATTTTAATTTAAATATTTAAAATTATATCAGTAAAATTTTTATCTTAAATTAAAATTTTAGTCCTCTCCATTCTTCTTATTACACTTTAACTTACCAAAAATAATTTTTCTTATCCCCGGTACAACTCTTATATTCAACCAAACACAAAATTATTTTAATTCCTACTTATATCTGAACTTATACATATTCCAAGAATAACAAGTTCGCTCATAACCGAACCAAACGCAGCCTAAAAATGCATTTGGTTATGAATGAAAACTACGGTTCTCGTCTTTTTAAAAACAAGCTGGTTCAAGGTTGAGTTCAAATCTATTTTTATATTTATTCTAAAAAAAAAGTAATCGTCTTAAATATATTTTTTATAAAATCGATATTTTTTTAAATATATCCTCAAAAATACTAAAAATAAGGGTATATATATATATATATATATATATATATATATATATATATATATATATATATATATATATATATATATATATATATATATATATAGAAGTGCTAGGTGTACACCCCAAATGGGGTGTACATCCTACACCCACCCCATCTTGGGGTGGGTATTCATCCACTCGTCACATCATGTGACGAGTGGAATTCACCCACCCCTAGGATGGGGTGGGTGTAAGATGTACACCCCATTTGGGGTGTACATCTAGCATTTTCCATATATATATATGGGAAATGATACTTGTACACCCATTTCGGGGTGTATATCACACACCCCACCCATCCAATGGGTGGGGTGTGATGATGGGTCAATCGATGTGACCCGTAAAAGATATCGCCACCATTAAAATAGTGGAGGTGTATGATATACACCCCTTCGGGGTGTACATGTAGCATTGCTCTATATATATATATATAAATCTTATCAAAATATATTTAAAATACTTAGAATCTGTTTAGCAAATTCCTAATATATATAAAAAAATTTACAAGTTTTAAGAAACATAACAAAAATTATTCTTCAATTTTTTTATATTTTTTTATAGCATGATCAAATATGTTTAAATTATTTTTATATTTTTACTTATAATATTTGACAATCATTAAAGAAAAGATCTTTTACTTTCAAATGTATAATAATAATAATAATATAAATAATTTTACAAGTCTTTAGAAACATAATAAAAATTATTTTTAAATTATTTTTATAATTTTTTTTATAGCATGATTAAAGAGGCTTAATTTATTTATATATATATTTTTATAATATTTGACAATTATTAAAGCGAAGATCTTTATACTTTCAAATATATATAAAAATAATAATAATAATATATTTTATTTGTTTTTTTTTATTATTATTTTCTTAAGACTCTTGGCTTGAATTCAACGGTTATATATTCCGGACGCGATCGTTGGACGCAGTAAATCGTTTTCCTTCACTGCGCTTCTCCTTCAATCAAGCTCAAACCCTGCACTTCTTCTTCTTCTTTTTCAGTTTTTTTTCTTGCTTTTCTGGTCCTGTGACAGAGGAAGAGAGAGAAAGCGAACGAGATGGAGGAACCCTCTCGCACAGTCCGCACCCTCCCACATCGACATCGACATCGGGCGATTCTGCTGTGTCTCCACATCCTCGTGCTCTGCGCGTCCCCTGCAGCTTCCTCCGCCGACGCCGGGACGTCCATCTTGACGGGCGGCAGCGGCACCAGCCTCAGCCGCATCGCGTGGGACACCAACATCACCCTCCTCGGCGAGGCGTCCCTCAAGAACGGCAGCATCAGCCTCACCAGCGACACCCTCACCACCGGCATTGGCGCCGGCCGAGCCCTCTACTCCCGCCCCGTCCGCTTTCTTGATCCCGCCACCGGCGCCCCGGCCTCCTTCGCCACCTGCTTCGCCTTCTCCATCGTCCCCTCCCTCTCCGCCCAGCTCCCCTGCATCCCCTCCTTCGGCGACGGCCTCGCCTTCCTCCTCACCTCCGACCCCCACTTCCTCGGCGCCGCTCACGGCTTCTTGGGCCTCTTCTCATCCTCCACCGCCGCCGACGACGCCCACGGCCCCACCACCGTCGCCGTCGAGTTCGACACCAACCTCGACCCCCAGCTCGGCGACAACAACGACAACCACGTCGGCGTCGACGCCGGCTCCATCTTCTCCACCGCCTCCGCCCCCGCGTCCCACGCCGGCGTCGACCTGAAGGAGGGCGTGCTGATGACGGCGTGGGTGGACTACCGCGCCGCCCGGAAGAGGCTCCGGGTGTGGCTTGGCTACTCGCGCTCGCGGCCCCCGCGCCCTCTCCTCGTCGCCACCGTCGACCTCTCCGCCCTCCTCCACGAGTTCATGTACGTCGGCTTCTCCGCCTCCAACGGCCGCGGCGCCGCCCTTCACCTCGTCGAGAGATGGAGCTTCCGCACCTTCGGCTTCTCCTCTTCGTCCGCTCCCCCATCATCTTCACCAGGCAACGTCAGCGGCAGCGGCAGCGGCCATGAATTCCAAAATCCTGGCGATGACATCAGTCCGCCTCCGCCTCCCTCTCCCATTCGGCCTGCCAAGCCGACGGTAAATATCCGGTTGGGCCCGGTCTTCGGGGGCATTGCCGGCTTTCTTTTCTTGATAGCAGCGACCGCGGCGGCTCTATGGTGGCATTTCCGATGCAATGGGGAATGCGGCGGCTGCGACTGGGACTGCGGCGCTGATGAGGAGGCCAGGAGCAGGAGCAGGAACAGGAACCGGAGCCGGAGCCGGAGCGGAACCAATTCGGTTAATGGCGAACCGGCGAGAGTGCCTACGAGGATCTCTCTGGACGAGGTAATGTCGGCGACCGGAGGATTCCACGACAGCAATATTCTTGACCATGGCGACTCTGCCACAGTGTACCAAGGAGTGCTCGGCTCCGGGTCGAAGGTCGCCGTCAAACGCTTCGGCCGCGTGGAGAATTTCACCAGCACGTTCGCCGCCGAGCAGGCCGCCGTCATCGCCAGCTGCCGGCACCAAAACCTGGTTCCCCTCGCAGGCTGGTGCCGCGAGAAGAACGAGCTCGTCTTCATCTACGAGTTCATGCCCAACGGCACCCTCGACCGCGCCCTGCATTATTCATCCGATCATCGCGCGGCGGCATTACTCCCGTGGGGCGTCCGGAAGAACATCGTCCTCGGCGTCGCCTCCGCTCTCGCGTTCCTGCACGACAAATGCGAGAAAAAGATCGTGCACCGAGACGTTAAGGCGTGCAACATCCTCCTCGACGCCGACTTCAACGCCAAGCTCGGGGATTTCAGGCTCGCACGACTCAACACCCGCAACAGCATCGACAGCAGCAACAACAGCAGCTGCACTCAGCAGTCGTCCCAGCCGGCCGGCACCGTTGGGTACATGGCCCCGGAGTACGTCCACACGGGAGTGGCCAGCGAGAAATCAGACGTGTACAGCTTCGGGGTGGTGGCGCTGGAGGTGGCGACGGGGCGGAGGCCGGTGGACAAAGGGTTGGTCCTAGCCGACTGGGTCTGGGAACTGTGGGGCCGTCGGAGGCTCATGGAGGCAGCGGATCCCCGGCTGCACGGGCAGTTCTGCGAGGAGGAGATGGCGCGGATGCTGATTGTCGGCCTCAGCTGCAGCCACCCTGACAGCAAGAAAAGGCCGAGAATGAGGAAGGCCATCAGAATGCTACACGGTAATGCGCCGCTGCCATCCTTACCAGCTCGGAAGCCGGCGCCTGTCAGGCTGCTGTCTCAGCTGCCGCCGCAGGCTTCGTCGTCCAGGACCGCCCAAGGTACGTGCTCCCGATCATCCAGTGATGCTAGCACTGCATACTTCAGTTGCAGCTAGCAGAGTAAGTATATATATATATATATATATTCCTATAGGATAAATTGCATGTTTAGCACTCAAAAGAATGAGGCTACCGTCACTTTGGATTCGTATTTTAATTTGTTATAATTTTTTATTTAAATTTTTGGAATGTTGTTCTAATTAAATTCTAGGCTAAATATTAATAAATGAATAACGTAAAAATGATATAACAATATTGTTATTGATAATGCGCTAACATTTAAGACATCATATCACTTTTCTATTACGTTAATAATTCAGATGTCATATCATTTTTACATCATTGATACATCAATATTTAGTCAATTAAATTGAATTGTAAAACTTAATTAGAATCATTTTAAAAATTTAAATTAGAAATTATAATAAATTAAAACTTAAGAACTAAAATGACATCCGACTTATAGTTTTAGATCATATGTGCAATTTACTTTATTTCTATACTTATAACAACTATGGGAAAAAAAAAAAATGCGGGATCTAAAAAAAAAATTCGGTCATACAATACTTTATGTTTAATCAGAAAGCCTTTGCCTTCATTTGTAGTCTTTTTTGTTTTTCTTTTTTTTGTTGAAGAAATAATCACGCGACTTATTTTCTTATGAGTGATGCTAGATCTACAATAGAAAATAAATTGTAATTCTATAATATTCTCATCCAAGAGTTATTTTTTTTCTAAAAAAAAAAAAATTATCAGATAATACCTATTGTTTAATCAAAAAATCTTCATTTATAATCTTTTCTGTTGAAGTATTTTACAATCCAAAATGAATTATATTAATCCTGTAATACTCTCATCTGAAAACTAATTTTGACCTTCTATCTTATTATTGTCATTTTTATTTCTATTTGGTTTTATTTTGCTACTCTATTTTTCTGTTTCTATTTGGTTTTATTTGGCAGAAATCAATTCTCTAGTTTGTAGTTTATCAATTTTACATGTTGAAGAAAATGCATGTTGTTGGAGCTTTACACCTGAATCATTTGTTCTCTTCTTGATGCTTCACACTTGAATGTGATTGAGCTATTTCATCCATGACTTTCCCATGCAAACCTCTCAGTTTTGCATGACAAGTATATGTTTGGGAAAAATACAATGCAATTACAGTCTGCAACACATTCTTGACTCTCATTGACTGAAAAATTGCAATTTATGCATATATTACTATGCAACACTCAATCTGAGCTTCTTCGAAAGTCACCTAAAACCATACTAGCAGTTTTGCCCCTTATTTTTTTTCTCACTATTTCTTACTTACTCTCTCTCTCTCTCTCTCTCTCTCTCTCTCTCTCTCTCTCTCTCTCTCTCTCTCTCTCTCTCTCTCTCTCTCTCTCTCTTCTTTCTTTTTTTTTTTCCAGATTTTCTTATGTTCCGTTTGTTTTCTTCCTGATGCTTCACACCTGAATGTGATTGCGATATTTCATCGATGACTTCCTATGTAAACCTTCCAATTATGTTGCAAGACATGTATATTTTTTAGAAAATCCAGCGGGTTTATAGCTTGCAACACATTGTTGAAGCTCTCATTGATTGAAAAATTGCGATTTTGCAAGTGGCACAATTATAATGTGGCTTGGATGGCTGTATAGCAACCGCTACACAAGAAAATAAGCTCTTTAGCCAATTAAATAAGAAATATTTTTGTTGCCAGCCCCTTCGACTTTTTGTATATATATGTGATGACTCTACTACAACCTTGATACTTCTTTTCCTGAACAATTTATGCCCTCTTTCATTTGCTTAGATTTTTTGGGGGGCGATGATCATACATAAAAATAGCAGCAATTTTGGACGGTCTTAGGCAATTAATTACTAGTTGGGCAATGTTGGCACGCGAATAAAGAACTGATAATTGGATGGCTTTTCCCAACCGATTGTTGGTTGACCAACTAGTTTTCATTGTTTGCTGCTAATTTGGAGAAAATGTACTATATAACCTGCATCTGATGTTTTTGCTCCAAATCGGATTGCTTCTTAGGAGCGGTTTTTTTTTATTCCTTGGGCTCACTGGTTGTGCATGCTACCTGAGCATAAAAATACTGAGATTTTTTTATGGCCTTTGGCAATCGATTGCTGCTTCCAAAATAATAACGGATGAAAAAAAAAAAAAAGACTTTGATTTTCTATTCTTTCTTTTGATTGAGTAGAAAAATTATCTGAGCCTTACATTTTTACTTCGTTTTTTTACTTTCCTTTTTTTAAATCCTCAACTTGATTTTCAGTTAGAAACTGGGTGACCTATAATTCAAAAGATAAGTTGACTTTCAAGTAGAAACTGGGTGAGTAATAATTCAAATGTTGTTTGTCGTCCTGTCGAGTCCTACTTTCTCCTCAATTGTTTACTTCTACACTTGGTAATTTTTGTTTCCCTACCCAAGCTGCTACCTTCATTTGTTCTGTGATGTATATTTTGCAACTTTTTATTTGAATTTCAACCTTCAATTTATAAAGTAATCTCAAGAGAAGGGTCACATTTTAGTTTTCTACAAAAGTAGTCCCAAGAGAAAGCTCAGAGGTTATTTAGCTTCCATTTCTAAGATTTATGTTAAAGATTCAAAAGTTTGTTCTAAAATTCTAAGATTATCTTTTTTGCTTTGTTTTTTTATTATGCATGTTTCCTTCTAACTAAGACAATAACGATAAGAACAAATGACATCAAACAATCTCTTCTTGCTTCACTTTTATCACACATGCTATTCTATTCTTATCCCAATTTTGGCAAAAGAATCTGTGCTAAATAGGAACCTATAATCATCACTTCTTTTCATGCCCCTATTTTTTAAAAAACCATAATTACTTTGTGTTCCTCTCTTTTTCTCTATTTATTATGAATGCATCGTTCTTACTCTATTCTTTACTTCATGTTTGCATTTCATGTTGGCTTAAACTTGGATGAACAAATTATGCATGAGATAAAATATTATCCCAGCATCTTACCTATTTTTATGTTATCTTTTTAATTGAACACAAGTATTTGGTTTCTTTGCCATCAAACGTATAAATTTGTATATAATGTACTTGCAATGACATTAGTCTTTACTCTTTACTAAACAAACCATGAGAATGAATTCATTCTACACATTTCCTGTAGTCTATTAGTTGTTGGAATATCTACCCTTCTCGATAAAATAATGGAAAAATCATGTGAATCCTACTTTTGTTAACTCATGGTGAGCACACTTTGGATGGCGTGGCCTACACGTAGACGGTTGCTCTGATCTACCTTCATTTTCGCTCCAGTTTACAAAATACTCTTTTCATAATTAAAGACTGGTTGTCTTTCTGATCTACCTTTATTTTCACTGCAGTTTACAAAATACTTTTTTCGGTAACCAATTGCTGCTTGCCCAATAATAATACATGAAAAAAAAATACTTTTGATTTCCTACTTTTTCTTTGGATTGAATAGAGAAATTATGTGAGCCTCATATTTTTACTCTCTTTTTTTTTTAACCAAATGCAAGAGTTGGTATTTTTATGAATCCGTGTTTTACCGTATTCCTATCTGTATTGGTATCTAAATTTCAAATATAACATACAATTGCATCCTCATTTCTCTTCCTCATTACTAAATGCATTCGACATCTAAGCACTTACTTTCTATATGTGTAGACCCCCAGGTCATACTTCTTAAGCAACAAATATATAGATAGCTTTTTGTAAGATTGATATATAAATATGTATGAGTGAGCACACACACACGCAGTGTGCCCAGTGATGCCAAACAAATTCAATCTGGACAAAACGAAGGTAGAGAAATAACTCGATCCTCAATTCTTTACTTCTATACTTGCTAATTTCTATCTTTTCACCCAATCATTCATCTTCAGTTGTTATGTGATGTATAATTTGGATTTTTTTATCTGAATTTCAGTCTTCTATTTACTTTTAGAATTGAACGAGGTTTACTATTTGTTCAGTTTCATATTTTTTTTTCTCTATTATTCTATAGTTTTTCTCTATTACTCTATAACTTACAGTGTTTAGATTTAATTCCTTCAGTTCTCCCTTTGAGTTACAATTTCTGTTTTCATGTTGATTTTTTGCATCCAGTGATGACTCTACTACAACTCTGATACTTCTTTTCCTGTTGAATTTAAGCTCCTTTTCATTTTCTTTGTTTTTTGGAGGGGCGATGATGATACATAAAAATGACAACAATTTTGGACTGCGGATCCCCGGCTGCACGGGCAGTTCTGCGAGGAGGAGATGGCGTGGATGCTGATCGTCGGCCTCAGCTGCAGCCACCCTGACAGCAAGAAAAGGCCGAGAATGAGGAAGGCCATCAGAATACTGCACGACACAGCGCCGCTGCCATCTCTACCAGCTCGGAAGCCGGCTGTCAGGCTGCTGTCTCAGCTGCCGCTGCAGGCTTCGTCGTCGACGACCGCCTAAGATACGTGCTCCCAATCATCCGGTGATGCTAGCACTGCCTACTTAAGTTGCAGCTAATAGAGCACGTATATGGATGTATATTCCAATGGGATAAATAAATTGCCTGTTTAGCACTCAAACAATGAGGCCAGTGTAATATTCCACTGATATTTTAATAATATGTTATAATTTTTTACTCAAATTTTTAAATTTACTATAATTAAATTTTATAATATAATTTAGTTGGACTAAATATTAATATTTTATTAATATAAAAATAATATAATAATATTGTGATTGATAATGCGCGAATAATCAAAATATCATATTATTTTTATATTATTGATGCGTCAATAAATTATTATGTCATGTCATTTTTACATTATCGATATATTAATATTTAGTTAATTAAATTGAATTATAAAACTAAAAATAATTTTAAAAATTTAAATAAAAAATTATAATAAATTAAAATTTAAAAATTAAAATGACACATGCCTTGTAGTATTAGATCATAGGTGCTATTTATTTTATTCCAATATTTGTAACAACTACCAAAAATATTGATAGATCTTAAAAAAAAAAAAAAAAAACATTGGGTCAAACAGTATCTGATGTTCAATTAGAGATTCTTTGCCTTTATTTGTAGTCTTTTTTGTTTTTTTGTTGAAGAAATAATTACGCCACTTATTTTTTGATGAGTGATACAATCGAAAATAAATTGTAATTCCATAATATTCTCATCCAAAAGTTATTTTTTAAAACAAAAAAAAAATAGTTTTTTAAAACTAAAAAGATAGTTTTTTTTTATCGGATAATACCTAATGTTTAATCAAAAAGCCTTTATTTATACTCTTTTTTGTTGAAATATTTTGCAAACCAAAATAAATTATATATATATATATATATATATATATATATATATATATATATATATATATATATATATATATATATATTGAGAGAAATATAGCATACTAAACTAGGCTTCGAACACGGTATTTCGGATATCAACCATCTCTTTTGCTACTTGCACTAGAAACGGTTGATCAAAAAATAAATAAATAGATATTACTATTTTATCAAAAAATAAACGATTGACCAAAATAAATTATATTAATCCTGTAATACTCTTATTTGATAACTAATCTTTATCTACTATTTTATCATTAATTGTCATTTTTTTTTTCAAACCAAATAGGTATTAGTACTTGGATGAGTGAGAGTAGAAATTACTTTTTTTTTTAAAAAAAAAATTGTTTTATCATAGCCTTATGCTGCATTGCTGTGGTGTGTTTCATTGAATGAGTCAGCAAGGGGATGGTTTTCAAAAGATGTAATCTTACTCTCTTGGGATGTGATCAATAGGTCACTGACCATATTTGGCTAGTTATTCTATATTTTTGTAAAAAATAAAACTAAAAATTGATAAAAGATTACTCTATATATATAAAGTGAGTGAGAGAGAGAGAGAGAGAGAGAGTTAGGTTGGAATACTATAAATAGCACCAAGTAATTGGTGCTATTAATTTTTTAGCATTTGGATTAAGAAATATGCAGTTAGAATAATAGTGGTGCCCTAGGATTTTGTTGGTTGGTTGAATAGTAAAAGTTCTAGGAAACTGCTATAATCTCAACCGCACATTCTTTCGTTCAAAGATTGAAAACTCGGTAGTACTAATTGGTTGGTACTATCGATAGTATTCCAGCCGGACTCTCTCTAGAGAGAGAGAGAGAGAGTAGAGCTTATATTTTTAAAAGTACAAGCCCAACTATGTTTGTGAATTTTTTTATTATTGGATTTGTATTAAGATTTGTGCTATTGTAAAGTCAACTAAAGAGAGAGAAAAAGAAAGTACAATAGCACAAATCTCAATACAAATTCAATGGTAAAAAATTTACAAACATAATTGAATTTGTGCTTTTGAAAGTATATAAGCTCTACTATATATATATAGTCCGACTTCATGTCCATACCAAGAAAAGGCACCCTCTAGACCAACGCTCAAATGATCTAGCTAACTGGCGACGTCCTTGTCCCGTTCCCATGCCTCACCGGTGGTAGATGGCTCTGAAAAATAACGATCACAAAAAATAGAAACTTAAAGTAAATTTTCAGTATGTGCAATCACCAAAATGGCGCTTTACATTCACTCGATCCAAAGAAGGAATTTGTAGAATAATCATAGTAAATAATACATCTATTCCTACAATAAAAATGCAAGAAAGAAAGATACAATTACGATGCCTCAGTTGTATATACAATATGCCACAATACTACACCATGTCATTGGTTTACTTGCTTGCCCCAAATTAACTCATCTTTAACCAACCGCTTAGTTTGGTTTTACTTCTTACAATATAATTCATGGAGAGACGAAGGCAATCAGCATCCCTCCAATCGATAGGTACTTAATGTCGAAGGTTGTTGTAAAATGAGGGTGAAAAATATTAACGGCAATTTTACAAACACTTGGTGGGCAATTTTATAATTCACACTCTAAACACCCAAATGGTGATCCAAGCACCAGAGCAATATCAATAAAAATTAAACCACAAGAACACAATGATTTTACGTGGTTTAGTTATGCCTATATCCGTGGGAGAACAAACAAAAAAAATTTCACTACCATATCATAAAGATTATAAGAGAGATACAAATAGGAGAAATACCACCTTTCCTCAAAGACAAAAAGAAACTCCAACAATCTCTAATTCTATCTAAATAGTGCAAACCACACATCACAAGGAAGATCTCATCTCCTTCTTGATAGAACAAAGATAAAACCAAAACCCTAGGGTTTTCTCTTTTCTCCCACTTTTTTTTCTCTCTATATATTTTTCTTAATATTCTAATCACCCGTACTTTAGCTTTTAAAAGATAAAGCTATTAAATATGAGCCGTTGGATCAAAAAAATTATGATCCAAAGGTTTACAAGTAAGAGGCCCAAATATATTGTAATGTACCAGATTTATGGTATATAAATAAATATAAATAAAAATGGTATGAAATACTATTTTTATTGAATTCAGAGAAAACTACAAAATTATGATTTACTCAAAATAGGGGAGAATGTAGTACACCGATCTCCGCAGAATGGCGAAACTCAGCAAAAATAGTTGTAACACATTTCAAATGTAATTACAAGTGAGTTGTAAGCATTTCGAATCGACGCAAAGGCCGTTGAGTCGAAAAGTGAGTTGTAGTTGAGAATTTGAAGTTTCAAATTCTAAAGCTTAAGTTCGCCGATTTCTGCGAAGTGGCGAAACTCAGCAAAAATACTTGTAACACATTTCAAATGTAATTACAAGTGAGTTGTAAGCATTTCGAATCGACGCAAAGGCCGTTGAGTCGAAAAGTGAGTTGTAGTTGAGAATTTGAAGTTTCAAATTCTAAAGCTTAAGTTCGCCGATTTCTGCGAAGTGGCGAAACTCAGCAAAAATACTTGTAACACATTTCAAATGTAATTACAAGTGGGTTGGAAGCATTTCGAATCGACGCAAAAGCCGTTGAGTCGAAAAGTGAGTTGTAGTTGAGAGTTTGAAGCTTCAAATTTGCAAAACTTAAGTTCTCGTCCGCCGAATTCACAAAAGGGCGAAATGCGGCGAAAAGACTTGTAACATATTTTAAATATGATTACAGTCGAGTTCGGTGCGTTCCGGACCGACGCGAAGGGCATCGGGTCGAAAAGTGACTTGAACCCCGAGGACTCAGCGAAAATTTAGAGATTCTGAATTCTGTGATCGCGAAGCTTTTTCGGAGCCCTGTTTCGAAGATGTAGAGTAATCAAAAAATTCAAAAGAAATCGTGGGGTGTCTCAGAAAATTTTCTTGATTAAAAAGGGTGAAATGCCGAGGTGAGCAATTGGAGGAAAATAGGAGAACGAAGCGAAGAAAAATTCTTCGTGAATTCTGAAACTGCAGTTTTTAAGAGTGCAGTTGATCGCGAAGCTTTTTCGGGGCTCTCTTTCGAGGGCTTAGAGTAGCTCAAAAATTTAAAAGAAATCGTGGAGAGTTTAAGAAAAATTCGTAGAATAAAGGGGAGAAGAAAAATTGAAATTTTGATCTCCCAGTTGACGGCAAAATGCGGAGAAAAAGGGGTATCCAAATTTGCCCTCTGCAGGAGCAAACTGCAGGAATTGGGATAAATTGGGAATTTCTTTTGTAAGTTGGGGCATTTTAGTAAATTTACTATTCCCCCCTGCTACGGCATTTTGGTGTTGGCATATTTCGTGAGTCAAGTCAGTGAGTTGAGTCGGAGTCTTAAAGGGATCAAATTGTCAATCAGCAATCAAAGACTTAGAGAAGATTCAACAAGAGCTCAAGTTGACACTCAGTGTCTTGAGTCTTGAAGATTGATGTTGAAGAATTGTGGATCAGTTACATCAATCTCAAGAAGAAAGTATTCAAAAGGATCAGGTATGGTTAACTAAATAATTTTGGTGATCCGAATACTTTCTTATAGTGTAGAAACACTTGGAAGAATTTTTAATTGCATAAAAATCAAAAACTGGACATGGGGCTTGTTCAGGATCCGGATCAGATGATCCAATCCGGATCCCGAAGGGTATTAGTTCATGTGCAAATCCAATCCGGATCCAAGCCTATTCTGATCCGGATCTCGAACATTGGATGTTGCTGAAATTCATGAACGATCCGGATCGGGAAGTTCAATCCGGATCCCGAACCCTTGGTTTTCTGGAATTGTCTATCACGCTACGACGATCCGGATCGCAGTAAATCCGATCCGGATCGCCGTCGTAAAAAACTCCAGAAAAGGTAGTTTTTGATGCTTATCTCTTTCCAAAGGTTTCTAAACTATAAATAGATACTTAGGGTTTCTCAAGAACGCGGGTTCTCTACCGATTAATTAATTAACCACTTGAGAGCAACCCTAGAGGCTAGGTTTTTATCGTTCTTCTTTATAGCCTCTTTTAGGTCAATTCGACGGTTCTTTCAATAACATATCTTTTGTCGAATTGATCTAATCTTTGCTTAGAGATTTCTTCTACGGTTCCTCAATGAGAATCTAAGCAAAGGATCACCATCGAAGTCAATATTCTTATCGACTGAGTTTGCGTCGTGGATTCGACGTGGCATCGTGGATTCGGTGTGCTAAAGGCGTTTCGTGGATTCGAAACGTGTGCTCGTGGATTCGAGTGGCGTTCGTGGATTCGAACGTGTGCAGTGGACGTGCAAACGGTGGAGCGCGAGGTCCGAAGAAGTTGAAGGAGGGGTTAAATCCGTGGAGACGGTAATCACCTTGTTATTCTTCTTTTCTTAATGGATTGTTATTGCGTGGACATCCAACCGGTCAGCGCAAGGTCCGAAGAAGCTGAAGGAGGGGTTGAGTCCGTGGAGTCGGTAATCACCTTGTTATTCTTCTATTCTTAGTGGATTGTTATTGCGTGTTGGTCCCGTGGTTTTTCTCCTGGATTGGAGTTTCCACGTAAATCTCGGTGTGCTGTTTTTATTTTCCGCATTGGTTTTTATTTTGCACTGAGATTTGGTTTTATAAGTATTACACCTATTCACCCCCCCTCTAGTTGTTTGATAGTACCTATTTAGATCCTTGTGGATCCTTATAAAAACCTACACCCCCAACTACCTCCCTGCAGGAGTAAATGCTCTCTCTCTCCCTCATTTGAAACTCACTCTCTCTCCCTCCCTCTTGAAAACCCACACCTCTCTCTCTCTTCGTTTCTCTGTTGGAGCAGGGAGAAAGAAAGGAGAAGAAGAATAGAGAAAGAGAAGAAGAAGAAGAAGAAGAAGAAGAAGTAGAGAAGATAATCTCCCTCCTTCTCTCAGTTCTTCAAAAATAGGTACTCTTCTCTTCCTCTTTCTCCTCTTTCTTGTGCAGGGAAAAGGAAAACAAAAAAAAAAAAAAAGATCTGCAGCAGCTGCTGCTACATTAGGCAGCAGCAGCTGCCAAGCAGCTACTCAGCTGCTGTTGCTGCTTGGCAGCAGCAGCTGCACCAGCAGCAGCAATGCTGCTGGCCAGCAGCTGCACCAGCAGCGGAATAGAAAAAAAGAAAAAAAAGGGCGGGGGGGGGGGGCGGTGCTTTGGCAGCTGCCATTGCAGCTGCCTTGGGCAGCTGGGGTGGCTGCGCATGGAACTAGGCAGCTGCCAAGCAGCTGCATGAGCAGCTGCATTGGCAGCTGGCCTAGCTGCTGCTGCTGCTTTGAGCAGCAGGTTTCAGCTGCTTATGCAGCTTAATTGGCTGCATAAGCAGCTGCAGGGCAGCGGCTGTGCAAGCTGCTGCCCAGCAGCAGGAGTTGATTGTACAAAAAAAAAAAAAAAAAAAAAAAAAAGAAGAAGAAAGAGGAAAAAAATTGAAAGGAAAAGAAAAGAAAAGAAGCGAATTTCTTCTTCTTCTCTTTCCTTCAATGAGCAAAAATCATAAATTGGGGGAATTGCTCAAATTGGGTTCTCTCCAATTTTTGAATACAAATTCTTGATTTTGCCAATGTACGAAATCGGTAAATTGGAGGAATTGCTCAAATTGAGTTTCTCTCCAATTTTTGAATGCAAATTCTTGATTTTGCCAATGTGCAAAATCGGTAATTGGAGGAGATTGCTCAAATTGAGTTTTTCTCAAAGTTTTGGAGCATTTTGCCCATGGACAAAGAGATCAAATTTCTCTTTGGTAGTTGGTCAAGATGGGAGTTATTTTCTCCCATTCTTATAAATTAATCCAAAAAGAGCCTCTTTGGGAAAAAATTAACCAAATAGGAGTTTTTTCCCTTTAAGTTGTCAAAGGGGTTTCTAGTTAAATTTTTATAGAAATATTAGATCATATGAGTCATTACTTCAAGACTTGCTTCTGTTTTAGGAAAATCTTGAAGATCAAAGGGACAGTTCTTGGTCTCTTTCAAAAACAAGGCGAAAAACCGAGGTGAGGATTCTACCGAAAATGGGTGACCTCTCCACTTTTTCCTCTACTTTTGATCTTGAAGCATTATAGTGAGCATGCTATAGTAGTGAGATTTTAATTGTGATTATGAAAGAGGAAAAAAAAAAGGAAAATAGGTGGATTATTTACATGTTTAAATGAACATAGAGGAAAATGTAATTTTGATTTATCTACATAGATGATGAATATTATTTATGATTGAGATGGAAATAATTGCATGCATAAGAAAGGAGTAATTATTTTATGATTGAGATCGTGTTAGGGTATAATCCTAGGAATCATGTGAAGCATAAGGAAAATGACATGTTGGTAGTAAGACTAGGAAAAAACCTAGATTCTGGGTTTAATGAGTGACTTCAAATTTAGGAGTTATCCTAGGATTGGATGAGTGGCATGGTCTTAGGTGATAACCTAAGGACACTGGATAGAGTGATCAACATAGAGTCAAGGAACTCTAGGACGGGTATGACATGGAACTTACGTAAAGGAAACCTAAGGTGAACTAGTGATCAATATAGAGTCAAGGAACTCTAGAATGAATGTGACATGGAACTTAGGTAAAGGAAACCTAAGGTGAACTAGTGATCAACATAGAGTCAAGGAACTCTAGAATGAGTGTGACATGGAACTTACGTAAAGGAAACCTAAGGTGAACTAGTGATCAACATAGAGTCAAGGAACTCTAGAATGAGTGTGACATGGAACTTAGGTAAAGGGAACCTAAGGTAAACTAGAGGAGTTTAAACTCACAGATAGGAAAATAGGAAAAATGGATCAAATGTGGAGACATGAAAGGGAAAACAGGAAATTAGAGTCAGTGTAACTCTAAGTTAATAATGGAACAGGAAAATAGAGTTAAGTTAACTCTAGGATTCAGCAAGGAATCAGGAAAATGGAATAAGATCCCAGGGTTAAAGAATTAAACAGATATAACCCTAGAAAGTCATAGGGTGTCTGGGCAAAGGGACGGTAACTTTAACTTCAATTTGAGTTAAATAATCGAAATAGAAATGGTAAGAGCCCAAGTGACTCTTAGTTATCCTAATGGCGAGACCTGGGATAAGTGGTAAATTGTGGTAAAAACGCAAAGTTTAAAGCAAGCTAAAAGTGGCTAAAAAGTATAAAGAGAATGTAAATGGCGCCTTCGAATTTGAGACTCCTCAAGTGGAGCAGGACTCCCTGGGCAGTGACCCGTCGGACGAGGTACTTTCGAAAGGCTTAAAGTGAAAGTAAAGAGCTAAATGCTCAAAGGAAAGAGAAAGAGATTTGCCAGTGGCAAAAAGGGGGCTATAAGCTCGAATAAGAAAGAGAAGCAAGTGTTCAAAGGCAAAGAGGCTAAGAACTAAAGTAAAAAGAGAAAGAAAAAGAAAAAAAAAGAAAGAAAATATAAAGATAAAACGGGCGGACCTATGGTGAGAAACGCGGCCCATGTTGGAGTTGCAGGCAGTGCCCCTCTCTCGGGTAGAGACCCGTTCGGGACGTTTCTTCCGTAGGACGGGGTAACACTTGCGAGTGTTATCGGCAACCTTAGAAATCTTATCTTATGGTAGCAGAACTACCGGGCTGGGGCCCGTTGGATAAGAAATTTCTGAGGGTTAACTTGAACTAAAGCACCAGAATTTAAAGAATAAAGAGAAATTTGAGTGGCCAAGATGGCCGGGTTAGTTTGACCCTGTATACAGCGGCATAGTGGCCGAGTTGGTGCTTAGTAGCCTAGTATGACTAGACAGAGTAGTACTGGGTCGATGTGTATATACAGACAGTGATATATTATTTTGCATAGCTGCATTTTGATATCGAGGATTTTAGTTTCCTAGCACTATTATTATTGCTTCCATTGGACCAAGTGGTGTAGGACACTTTTTCTCGGTGGTTGAACCCACTGGGAACTCTGTCGTAGTTCTCACACCCCTTGGGTGACCTCCCCACAGGTTCAGTTATGGATGCAGCGGTTGCGACGGTTCAGATGCAGACGGCGAGGCATGCGACAGGGGCAAGGGCCCAACAGCATAGAGACCTAGAAGGTCTAGCAGAGGTATCCCATTTATATATTTCTTGAGTGAACCTTGTATGGTGAGAAATTTATGTAAAAGAATTGTAATAATTTTATTTGCAAGTTCAGAGATGTAAAGTGTAATAAAGTAATGCATGGTTCACTCTTGTATGCTTTCATTCCCGCATTAACTATTTGTTATTGAATGAAGTTTTAAATTTGTAGTGATTTTTAGTACTCTGATATTGAGCTTCCGCATACACTTGTTGTGTTATTATGGATGTTACCGTTCCTTTCGGATAGAAAAAGGTCTTACCCGATTGGCGGGTCTGTTGGCGTGCCCGAACCGTACAAATTGGCGGACTCGGGGCGTGACATATATAATCAGAAAATATAAAAAAATAGAAGATTTGACTTCACCAAATTATATAGCCCAAATAATAAGGCCCAATGTAATTAAATCAACAATTTTCCACTTGAAGACAAATATCCATCCATCAAATAAGCTTAATCACAATGCATTGTTCTCCAACCACTCCATCTACGTCTCGATCAATCCGGAGTGCTTCCTACAAATTTTGAGCTTTTTCGTAAGAATAACCTTTGTCAACATATCCGCAAGGTTTTTCTTTGTATCAATCTTTTCTACATCCAAATATCGACAATCTAATACCATCCGAATAAAGTGAAAGCCAACGTTAATATGCTTAGTTCGGGAGTGATACGCCGCATTCTTTGCAAGATGAATTGCACTTTGATTGTCACAATACACGACATATTTATTTTCCTTCACTTCGAATTGTGCAAGTAATCACTTCAACCAAATCATTTCCTTCGCCGCTTCGGTCATGGCAACATATTCGGCTTCCGTAGAGAACAAAGCAGCAATGTCTTGCAATCTAGACATCCAACTAACTGCACTACCTCCAAATGAGAAAACATATCCCGTAGTGGACTTTCTTGTCTTTCCACAACCAGCATGATCGGAATCAACATATCCATGCACCTCTAAAGAAGTTCCGCCAAAACACAAGCAAACATTTTGTGTCTTTTAAATACCGAAGAATCCACTTAACGGCTTGCCAGTGCTCCCATCCCGGATTAGACATATATCGTGAAATAACTCCAACTGCATAAGCTATGTCTGGTTTTGTACAAACCATAGCATACATCAAACTCCCAACGACGGAATTATAAGAAACATTCTTCATTTTATCTCTTTCGATCTCATTCTGTGGAGAGTTTTTCTTGGATAACTTAAAATGTCCGGCTAATGGAGTAAAAATCGATTTACAATCATTCATATCAAATCTTTCACGCACCTTAGAAATATAGCCCGATTGACTAAGCCATAACTTGCCATGCTCTCTATCCTTTTTAATTTGCATGCCCAAAATCTTCTTTGCTTCACCAAGATCCTTAGTAGCAAACTTCTTCGACATGTCTAGCTTCAACTTTGCAATATCATTTTGATCATTACTAGCAATCAACATATCATCCACATATAGTAACAAAATAGTGAATGAATCATATGTTGAACCTTTAAAATAAACACAATGATCAAAATCACATCGTTTGTAGCCTTCATCTTGCATGAAAGAATCAAACTTCTTCTACCATTGTCTAGATGCTTGCTTTAAACCATACAATCCCTTCTTTAGCTTACATACTAAATTAGGATTAACTTCATCAACAAAGCCTTCGGGTTGAAACATATAAATTTCTTCATCCAAATCACCATGCAAGAAAGCGGTTTTAATATCAAGTTGTTCAAGCTCAAGATCCAAATTTGCAACCCAGGATAAAACAACTCTAATTGAGCAATGCTTAACAACGAGAGCAAATATTTCATTGAAGTCAATACCTTGCTTTTGTCCATAGCCCTTAACAACAAGCCTTGTTTTTTGCATTATACCACTTGGATTCATCGGCTTCATTCTTGATCACATAAACCCATCGATTTTTCAATGCTTTCTTTTCAATTGGAAGCTCTACTATTACCCAAGTATGATTTTGATATAAGGAATCCATATCATCCTCTATTGCCCATTGCCACTTTGCTTCTTCTGGACAATATTTTGCTTCCTAAAAACACTCGGGCTCACCCGAATCAGTAAATAAAGCATAATATAAAGAATGGGAGTATCTTTGGGTGGGTTTATGTGGCCTAATTGATCTTCTCAATTCATGTGCCGATGGGGTAGACACATTATCTTCACTCTCATGAGAATCGTGTTGAATTTCAATGGATTGTGTGCTTTCTTCATGATTATCATTACCATCATGACCAACATCACTATCATGAAGTGGAGGATGAACTTCATGTATATCTTGAGAAGAAAGATCAACTTGTACATCAACAACAAGCTTATCCATCTTTTGCTCTTCTTCTGTGCCTTTTTTAAACATTACATCCTCTCTAAACACAACATCCCGACTCCGAATAAGTTTCTAACAATGGGATCCCAAAGCCTATAGCCCAACTCATCACCTCCATAGCCAAGAAATACACATTTTCTTGATTTCACATCAAGCTTTGTTCTACTTTCTTTCGGAATATGAACATAAGCCTCACACCCAAATGTTCTCAAGTGCCCATAGAAAATGTCTTTGCCACTCCATATAATTTCCAGAATGTCTCCATCCAATGCAACACTAGGTGATCTATTAATCAAGTAAACGACCGTATTTGCCGCTTCGGCCCAAAAAGGCTTTGATAGGCCGGAGTGAGACAACATACTTCGAATCCGCTCCATAATGGTTCGGTTCATTCTTTCAATAATCCCATTTTGTTGAGTATAGGGAACCGTCTTCACTCTTTGGATGCCATTTTCTAATTAAAAATCATCAAAGGCACTAGAGGAAAATTTACGACCATTGTCGGTTTGCAAGCACTTAATAAAATATTCACTTTCCTTTTCAAGACGGGCTTTAAATTTCTTAAAAGTTTCAAAAACTTTATCTTTTGAAGCCAAAAGATAAATCCAATACTTTCTAGAATAATCATCTAAGAAAGTAACAAAATAGTATGTGCCTCCAAGTGGCTTAACATTAAACGGACAACAAACATCGAAATATACCAATTCCAATAGCCTGCCCTTTCTATGCATCTCATTTTTTTTGAAGTAAACCTTATGTTGTTTTTCCATAATGCAATGCTCACAAAAATCAAAAAATGAATGCTCAAATGAAGGAATAAGATTATGTTCTTGTAATACCTTCATACCATGCTCACTTAGATGACCAAGCCGATTATGCCAAACTTGCATATCTTCGCCTTTACTTGTGGTAGCAACCACCAAATTTGAATCATCATCTTTTTAAGCTATTCCATAAAGTGTATAGAGACTTCCATCCTTTTGCCCTTTTAAAATAGTCATACTACCCTTTGATATCTTTCAAGAGCCCTTTCCGAAAGTGATAACAAAACCGGAAACATCCAATTGTCCCGCCGATATTAAATTCTTTGTGATCTCTGGAACATGGCGCACATTCGTCAATGTATATTTCTTGCCATTTGTTTGTTCTATAACAATATTCCCAATGCCCATAATTTTACATGCCTGATCATTATCAAGATAAACATATTCACCATCTACTTCTTTATATGTAAAAAAATATGATCGATCCGGACATATATGAAAAGAAGTACCGGAATTTAAAACTCAAATGTTTGCACAAGAAGAGACCGTGCACGCAATACTTAATGCCACTCTACCTTCACCATCCGAAGCGTTGTTAGCTTCATTCTTGATGTCCTTGTCTTTACCTTTTTGCTTATTTTTCAAAGCATAACAATCCTTCCTCACATGACCCGCTTTCTTGCAATACCAACAAGTAAGCCTTTTACCTTGTGATTTTGACCTTCCTTTACTTTGAGATCTTTCTTTTGTGTTAAAAAATTGGCCTCGCTTCAATGACCTTCCTCTTTCATCAATAGTTAGCGCTTGACTTATATCACTAGACAATTGATTTGTGGCTTTACGAGTTTCCTCATTCAACAACGAACCAACAATATCATTCAACTTGAATTTGTTTTCCATTGTGTTCGCCACCATAGTAACAAGAGTATACCAACTTGAAGGTAAAGAACTCAAAAGGAGTAAACAAAGGACTTCTTCATCAAGATTGATTTTAAGAGACTTCAATTATGCTGCAATAGAGTTGAACTCACTCACATGCTTGCAAATAGTTGAACCTTCTTGCATCTTCAAGAGAAAAAGCCTCTTCATTGTATGCATCTTGTTCACACTGGAAGATTACTCAAATGATTGCTCCAATGTCTCCCATAACTCGGATGCAGTCTTGCATTGGTAGACATCAAACAAAATCGATGGTGAAATGCATGGCCTAATCGCCGCCAAATATTTTCAGTCAAGTATGTCCCATTCATGATTATCCATAGTAGTGGGTTTTGCACCTTTTCCCAATATTGGTAAATCAAGCTCTTTTGCAACCAAATAATCCTCTATAATGATTTTTCATATAACCCAATTGCTCTCATTCAACTTCTCAAATTCCATTGCTTTCTCCATTACAAAAATAAGTGAATGTACACAAGTGAATGCTTAGATAACCACCAATCAAGCTCTGATACCAATTATTGTAAAATGAGGGTGAAAAATATTGATGGCAATTTTACAAACACTTGGTGGGAAATTTTGTAATTCACACCCTTAACACCCAAATAGAGATTCAAGCACAAGAGCAATAACAATAAAAATTAAACCACAAAAACACAATAATTTTACGTGGTTTAGTTATGCCTACATCTACGGGAGAACAAGCAAAGAATCTTTCATTATCAAATCATGAAGATTAAAAGAGAGATACAAATAGGAGAAATATCACCTTTCCTCAAAGATAAAGAGAAACTCCAACAATCTCTAATTCTATTTAAATGGTGCAAACCACACCTCACAAGGAAGATCTCACATCTTTCTTGATAGAATCAAGATGAAACTAAAACTCTAGGGTTTTCTCTTTTCTCACACTTCTTTTTCTCTCTCTATATTTTTCTTAATATTCTAATCACCCGTACTTTAGCCTTTAAAAGATGAAACTATTAAAGTAAGAGGCCCAAATATATAATCAAAAAATATAAAAAATAGAAGATTTGACTTCACCAAATTATATAACCCAAATAACAATGCCCAATATAATTAAATCAACAATCTCCCACTTGAAGGTAAATATCCATCCATCAAGCAAGCTTAATCACAATGCATTGTTCTCCAACCACTCCATCTACGTCTCGATCAATCTGGAGTGTGTAAGACCCGCTATTCTTTTTGGTTTTTCTTTTCCTTTCCTACGTATAGTGATCCGGCGGGTGCTAATTTTCGATTATTTCTGGGCAGTCCGTCGGGGCTCGCGGGTATTTTTAGGCGGTAGAGCTCGCGAAACGGGGAACGGTGGTGCTTTCGGATTCGAATTCCGACCCCAGGATCTCCCAGAATTTAGTTTTGAAGTTTGGGCCCCTTCTAGGCACTCCGGGATCCGTGCGAGCGACCAGCACGTTTTTCGAGGTAACTTTAGCCGCCGGTTTTGTTCCGTTTGTTTTTTAAAATTTTTTTTAATTTCTTTTAAAACGGGGATTTTAGGTCTTTTCTCCTTCTTGGTTTTCTTTACGGTGGCTAGGGTTTTTGAGGAGCGTATCTTGAGAGAGAAAAGGGGAAACCGAAACCCAACCCTTTTTCGCTCTCGTTTCGTGTCGACGGCGGGGCGATCCGGACGTGGAGATCGGGAGAGGGACGGAGGCCTTCTTGCTTGCGGGATCAATCGGGCAACGGCAGGACGATCCTCTTCTTCTTCTTCTCCCCCGGCGGATCGAAGGTGAGTTTTTCCTTTTAGGGTTTTGGAGTCTTAGCTTCGGAATCGGGTTTTGCGGGGAAAACCGCCGCCGCCGCCGCCGCGCACCGCGTGGGGCCGCCCGCAGGCGGGCACCGCGCGGACTGGTGCCGCGCGGGCCACCTGCAGGCGGCGCGCCGCGCGGCAGGCGCGCCGCGCGGGCGCGCCCACAGGCGAGCACCGCGCAGGCATGTGTTGCGCGGGCCGCGCGCGGGTGGTGCGCCGCGCGGCAGGCGCACCGCGCGGGCGCTGCCCGCAGGCGAGCACCGCGCGGGCATGTGCCGCGCGGGCCGCCCGCGGGCGGTGCGCCGCGCGGCAGGCACGCTGCGCGAGCGCTGCCCGCAGGCGGGCGCCACGGGGGCAGGTGCCGCGCGGGCCACCTGTAGGCCGCACGCCACGCGGCAGGAGCGCCGCACGGGCACTGCCCGCAAGCGGGCGCCACGCGGGCTTGTGCCGCGCGGGCTACCCGCGGGTGGAGCGCCGCGCGGCAGGCGCACCGCGCGGCGTGCTGCCCGAGGGCGGCCCGCGCGGCACGTCGCCCGCAGGCGGGCACCGCGCGGGCATGTGCCGCGCAGGCCGCCCGCGGGCGGCATGCCGCGCGGCAGGAGCGTCGCACGGGCGCTGCCCGCAGGCGGGCGCCGCGCGGGCTGGTGCCGCGCGAGCCACCTGCAGGCCGCACTCCGCGCGGCAGGCGTGCCTTGCGGGGCCGCCGCGTCGGGTCGGGGCCGCGCGGGGCTGTCCATAGGCCGTGAGAACGCCGCACGGATCGGTGCCGTGCGGGAAACCTCACCGCGTGGAGTCCGGGGATCGCGTCGGGCCTTCCGTTTTCGATGTTTAGTCGACATTCGACGTTAGTCACCTAGTCTTAGCACTCGTTTGTCTCTTCAGGGGCGCGGGACGCCGCAAGCTCGGCGGACGTGCAAGCGCGGACGAACCAACCAACGATCTCCTTTCAAGGTGGGTACTTTCTCCAGGGTTAGTTGGGAAAGGGTGTACATTGTAAGGTGCTAGTATGGGCAAAGGTGTTTTTCTCTTCTAAAATATTCTTTATGTGCAATGCTGACCCCGTTTTACTTATTTAAATAATCGTCTATTTATATCTGATTATGAGGCTCGTGTGACTGCACGCACACCGACGGTTTGGCCACCGCAAGGGTGTGCTTTTCCGGAAAAGTGGTACGTTGACCCGTGTACCCCACGTAACGGTGACTTAATGGGGGCCCTCGGGGGTGGAGGGTGTGAGCGGTGATGCCGGGGCAGGTGCTCGGCGGCCGAGGCAGGTGCTCGGCGGCCGAGGCAGGTTCTCGGCAGGGGTTACCGAGGTGGATGCTCGGAGGGGTTGCCGGGGGAGGTACCCGGTTTTGTTTTTACACAGGGTTACTTACTGTTGGGTGCACTTTGAGGCGGTGGTTGCTCCCGTTTTAGTGGTTTGCTGTTTATTGCCCTTTATATGTTCTTACTTTTCTTTATAGTCACTGACTTCCCACCTTGTGACAGGTTCGTCCAGGGGCGAATGCTAGGACGCCGGTGAGGCCGCGGGAGCGCTGTACTGTTCCTTAACGACTACAGATACAGTTGACTTTCCTTTCTTTGTTCATTTGTTATTCATGATAGTTAGATGTGGATTGCGATACCCCCGTGGGTTCGACGTGGATGTTGCTCGTTTCTTTTATAATTAGTGAATGAATGTCTTTCTTTTCCTTACTTGGCCGTTTTGAACTACGAATAACAAAAACCGAGGAAAACCGTTTGCGAAAACCGATTTTTAAAACCTGGGTGTCGTGTGGGCACCGTTTTTAAAACCTTGTGGGATTTATGTGATTTCGAAAATGGTTTTACAAAATCAGGCATCGGGTGGGTGCCGTTTTTAAAACTCTGTGGATTTATGTGGCTTTGAAACGGGTTTTAAAACATCGGCGTCGGGTAGGCGCCGGTTTCAAAACTCTGTGATTATTTATCCTTTTAAAAAATAGTCGGCCTTTTTCTAAGTATGAGAGCAAGATAGGATGTATGGTTTGCATGTTGAATGTGTCTGTGCCCTGATCTAGTGTGGTTAAAGCTTGTATGAGATGTATTATGTAGTCAGGACGCCGTGCATATACAAAGGAGACTCTGCTCGTTTACAAAGGAGACTGTGCCCTGATCTAGTGTGGTTAAAGCTTGTATGAGATGTATTATGTAGTCAGGACGCCGTGCATATACAAAGGAGACTCTGCCCGTTTGCAGAGTGAATTTGTATATGCGGCGGGTCTGTACACGCACTGGGGTGGATTTGTTTTCAAAAAAAAAATATTACGCTGATCTGGGAGCATCGGTGGCTCTCCTTCCGCGCGTTTGAACCCCCGGGGCGTGACAGAGTGCTTCCTACAAAATTTGAGAGGTAATTGGCATCATCGGATACTGTAGAAAGTCGAGGATAATCAACATCTCCCATTTTGACACTTCTGAAAGGTCGCGACATAAGGTCGCCACATGTCTCATATTTACACCCTAAGCATTTCATGATTTCTGTTGCGGTGTTCCGGAATCCCCGTGCGACTTGACTGGGTGGTCGGCGGTGAGAAAACACTTATTATTGGTGTATCAAGACTGTTGTGCATCAAACGAATGCCAAAAACGGACTCAGTGCGCAAAAATGTTAAAAATCGGTTATTTTCGGGCAAAATAGGCTTAACGGGCCGAATTTCCTGGTGGGCCGGCCCACGGCCCACTTGGCGTGCACCGGGACCAGCGAGCGGCGCGGACGGGCCAAGTGGCAGGCTCCCATTCGCCAGGTGGCGGGCGGGAGACCGGCACTAGTTGCGCCGGGCGCGGCGCACCGTGGACCAGGCCACGTCGCGCCCGCCCATTGGCGGGCGAATTGACCCGGCGGCCCCGGCGCGGACCGCGCCCCGTGCACCCCTGCGTAGACCCTACAGGGACACGTGGCGCGATCCCGCTAATTCGGGCGCTGGACGAGAATCCGTTGGATGGCCGCCACGTGTCCAACGAATTCACTGTGGATTTCAGGCGCCCAGAAGTTGGGCCCGAATCCGATTTTTGGGATTTTTTGGTTTTTGGCTATAAATAGCTCACTCCTGCCTCCTTTTGGGGACTTTTTTCTAGCCATTTTGAGCCCTTCTTCGACAGAAAGCTTCGTCTTTGAGTCTTCTTCGATATTTGGGATCCCAGAGATTTTTTGGAAGACGTTTCATCAGCCTCCTCCTTGACATTGCGAGCTTCGACGTGCCTTCGAGACCGGGCTTTTCCGTCGACGTTTCGTCCGCAGGCTCCCTTGGCTTGACCCGATAAAGTTTTTCGCCGATTTTTGCGGCATCGTTTTCATGAGAGGTAGATCTTCAATTTCTATATTTACTGTTTGTCACGCCCCAGGGTCGAAACTGCGACCCGGGCTCGCTAACAGATCCGCCATCTGTACGGAAACTGCCGTACAGACGAAGCGACTAACCTGCAAAAAGAATCAACTACAGTATACAGATATCAGAGCTGAAAGTAAACTACTAAAACTGAAATCCAATCACTGTACAACTGAAAATAATACAATATCCATCTCCCCAAATACGATCGTATAAAAAGTCCTCTGATACAAAACCCAAAAGGGAGATATCTCCAATAAATAATCAGTGTACAAGCTCTCAATACAAAAATATCCTCACTACAACAGTCTCTCAAACTGTAAAATAAAATACAACTCTATACCTCACAACAAAGGTCTCTCAACAGAGGGAAAAGAAGTAAACTAAGCTACTGAAGCTCTCCTCTGAAGGGGGGGTACCGCTACACTCCAACGACGGGTAGGGAACTAGCTCGCGACTCCCTCGAAACCGGTCAGAAGGATCAGCAACTGAAGCACAGGAACAGGAGTAGAAGCCCCTGGGGAAAAAGACACCATGACGGGTGTGAGAACTACTTCCCACAGTAGTTCTCAGTGGGTGCCGTCAACAAGCCCAACGGTCTGCCCACTAAGTCTACTAGAGGCATAAAGTAACAAAGTATACGGAAAGAAAAGAGCTGGAAAAGGATATCTCTACAGCTACTATGCCTCTATCTAGATGCTCAAGAAGTGGGACAAAAGATACAATGATGCATCTACTCACTACTGACGATATGTCACAAGTACTATGCTCAAGAAAACTCTACTATGACACATGCTATGCCATCACTCTCTCAAAGTCACCCAATCTCAGATGACTGTCCCACTTTGGACCAGTCAACAAACCTGCGCTCAACTACTGCCACTACGCCCAAACAGGACTTGGTCTTACGTAGGGTGTCCCTCAAGGACTATCTCATCTCAAGCGAACTCTAGTGTATCAACTAGTCGCATCATCGCAGCCTCGTCAGGCTCGGAATCATCATCGCACCCGGGGCGTAGCTCGAGGGGAGCGACCCCAACGAACTCAAGTATCACAAGTATCTCATAACTGGCATGAAATGCCAGGCTCAGCAGGCTATAATCCACGATCAAACAGATCGGTATCTCAAAGCTCGAAACACAACTCAGTCGGAAAAGAACCTCGACTCAAATATGAAAAGCCCAAACACTCTCACGTGTAATATCCACTGGTTTAAAATACTGTGGTTCCGTTCTTGGGTCTACTTTTGGGTTTTCTGTAATTCGCGTTTCGTTTCAGGGGTCCGGGGGGGACTAATAATTCTTTGTTTCTGGACAGATCGTCGGGGCTCGCAAGTATTTTTAGTCAATAAAGCTCGCGAAACGGAGACCACCGGCGAAATCGGTTTTGGATTCCGACTCCGGAATCTCCCGGAATAAATTCCAGAGGGTGGCTGTTGGTTCTGGCGACCAACGCGGGGTACCAGGCAGACCGGAACCCGGTTCGAACCCGACCTTTTGGTTATTTGGTTTATTTTGACTTGAAACGGGTCCGTTCCCTTTTCCCTTTCTGATCGCTCGGGCTTTATATCTATCTCAACCCCCCTCACTCTAGGTTACAACACCCGAGCGCGGACGAGGAGCAAACTTTTCCCCCAACCGTACCCTCTTCCTCACCGATCGTGCGGAGGATCCAAGCGGCGAGACCAAGGAAGGAGAGAGAGACGACCTCACATTCCTTGAAGCCGAACTCGCAGGATCGGAACATCCTTCCCTCCGGCTACCGAGGTGAGCACGTTAGGGTTTTATTCCTTGCAATTTCTTGTTTCGTTTTCTTGATTGGAGCGGACGAGGGGGGGGAGGAGGGGCAATGGCATCGCCGGAGTCCGGCACGCACGGAGCCGCATGCGGGCAACACCCGCATGCGGGCGGCATGCTGCCCAGCCGCGCGGAGCTGGGGGCCGCACCCCCGCATGCGGGCAACTCCCGCATGCGGGCGGGCTGCCGCCCAGCCGCGCGGGGCTGGGGGCGCGCACCCCCGCATGCGGGCAACTCCCGCATGCGGGCGGGCTGCCGCCCAGCCGCGCCGGGCTGGGGGCGCGCAGCCCCGCATGCGGGCAACTCCCGCATGCGGGCGGGCCGCTGCCCAGCCGCGCGGGGCCGGGCGCAAGTGCGCACCCGCGGGTGCGGGCAGCGCGCCCGCACAGCCCGCGCGGGCCGAGCGCACGCGCGCCCGCACTTGCGGGCAGCCCTGCATGCGGGCAGCAAGGAGGGGGAGAGGCCGGTGGGTTCCGCGGGAGCCGGGGCCGTCCGCGTTGTTGGCCTCGCCCGGGGACGCCGCCATCTTTGCCGAATCGGCGGGGCGTGCCCCATGATCGACCGGAAGGGTTGGGTGTTCCGCGTTTCTTTTATTCGCCCGTTCGGCCGTTTTTCCAAAGCAAAGTAACTAGAAAAGAAAAAGGAACTTCGAAAACTATCTTTCAAAAATATGGGGTCGTGTGGACCCGTTTTTCCAAACCCTGTGGTTTATGAGATTTCTAAACTATTTTCCAAACCTCGGGTCGTGTGGACCTGTTTCCAAACCCTACGGATTTATGGCATCTTTCCAAACCGTTTTCAAAACCTTGGGTCGTGTGGACCTGTTTTCAAAACTGTGAGTTTATCCTTTCAACTTGACTGGCGGCGGGCATTCTATTTAGTTTACATTGTTGATTGAATACTCGAACTGTTGTGATTAACTGAATGCTTGTGTTGAGATGTTGTAGTAGCCGCGACGCCGTGCATATACAGAGGAGACTCTGCCCGATTTTCGAGTAAATCTGTATATGCGGCGGGTCTGGGCACGTGCCGGGGAGGACTGAATTTCAAAAAAAAAATAAGGGACTCAAACTAACAACTCTTTCCTTTCCGCTGAGCGAGACCCCCGGGGCGTGACAGATTAAGATGGTATCAGAGCGGTTTTCTTTTAATCACAACAGTGAAGGTCCAACATCCACGGTAATACCACACGTAGCTTCGAGTAAATGAAATGTGTAGGTCATAGGGGTGTAGGACGTGAGTGATCGGGGGAGGGGGGGGGAAAGTGTAGTTTCTTCTCTCTCGATACAGGGATGTTGTTCTAGCAGGGTCTAGGACTGATGTTTTTTGGTTGTATGTGTGTACAGACGATGGTTCGAACCAGAGCGTCGGCCGGGGACGAAGGGGCGGATGCGACGGCATCGATGGCCGCGGAGAACCAACTCTTGCGGCAGCAACTGCGAGAGATGGCGGGAAATCTGGCGACTCTCACCGATCATGTGCGTCAGTTGACGCAGCGGCTTCCGGCCGCGACGGCGACGGTCGCACCGGGCCCCCCACAGGGGCCAGCCGCGCCAGCAGCAGTGCCGCAAGTGACGGGGACTGGGGCAGGAATGGCCCCTCCACCGATAGCAGCGGCCGGGACAGCACCAGCCCAGACGACGACGCCTGTAGCAGCACCCCCAGCAGCGTCCACGACACCAGCTCCGGGGGCCCTTGGCGGGGGTACCTCGGGGGAGACATTGGTGGCACCCGTTCCTGTTGTGGCCGTCGCTGCCGCGGGAGAGGGGGCAACTTCACTAACAGAGCGGGAGCGGGTACGAGCCAACCTGGCGGATTTCAAGAAATATGATCCACCCGTGTTCGAGGGAGAAACGACCGACCCTTGGGTCGTCGAGGATTGGGTCGGATCGATGGAAAAGCTATTTGAAGACTTGCTCATGGAGGACTGTGAGCGGGTCCCCCTAGCGGTCCACTGCCTGGGGGGAAATGCCCGCTTATGGTGGAAGACGGTGCACCCCGACCCAACCAAGGGCACCGTGCTGCCATCATGGACGACGTTTAAGCAGGAGCTGTTTGGGGCTTTCTTTACCAACAGCGTCAAAAAGAAACTGGAGGACGACTTAAATCACATCCAGCAGGGGAGCAAGACAGTTATGGAATATCAGCGCGGCTTTGTGCGATTGGCGAACTGCGTCCCGTTTGTCATAAGGGACGAAGCCCACAAGGCGCAACTTTTCGTGGATGGTTTACGGAGTGATATCTTCCAGGTGGTACAGGCGGCCGATTTGCACACGTTCCAACAAGTGGTCGACCGGGCCACGGTGGTCGAGCGCGGGTTCGCAGTTACACGCGCCAAGAGGGAGGCCCCGGTGCGGCACGAGGAAAAGAAGCGGCAACAACCGTACGTTGGGGGGGGGGGTTCTTACAGTGGGAACCGACCCCCCAAGCGGTGGAGACCACAGTCAGGAACCCGGAGCGCACCTGCAGGAGGACCGAGGCCGGGGGACAGGCCTTGCGTAATCTGCGGGGGGGCACATCAAGTGCTGGACTGCCCCCAGAGAGTCGATCATTGCTTCCGCTGCGGCAAGCAGGGGCACTTCCGCCGCAACTGCCCCTTAACCTTGGGACCAGCCTCCTCTACTGCATCCACGCCTTCTACACAGTTCTCAGGGCGGGGGAAAGCTCCTATGGGGTCGACCTCTAGGCCTCCGGCACCGCGACGCGAGGAGGCAAGGCAACCTCAACCGGGAGGGCGAGTATATTCAATGACCCACCAAGAGGCGGACCGGCCGGAGGACGTGCTTGCAGGTATTACTTCTGTTTCAAATTCCCGAGCTAGAACCCTCTTTGATACCGGAGCAACACACTCGTTCATTTCTTGTGATTACGTGTTTATGCACGACCTTGGGGAGACACCTCTCCAAAACCGAATGACGGTCCAGGCGGCGGGTGGGACACTGGAGGCGACCAGCTTAGTGGCCACCTGCCCAATTATGTTAGGGCGACTGCCTTGCCCTTGGGACTTGGTGGTAATTCCCCTGAAGGAGTACGACATTGTTTTGGGCATGGATTGGCTCTCAAGGTATCAGGCGCTCATTGACTGCGAGAAACGGATGGTGCAACTCCAAGAACCCAGCTTCCCTAAGAATGCGTATTTGGCGTGCAAGAGCATCTCCTTCCCAGCGGTCATCTCAGCGGCACGAGCCAGGAGATTGGTAGAAGGTGGGTGTGTGGCCTACTTGGCGTCGGTAGACATGGCCACCCGACCCTCGGGGGCGCCGTCAGACATCCCGGTAGTACGGGACTTTCCCGATGTTTTCCCGGCGGAACTACCCGGGATGCCCCCCGAGCGAGAGGTGGTGTTCCCGATTGAACTGCTACCGGGCACGCAGCTGATTACGAAGGCGCCGTACCGAATGGCCTTCGCGGAGTTGAAGGAGCTCAAGGCGCAGCTGGAGGATCTCTTGGACAAAGGGTTCATCAGACCGAGTGTGTCACCCTGGGGCGCACCGGTACTCTTTGTGCGGAAGAAGGACGGAAGCCTAAGACTCTGCATCGACTACAGAGGGATAAACAAAGTTACAGTGAAAAACAAGTACCCCCTGCCCAGAATCGACGATCTCTTCGACCAACTGCGGGGAGCGACGATCTTCTCAAAGATTGATCTGCAATCGGGCTACCACCAGCTTCGGGTTCGGAACGAGGATATTCCAAGGACCGCCTTCCGCACCCGGTATGGCCACTACGAATTTACAGTTATGCCCTTCGGGCTTACGAACGCCCCCGCCGTCTTCATGGATATGATGAACCGGATTTTTAAGCCCTTCCTGGACCGGTTCGTAGTGGTCTTCATCGACGACATACTGATCTATTCACCCACTGACGGGGAGCACGAGCAACATCTGCGGATGATCCTCCAGACCCTCAGGGACCACGAGTTGTTCGCTAAGCTCAAGAAGTGCGAGTTCTGGCTACGCGAGGTGGGCTTTTTAGGGCATGTGATCTCGGCAGAAGGAATCGCCGTGGATCCCAAGAAGGTGGAATCCGTGACAGCCTGGCAGCCGCCAACTACGGTAACGGAGATCCGCAGTTTCTTGGGCCTCGCTGGGTACTACCGACGCTTTGTCGAGGGCGTCTCGAAGATAGCCGCCCCCCTGAACCGGTTGACTAGGAAAGGAGAAAAGTTTGTGTGGTCGACACAATGCCAGGAGAGCTTCGAAGAACTTAAACGAAGGCTAACCAGGGCACCAATTCTCGTACTACCAACACCTGGAGAGGATTATGAGGTGTACTGCGATGCATCGAGGATCGGCCTTGGGGGTGTATTGATGCAACAGGGAAAAGTAATAGCCTATGCTTCCAGGCAGCTGAAAGATTACGAGAAGAATTATCCGATACACGATTTGGAACTGGCTGCAGTGGTCTTTGTTTTGAAGTTATGGAGACACTACCTCTTTGGTGTCCACTATAACGTTTTCTCTGACCACCAAAGCCTTAAGTACCTGTTCACCCAGAAGGAACTAAACCTGCGGCAGAGGCAGTGGCTTGAACTATTGAAGGATTACGATCTAACAATCCAGTACCACCCCGGGAAAGCAAACGTAGTGGCGGACGCTTTGAGCAGGAAGGGGCAACCAGAAGAGGCGACGGCACGCGCGATAACTGAGCAGAGCACTTTGATCGCGGAATTCTCGCGATTGAAGTTGGAGGTGGTACCAATGGGCACAGTCGCACAACTGTTGGCTTTGGTGGTAAAGCCGACGCTGTTCGAGAGAATTCGAGGGGGACAGCAGGCAGACTCGTACTTGCAGCTCGTACGAGACAAGATCTCGCCGGATCAAGAAGGTGACTTTTCAGTGGAAGACGACGGCACTCTACGGTTCCGCGGGCGGATCTGCGTGCCGGATACCCCGGAATTGAAGGAGGAAATCCTAGCTGAGGCACACCGCGCCCCTTATGCGGCACATCCGGGGGGTACAAAGATGTACAGGGACCTCAAGCAGACTTTCTGGTGGCCCAAGCTGAAGGGGGATGTGACTCATCACGTTGCGCATTGTGTTACGGCTTTTTGGTATTGGCATATTTCGTGAGTCAAGTCAGTGAGTTGAGTCAGAGTCTTAAAGGGATCAAATTGTCAATCAGCAATCAAAGACTTAGAGAAGATTCAACAAGAGCTCAAGTTGACACCCAGTGTCTTGAGTCTTGAAGATTGAAGTTGAAGAATTGTGGATCAGTTACATCAATCTCAAGAAGAAAGTATTCAAGAGGATCAGGTATGTTTAACTAAATAATTATGGTGATCCGAATACTTTCTTATAGTGTAGAAACACTTGGATGAACTTTTAATTGCATAATAATCAAAAACTGGTGTTCGGACTTGTTCAGGATCCGGATCAGAGCCAACGATCCGGATCCCGAAGGTTGTTGCTTCATACAAGACTTCGATCCGGATCCATGCAATTTCCGATCCGGATCCCGAATGTTAAGTTTTCTGATTTGTATGAACGATCCGGATCGGGCAATGCGATCCGGATCCCGAACCATGGTATTTCTGGAATCGTCAATCTCGTTACGACGATCCGGATCGCAGTAAATCCGATCCGGATTGCCGTCCTGAAAATTTCCAGATAAGGTATGTTTTTGATTCTTATCTCTTTCCAAAGGTTTCTAAACTATAAATAGACGTTTAGGGTTTCTCAAAAACGTGGGAGCTACGGCCGATCAATTTATAAAACACTTGAGAGCAACCCTAGAGGCTAGGTTTTTATCGATCGTCTTCATAGCCTCTTTTAGGTCAATTCGATGGTTCTTTCAAGAACATATCTTTTGTCGAATTGATCTAATCTTTGCTTAGAGATTTCTTCTATGGTTCTTCATTGATAATCTAAGCAAAGGATCACCATCGAAGTCAATATTCTTATCGACTGAGTTTGCGTCGTGGATTCGACGTGGCATCGTGGATTCGGTGTGCTAAAGGCGTTTCGTGGATTCGAAGCGTGCGTTCGTGGATTCGAACGTGAGCAGTGGACGAGCAAAACGGTGGAGCGCGAGGTCCAAGAAATTGAAGAAGGGGTTAAATCCGTGGAGACGGTAATCACCTTGTTATTCTTCTTTTCTTAGGGATTGTTATTGCGCGGATATCCAACCGGTCAGCGCAAGGTCCGAAGAAGCTGAAGGAGGGGTTGAGTCCGTGGAGTCGGTAATCACCTTGTTATTCTTCTATTCTTAGTGGATTGTTATTGCGTGTTGGTCCCGTGGTTTTTCTCCTGGATTGGAGTTTCCACGTAAATCTCGGTGTGCTGTTTTTATTTTCCGCATTGGTTTTTATTTTGCACTGAGATTGAGTTTTTAAGTATTACACCTATTCACCCCCCCTCTAGGTGTTTGATAGTACCTATTTAGATCCTTGTGGATCCATAATAACTTTACAATTGGTATCAGAGAGGGTTTTAGGTTTATCTATCTTGATGGGTGAAAGTGGTAATATTTATAGACCTCCTCTTTTTGATGGGACTAATTATGCTTATTGGAAAGTGCGGATGAGAGCTTTTCTCATCGCAATTGATGAGCGAGTATGGCAATCCGTGGAATGCGGTTGGGTGCATCCTGTTGAGGAAGTAGGAAATTCTACTACCCCAAAACCTCGCTCTAGATGGTCCAAAGAGGAATTTGAAAGATCTTCTTACAATGGGAAAGGTATGAACGCTTTATTTAATTCTCTTTCCTCGACTGAGTTCACAAGAATTTCCGCGTGTGAAACCGCGAAGGAAATTTGGGATATTCTCAAAATTACACATGAGGGTACTAATCTTGTAAAAATTCAAAAGCTCCAGATGCTTACAAGTCAATTTGACTCTATTCATATGGAAGGGCATGAATTGTTTACAGATTATTACACTAGACTTCAAGATGTAATAAATACATGTGCTAATTTAGGAGAAAAGATCCCGGAGTCGAAAATTGTAAGAAAGATACTTCGGACTCTTCTGGAACGGTTTAGGGCAAAGGTTACCGCCATTGAAACCGTTAGTCATCGGGATGAGATGAGTGTAGAGGAATTAGTAGGTGCTTTGCAAACTTATTAATTGACTTTTCCTACTAATCAAGTTTCTTCCAAGTCTTCTTCTAAGCTTACAGGTATTGCATTCAAATCCACAAAGGAAGAAGATAGCGAATCAAGTTCCGACGATGAAATCTCTTTTGCCGATTTTGAAGAACAATTGGCGCGGATCACAAAGAAATTTCGTCGGAAATTTTGGAAGAATCGAACCGATGGATCTTCATCCACGAAACCATCTAAAGGGTCATCGGGTTCTAAATCCTCTAACCTCAAATTCCTTGCAAAACCTTCTAAGGAAAAAGATGAATTCGAAGGGGAAATCCGATGTTATAGATGCAAAGGCTACGGCCATATTTCAACGGATTGTCCTACTCCGAAATTATATAAAAAGAAGGCTTTGCAAGCGAAAACTTGGGACGATTCTATTTCTAATGAATCGACCTCAAGTAAAGAGGAAAATGCCGTTGTTTTTCATGCCTCTCAAATTCCCTCTTCTAATTTTTGTTTATCATCTTTAGTCACTAACTCCACTCCTTTGATTTTGTATGAAACATCTACAACCGGCGGAGAGTCAACAAGTGAGGGGGAGTCGGACGAAGAAGAACTCGTTGAGGCATATCAACAACTTCTTACGGAATCAAAGAAGATGGCCAAACATATTAAGAAGTTGAGGAAGCAACGACTTGAAGGTCAAGACGAGAATCAAGCTTTAAAGATAAAACTTCAAGATCTCGAGGAGGAACAAGGACGTTTATTGGATAACAATAAAATCCTCCAAGAAAAGCTAAACCAATCGGAGACAAACGCTAAATCACATATTGACAAGATTGATTTTCTAGAAAAACAGTTTGAGGAGATTCATGTCACCAACCAAGCATTGACCAAACAAGTTCATCAACTTAAATCCGACATACAAAGGATCTCAACCGATTCCAAGAAACTTGAGTGTATGTCCGGTTTAGGTCAAACAAGTAAGGTTGGTTTGGGATTCAAAAAGGACCAAACTGTGCATGCTTCAAGTTCCACAATGAAATTGAAAGGAAGAACTTGTCACTTATGTGGACTTGAAGGACATTTGGTGAGGGATTGCCCGAAAAAGAGAAAGAAAAATCCTTCGGCAACTTCATCTACGGAGCGGACTCAACGGACTCAAAAGACACATCAAGTCAAAAGAGTTCACTCAATCCATCAAAGGTCCGAGCCACATCATCAATCATACAAGTGGATCATTGCAAGGCAAAGACCTAAGGTGGATCAACAGTCAAAGCGGACAACCCCCGGCCACAACGAATCAAGACAACCCAAAATCCAGCGATTTTGGATTCGGAAAGGTGATATCTTTCCTTGTCTTAAGTTCTAAATAGCTTATGACTGTATGTAATGCTTTGATTGGTTTTCCCTTCATATCTTTCTTAATCTTTGCATTACATGTTTTTCAATGCTCTTCGTTTTTATACTTTGTTTTTGAACAAAAGGATTTTTTATGAACAAGTGCATTGAATGAAAAGGGCTTTCACTTTTATTCACTCCAAATTAATTTTATTTGGATTATCAACTTTACTCCTTAATCATAATCTTGAAGATACTTCATTATAGGAGTTTTTGATTTTATAAGCATCAAATTTTAGAAATCATGTGTGATCTTTAGATGCTTAATCTATCTCGGTTGTGTGAATTCATTGTGATAAACGTGAGACAACCGATAGACTAAAATTTGGGATTTAATTCTTTCACGTAAGAGATTGCATTCTTTCAAGGGTATTGAAATGATTTGCAAAAGATGTGGAAAGAGTTACATCCGAAAGGAGTGTGAAAACTACCACCACATGTAGGAAAGAGCTGCCACCCCGGTCGTCCGGTTTGTGTGTGAAGCTACCACATGTTATGGATGCTTGATAGTATTTTATGAGAAAATCTTTAGTTGAAGCATTTGGAGATTTATATGCAAAACTCTTATATTTTGAACAATCTCCTGGTTGGTATAAGGTGGGATAGTTGAAAGATGCTCAAAGAGCCACCCTTAGGTATTTTAGTGCTTATCTCAAATTTGAAAGGGTAAGAAATCAAATTGATGTCATTTGGAAATCTCTGTAAGTCATCTTTGTAAATCCGTTACATCTTGATAGAGTTTGGATCTCAAGATTATTTTTGATGACTTGTGTTTGATGAATATAACATGAAAAACGGTTTATAATGTTTTACCTTTATTTTTCATGATTTTGGAGTAAATCTTTTTAATTTTGTGAAATTAATTGGATTGAATGACATCTGTGTGAATTCACTGTTTAAAGCACTTAAATTGATTTCTTGATGGAATACAAATCGGTATTTGAAAAGATTCTAAAATCTGGATTTGTTTCAAGAAATTATTTGATTTTTGCTTTCTGGTATAGGTACGGAATCTGCATTTTTGTTATATACCAGAACTGAGTTTTTATCTCTCTTTCTCTATGAACTAATATTGTTAGTGATTTACTTTTGTCTAGTATGTTCACTGTTTGACAATTTGTGACAAAAAGGGGGAGAAGAGAAATGATCGGAGATGAGATCATCAAGAGAGTACAAACGAAAATGAAAAAATGGGGGAGAACGGAAAATGATGATCGTATCACAAAGGGGGAGAATATAGATGCTCAAGAACATGGAGAACATGGAAAACATGTTAGAGATGCTCAAGATAGGGGGAGACAAAGAAAAAATTGAAAGAGCCGAAAAACAAAAGAACCAAAAGGAAGACGGATCAAATGTAGGATTTTAATTTCTAACAACTAACGTTTGATTTTGTTTGGAGTTTTGTTTTGCAGGAATTACATCACTTTAAGACTCCAAGTCCTAAGTCATAGAGTATGTTCTAGGACTGTTTGGTTCAAATGTAATTTTGTATTTATTGGATCTTTCACGCAAAGAAAATCAATGTTTTGGTGATGACATTGAGTTTCGATTTTTTGGTTTAAGATGAGTGACTTGAGCGCTTTTATGTATTTTTGGGTTTTGTCACGAAATTGCCAAAGGGGGAGATTGTTACGGCTTTTTGGTATTGGCATATTTCGTGAGTCAAGTCAGTGAGTTGAGTCAGAGTCTTAAAGGGATCAAATTGTCAATCAGCAATCAAAGACTTAGAGAAGATTCAACAAGAGCTCAAGTTGACACCCAGTGTCTTGAGTCTTGAAGATTGAAGTTGAAGAATTGTGGATCAGTTACATCAATCTCAAGAAGAAAGTATTCAAGAGGATCAGGTATGTTTAACTAAATAATTATGGTGATCCGAATACTTTCTTATAGTGTAGAAACACTTGGATGAACTTTTAATTGCATAATAATCAAAAACTGGTGTTCGGACTTGTTCAGGATCCGGATCAGAGCCAACGATCCGGATCCCGAAGGTTGTTGCTTCATACAAGACTTCGATCCGGATCCATGCAATTTCCGATCCGGATCCCGAATGTTAAGTTTTCTGATTTGTATGAACGATCCGGATCGGGCAATGCGATCCGGATCCCGAACCATGGTATTTCTGGAATCGTCAATCTCGTTACGACGATCCGGATCGCAGTAAATCCGATCCGGATCGCCGTCCTGAAAATTTCCAGATAAGGTATGTTTTTGATTCTTATCTCTTTCCAAAGGTTTCTAAACTATAAATAGACGTTTAGGGTTTCTCAAAAACGTGGGAGCTACGGCCGATCAATTTATAAAACACTTGAGAGCAACCCTAGAGGCTAGGTTTTTATCGATCGTCTTCATAGCCTCTTTTAGGTCAATTCGATGGTTCTTTCAAGAACATATCTTTTGTCGAATTGATCTAATCTTTGCTTAGAGATTTCTTCTATGGTTCTTCATTGATAATCTAAGTAAAGGATCACCATCGAAGTCAATATTCTTATCGACTGAGTTTGCGTCGTGGATTCGACGTGGCATCGTGGATTCGGTGTGCTAAAGGCGTTTCGTGGATTCGAAGCGTGCGTTCGTGGATTCGAACGTGAGCAGTGGACGAGCAAAACGGTGGAGCGCGAGGTCCAAGAAATTGAAGAAGGGGTTAAATCCGTGGAGACGGTAATCACCTTGTTATTCTTCTTTTCTTAGGGATTGTTATTGCGCGGATATCCAACCGGTCAGCGCAAGGTCCGAAGAAGCTGAAGGAGGGGTTGAGTCCGTGGAGTCGGTAATCACCTTGTTATTCTTCTATTCTTAGTGGATTGTTATTGCGTGTTGGTCCCGTGGTTTTTCTCCTGGATTGGAGTTTCCACGTAAATCTCGGTGTGCTGTTTTTATTTTCCGCATTGGTTTTTATTTTGCACTGAGATTGAGTTTTTAAGTATTACACCTATTCACCCCCCCTCTAGGTGTTTGATAGTACCTATTTAGATCCTTTGGGATTCATAACTCTACACATTGCCTGGTTTGTCAGCAGATAAAGGCAGAGCATCAGCGGCCGGCGGGAAAGCTACAGCCATTACCAGTACCGGAGTGGAAGTGGGATCAGATCACCATGGACTTCGTCACTGGATTCCCACGTTCCCAGTAGGGGCACGACACAATCTGGGTCATTGTTGACCGGCTAACCAAGTCAGCGCACTTCCTACCCATTCACACAACCTAGACCAGAGAGCGATTAGCCCAAGTCTACCTCAGCGAGATTGTGAGACTGCATGGAGTGCCGGCATCGATCACATCGGATAGAGACACACGCTTTGTTTCGAAGTTTTGGCAGAGCCTACAGCAGGCCTTGGGGACCAAATCTGTCACGCCCCGGGGGTCTCGCTCAGCAAAAAGAAAGAGTTGCTAATTTTTTTTTTTTCTTGAAATTCGGTCCTCCCCGGCACGTGCCCAGACCCGCCGCATATACAGATTTACTCGACAATCGGGCAAAGTCTCCTCTGTATATGCACGGCGTCGCGGCTATTACAACAGTTTAACACAAGCATTCAGTTAATCACAACAGTTCGGAATCTAACTACGAATGCAGACAGAAAACAATGCCCGAGGCCAGTCAAGTTGAAAGAATAAACTCACAGTTTTGAAAGCAGGTCCACACGACCCAAGGTTTGAAAACAGTTTGAAAAGATGCCATAAATCCACAGGGTTTGGAAAACGGGTCCACACGACCCAAGGTTTTGAAAACAGTTTAGAAATTCCATAAATCCACATGGTTTGGAAAACAGGTCCACACGACCCCAGATTTTGAAAGATAGTTTTCGAAGTTCTTTTCTTTTCTAGTTATTTTGCTTTGGAAAACGGCCGAACGGGGATAATAAAAGAACCATAAATTCATATCCAGAATACCAGCAATCAACATCCACACCGACCCCACAAGGGTATCGCGAACCACACCGTAGTCTAGAGTACCAAATGAAATGCAAGGAAAAGTAAAGGAGGTACAGACTAGGGCTCCTCACTGCCCGACCACTCCTGCCTCGACCTCACCGTCGTCTACCGCTCACCCCTGGAAGAACCTGTCACGGAGTGGGTAGTCAGTGACACGTAAGAGTAATAATAAGCAAGAAAGAAAAGCCAAACCCAACTGTAAGACTATCCGGATCAACCACTCGGCTCACTGGAAAAGTAACACGCGAACACCTGCAATGCCTGTAATACCTGTAGCACCTATGCACCTTGATCTCGTCGGGCACCTACCCCGACAGATCGCACCGCTCACACCTTGGGGCACCTGACCTCGTCGGACACCTATCCCGACAGGTCACACCTCTCCCCCCCCTTTTGATGCCTCAAACCCCACACCTACGGGGGCCCCCACTATCTCACCTCGTGGGTTTACACGGGTCGAAGACCGCTTTCCCGGAAAAGAGCACCCTTTGCGGTGGCCAGACTGCGGGTGCGCGTGTCGCAACTACGAGCATAAAACCAATATACAGGATAATATCGCAAACACTAGAGACCGTTAGCATTAGTACGGATAACATGCAATTAGTAACCTTCCAACAACATTGACACTATGCTAAGCCTCAAAGAAAAACCCACCTCGAAGTCAGTCGCACGAGCCCTCCTCCCGAATGTAGGCCGATCCCGGACTCCCGCTAGACTAGACTGGTGCTGAACCGCTGGGCCCTGAACAGAAACTGTAGTCAGAACTAGACTCACACATATCCAACCTACCGACACTCTGTGTACAGCAGTCTACCAGGCTACAAATACAACTTAACCCCTAGGGTTTTACCCAAATACATTTTTACAATAATTTGAGATCCGTTTTCGTTCGTTCTCTTAACTGGGATATTATTTTTACGAACCGTCACTTCCAGTAAGTCACACTCGACCCGCTGAACACCGTGCTTACCCATTTGCAGCAGCACGGAACCCGAGGAAAACTTCGGGCCATAAAATACCTCTCTGACATCGCTTAAATGCATTTTCGTTTCTTCTGCTCAACGAAACCGAAAACCGGCGCGAGCATCGCGTCCAATGACCCCAAATTAGCCAGGGGCTTACTTTCGCGGCTTCGCAAAGAGCCCAGAACAGACTTTGGGCCATAACACCTATCCTAGAGCTTGACAACCTCACATCTAAAGTTTTACTGTGCCATTTGAAAATCTGCTCGAGCCCTATGCTCACAGCAGCTTAAAAACCCTAGGGCTTGCCCTATCTGTAACCCAGGTCTGCTGGATCGCGAGATCCAATACCTTCACCCTCAATCAAACCGCACAAGGCTCCATCTAGATTTCTACACATATCAACTTTGATCTGAAGTGAGCATCAAGCTCAGGGGACAATTTGGAGCAACTTTCATTTGTAAAAATAATATCCCAGTTAAGAGAACGAACGAAAACGGATCTCAAATTATTGTAAAAATGTATTTGGGTAAAACCCTAGGGGTTAAGTTGTATTTGTAGCCTGGTAGACTGCTGTACACAGAGTGTCGGTAGGTTGGATATGTGTGAGTCTAGTTCTGACTACAGTTTCTGTTCAGGGCCCAGCGGTTCAGCACCAGTCTAGTCTAGCGGGAGTCCGGGATCGGCCTACATTCGGGAGGAGGGCTCGTGCGACTGACTTCGAGGTGGGTTTTTCTTTGAGGCTTAGCATAGTGTCAATGTTGTTGGAAGGTTACTAATTACATGTTATCCGTACTAATGCTAACGGTCTCTAGTGTTTGCGATATTGTCCTGTATTTTGGTTTTATGCTCGTAGTTGCGACACGCGCACCCGCGGTCTGGCCACCGCGAAGGGTGCTCTTTTCCGGGAAAGCGGTCTTCGACCCGTGTAAACCCACGAGGTGAGATAGTGGGGGCCCCCGTAGGTGTGGGGTTTGAGGCATCAAAAGGGGGGGGAGAGGTGTGACCCGTCGGGATAGGTGTCCGACGAGGTCAGGTGCCCCAAGGTGTGAGCGGTGCGATCTGTCGGGGTAGGTGCCCGACGAGATCAAGGTGCATAGGTGCTACAGGTATTACAGGCATTGCAGGTATTCACGTGTTACTCGTCCAGTGAGCCGAGTGGTTGCTCCGGAAAGTCTTACAGTTGGGTTTGGCTTTTCTTTCTTGCTTATTATTATTGTTACGTGTCACTGACTACCCACTCCGTGACAGGTTCTTCCAGGGGTGAGCGGTAGACGACGGTGAGGTCGAGGCAGGAGTGGTCGGGCAGTGAGGAGCCCTAGTCTGTATCTCCTTTACTTTTCCTTGCATTTCATTTGGTACTGTAGACTACGGTGTGGTTCGCGATACCCTCGTGGGGTCGGTGTGGATGTTGATTACCGGTGTTTTGGATTCGATATTATGGTTCTTTTATTATTCCCGTTCGGCCGTTTTCCAAAGCAAAATAACTAGAAAAGAAAAAGGAACTTCGAAAACTATCCTTCAAAAATATGGGGTCGTGTGGACCCGTTTTCCAAACCCTGTGGATTTATGGCATCTTTTCAAACCGTTTTCAAAACCTTGGGTCGTGTGGACCTGTTTTCAAAACTGTGAGTTTATCCTTTCAACTTGACTGGCGACGGGCTCTCTATTTAGTTTGCAATGATGGTTGAATGTCGAACTGTTGTGATTAACTGAATGCTTGTGTTGAGATGTTGTAATAGCCGCGACGCCGTGCATATACAGAGGAGACTCTGCCCGATTTTCGAGTAAATCTGTATATGTGGCGGATCTGGGCACGTGCCGGGGAGGACCGAATTTCAAAAAAAAAAAGGGGATTCAAACTAACAACTCTTTCTTTTCCGCTGAGCGAGACCCCCGGGGCGTGACAGATTAAGATGGTATCAGAGCGGTTTTCTTTTAATCACAACAGCGAATGTCCAACATCCACGGTAATACCACACGTAGCTTCGAGTAAATGAAATGTGTAGGACATATGGGTGTAGGACGTGAGTGATCGTGGGGGGGAAGGGGAGATTAGCGAAATCTTTTCGTACCGGGTATTCCTAAATATGCTAGGACTGACGTGTTTTCTTTGTTGCGACAGATAGAACTCCGGCCCCGTGATTAGACGTCGCCAGAAATGGACTTTGCGGCTGAGACGAACCGCATACTGCGCAACCAGCTGCGCGATGTGGCTGGGCAGCTGCTGACCCTCGCGGAGCGCTTGAGTATGCTGACCCAGGAGCTTGAGGGAGTCGACCACGTCCAGCGCGGCACCGGTGGTGTTATCCCTCGCGGGACGCTGCCAACGGGCTTTCCCACCCCCCAGGAAGCGGCCAACTTAGCCGTACGCGCGGAGCTAGAGCGTACTCGACGGGCATGCCCCGACCCCGGTCCGACAGGGGATCCCTACCAGAAGGGCCGGGCGACCAAGCGCCAGAAGATAGGGCAGAAACCCAGGCAGTCGACAAGGGAGGGACCTGAACCACCAAAGCCGTGCGTCATTTGCGATGGTGCGCATTCAACGATGGATTGTCCTTGGCGGGACGAACACTGCTTCCGATGTGGCAGGCCGGGTCACACACGTTACGCGTGCCCCCGGAAGCCGGCCGTCACTGGACCCCCAGCGCCGAGACCCGACGACCCACGCACGACGGACTCCTTCAACACCGGGTCCCTACCCCGCCACGCCGTACGTCGTTGGCCTAAGGATTGTGGGCGGACTTCCCCAGCCGCCCCTAAGAATGGTGACGCGACGTCCCGGAATGGGGATTAGCAGGTAATCCCTTGCATGTCTTCTCTCTAGTTAGGCCTTAATCCCTTTATTGTTCCTTTCGCACTGTACGTTTGTACTTATGTCTTGCGCGTAAGTTCCTTCCCTAGTTACGCCTTAAGGGGTCGGACACCCTGTAGTGATCCCATGCCCCCGGGATTTGGTAGTGATCTCACTGGGGGAATGTGGCGTAGTGCTTAGGATAGCTTGGCTCACGTGAGGAGCACCAGGTACGGCTGCTGTATCTGGGGTTCCCTGAGAATGTGTACCTAGCGTGTAAGAGCATCTCTTTCCCAACAATCACCTCATTGACGCGGGCTAGAAGATTGGTGGAGGGCGGGTGCGTGGCCTACCTGGCATCGGTGGATATAGTTACCCGACCCTCGGCGACACCCTGGGACACCCCAGTGGTGAGGGTTTTTCCCGGTGTCTTCCCGACGGAACTGCCCGGGATACCCCCTGAACGAGAGGTGGTATTTCCCATCGAACTCTTACCGGGTACTCAACCTATCACGAAGGCGCCCTACCGAATGGCCTTCGCGGAGTTGAAGGAGCTTAAGGCGCAACTGGAGGACCTCTTGGACAAAGGGTGTATCAGACCGAGTGTGTCACCCTAGGGCGCACCAGTACTCTTTGTACGGAAGAAAGACGGAAGCCTGCGTCTCTGCATCGACTACAGGGGGACGGGACGATAGGGTTGCCGGGCGGGTTGAGCCCGTCGGCTGTCTGAAATCTTGGGGCGGTGCAGCCCGGTAGTTTCCCGTTCAGGGTTGCCACCGAGTCTCGCTGAGGGATATAGGGCATTTCGCGTGTCCTTCCGTCAGGGGTGGATATCTGAACGCCCAGCGATGTCCATGGGTATGATGAACAGAATTTTCAGACCCTTCTTGGATCAACCCGTGTACAGACGAGGAGCGTTTACGAGTGACCTTGCAAACTCTCAGGGACCAGAGAGGGTTGGCCAAACTCAAAAGGTGTGAGTTTGGGCATCGCGAGGTGGACTTTTGGGACGGCTAAAAGTCAGGAGAGCTGCGAAGAGCGCAAGGTTGGACTAACACGGGCACCAGTGTACGCGCTATTGGCACCGGTGAAAATTTTGAGGTTTATGGTGATGCATCACGGAGCGGAATTGGAAGTGTGTTAAGGTAACGGGGAAAGTTAAGACCTTAAGCAGACATGTGGTGGCATAAATTGACGAGGGACGCGAAGTCACTAAGAGCACAGGTCAGACATACTTGAGCGTCATTCCCTTTTAATTGAGGCCTAATGTATCTAAGTTTCGAGGACGAAACTTCTTTTAAGGTGTGAGTGATGTAATACTCGTGTAACCTGAGTCTATATAAAGAGTGAAATTCAAGTGTGATTGTGTGAGGGGAAACAAATTTTAACCTTAGTGGTGTGCTTTCTGGTGGGCGAATGGCACAGTTTCCGAAGCACAAATTCTGCCTTTCCGATCCGAGTATGACCTCAGAAATCTGAGGTCTCCAGCGCGACCGTCTCATCGAATCGAGTGGAAATGGTATAGACCGTTTGCTGATCCGACGGTCGGATCGTCCGGAAATCAGCAAGAAAACTAGTGGGGCCCGCGACTTAAGTGAATAGTAACCCCTGATCTCGGTCCCCTCTCGATCGGTCGTTGGCCATTTCACTGTCCATAATCCAAACCTAGCAGTATGAGTAGACGTTTCTAGCTAATTTTGACGTTCTGAGCGCAATGGCGCTGACGGAATCTCCGTTTGACGAGCCTAAAGCATCGTAAAGCGTGCCGAACTGTACAATTTACAGTAAAAGATGGATTTTAAAAATTATGAAGCTCCTTTTTAGTGAACCAAAATCGCTACCTGATAGGTTTCATCGAGCCGGACGACGTGGTGGTGTCCTTTTTTTCAATTTGACAACCCGGTTGTCTCGAAAAGCGTGAAATATGCAAAAATTTGTAGTATTTTACGATGAAGCCCTATATTTTATGTATCAAATGGCGAGATATTTTTTGGAGAGGGTCGTCCATGCATTTTGAGTGTACAGTGAGGGACCTAGCTGTAAATAATGCTGGTGGAGGGGTCTCTTGGCATTTTATGCAATATGCATATATAGCAGCGTAGGGTGCTTTAGAACCCTAGCCGCAGCCCCCTGTTGTAACCGAAGCCACCCCACGACTCCCACGATCCCTCTGCTACCTCTACCGCACAGCTGCGCCGCCGGCCGCCGCCCCTGGTCGCCGGAAAAGCAAGGATCTTCAAGGAGCATTCTTGGTTCCGAGGTTGTAAGAGAAGGAGAGTGAAAGATGGGCAAAAGGGCATATACTATGGTTTGTATTAACATCAATTCTATAGTACATGAGAAGGTATTTCTATGGTAACAATGACAACCATAGTAATAATATAACTAGGATTACATGCTATATAATCCTACGCTATAGATGGTAAGTAATATATAGTATAACAACCATAGTAATAATATAACTAGGATTACATGCTATATAATCCTACGCTATAGATGGTAAGTAATATATAGTATAGAAACAATAAAGATAATACTAAATATATCGTAACATTCCCCCGCAAGCTAAGCATCAGGTGGACGGATGCGAAGATTGAGCCGTAATATCGAAAACCGAGAGGGTGGCAAGGGCTTGGTGAAAATATCAGCAAGTTGTTTATCAGAAGAGATATGAACCAACTCTAAATCACCAGTCTGAACTTTTTCACGCAAGAATTGATGATCAAGTTCAATATGCTTTGTGCGAGCATGAAGAACAGGATTTGCCGCTAGATAAGTAGTGCTTAGATTATCACAGTAGATGCTAATAGGTCGCCAGAGGAAAACACGATGATCACGAAGTAGACGACGGATCCATATCGTCTCCGCAAGCGCGTAGGCGACAGCACGGTATTCTGCTTCAGAACTAGAGCGAGAAATGGTGGGCTGCTTTTTGGCAGACCAGGAGATAAGATTGGGCCCTAAAAATATACAATATCCAGAAGTAGATCGACGTGTATCTGGACAACCGGCCCAATCAGCATCTGCAAATGCGACAAGAGAGGGATTGACACAGCGAGATATAGGCAGTCCATAAGTCAGCGTGCCCCGAATATATCGTAGAATGCGCTTAACCGCTTGCATGTGTGGTTCACGAGGAGCATGTAGATACTGGGCAACAGAGTTGACAGCATATGATATATCCGGTCGGGTGAAAGTAAGATACTGGAGAGCACCAACAAGCTGACGATAGTTATAGGGATCCTCAAGAAGTTGCCCTTCATGAGAGGATAGACGAGAGGTTGGAGAGAGAGGACTAGAGACGGGCTTACTATCAAGAAAACCATGGCGCTGAAGCAGCTGATGCGCATATTTGTGCTGAGTCAGATGAAAACCAGAAGATGACCTATTTACCTCAATGCCCAAGAAATAATGTAGCGGCCCGAGATCCTTCCTTGCAAATTCCTGCTGTAATGTGGTAATAAGAGCCCTTAGAAGAGATGAGGAACTGCTAGTGACAATAATATCATCAACATATAATAGAAGAATAAGAGTGCCAGAAGAGGAGTGACAGATGAACATTGAAGGATCAGCAGTGCTCCCAACAAAACCAATTTCAGATAGAAAGGACGTAAACCGTTGAAACCAAGCCCGAGGTGCTTGCTTAAGACCATAGATGGCTTTGCGTAGACGACAAATATGATGCGGAAAAGAGGGATGCACAAAACCAGGCGGTTGTCTCATATAAACGTCTTCAAAGAGTGTGCCATGAAGAAAAGCATTCTTCACATCAAGTTGTCGAAGAGACCACCCTGAGGAGAGGGCCACCGAAAGAACAGTGCGAATAGTGGTCGACTTGACAACGGGAGAAAAGGTCTCATCAAAATCAATGCCTTGTTGCTGTTTATAACCTTGAGCCACAAGCCGAGCTTTGAGACGCTCAAGAGACCCATCCGCCTTCTGCTTTACTTTGTATACCCATTTACAACCAATAAGATTAACAGGCGAAGGAGGTACAAGATCCCAAGTAGCATTTATCAGGAGGGCATCAAACTCCTCAGCCATGGCAGCGCGCCAACCTGCATCCTGAAAGGCCTCATGAAATGAGTTAGGCTCAGTAGGCAGAGCAGAATCTGTAGAGGCCGGTAAGGAGGTAGACTCAGTTAAACCCTTAGTCATAGATCGAGTGCGCATAGGATGTATGCGGGGAGGTGAAGAAGGCTCAGACGGCACTATAGTAGGCTGAGGGGAGGGCGGACGATCAGAGGTGGACGGTGGTGGTTCAACAATAGTAGGTGTAGTAGCAGCAGATCGTGTAATGTGTCGTCTGGTATAGACACGGAGTTCTGATGGACCAACGGTAGTGGCATCGTTCTCATTCCTAACCTGTGAGTCATCAGAATTCAAGGTAGAAGGAAACGTTGATAAATTCTCAGACGGTGAAACAGGTGGACGTGTACCGGAACCACTCTCAGCAGAGGGGCGTGTGAAGGAGAAGCCAGAGATTGCATCAATGGTAGAAGGATTCTCACCCAGCAAAGGAGGATTTGAAATAAATTTTTGAAACATATCAAGGTTGGAAAAAGTAGAGGAAGGAGAAGAAGAGAATTTAGAAAGACAAGAAAACGGAAAAACAGTTTCCACAAAGGTAACATGTCGAGAAATAAAAACCTTGCCAGTGCTGGGATGGAGACATCGAAAACCTTTATGTTTATCAGAGAGTCCTAAGAAGACGCAAGGAAGTGACCGAGGAGAGAGCTTGTGAGCTGCAATATCCTGCACATCAGGATAACACAAACATCCAAAAACTTTGACAAGTTGCAAGTCAGGGGAAGAGCAACCATGCAGAATTTCATATGGCGATTGTCCTTTTAAAACAGTAAGAGAGGGAATTCGATTCACAAGAAATACAGCAGTTTGAATGGCATCAGCCCAAAAACGAGAAGGCATACAAGCTTGAAATAGTAAACTTCTAACAATGTTAGTTAAATGTCTATGCTTCCTTTCGGCGAGGCCGTTTTGTTGAGGAGTATAAGGACAAGAAAAACGGTGAAAAATTCCATTTTGTGAACAAAGGTTGGAAAACTTATCATTTACAAACTCCGTACCATTATCAGATTGGAAAATCTTGATTGAGCTATGAAATCTGTTTTCCACCATTGCTTTAAATTCGAGAAATTTGTCAAAAACTTCGTGTTTAAATTTCAAAAGGTAAAGCCAAGAAAACCGAGAATAATCATCAATAAATATAACATAATATTTATAACCAGAAACAGATGGAACAGGTGATTGCCACACATCAGAATGCACAATATGAAAGGGAAAAGCATATTTAGATTCCGAATCAGAAAATGAGAGTTTAACATGTTTTCCCATGTTACAAGCATTACAAATAGATAATGTCAAAGCAGAATTACCATCAGAAACAATGTTATTATTTTTAATAAATGCCGAAAGAACAGGAAGACTGGGATGACCTAATCGCCTATGCCAAACATCGCTACTAAATCTAGATGCAACAAGACCAATATGTTGCTTATTCCCTACACTTGCAACTTTAGAAGGAATTGGATAGAGTGATGTTCCCGAGCTAGGGCAGTGCAGAAGCTCCGTCCTTGTTACCTTGTCCTTCACAGAAAAACCAGAAGAGTCAAATTCAAGAACAGAATTATTGTCACGACAGAATTGACGCACCGAAAGTAAATTTCTCTTGATGGAAGGAACAACAAGAACATTTTTAAGAGCAAAGGATTTAGAAGATGTATTCAATTGAGTTTCACCTGTCTGAGTAATATCAAGTAAATTTCCATTACCAACTAGAATTTTCTCATGCCCAGTATAAGGTTTGGAAGATGAAAGAATACCAGAATTCGCGGTCATGTGATTGGAAGCTCCAGTGTCTGGATACCATACTTCCTCAGCAGGTTCATAGAGATTCATAGCAGCAAAAGTTTGAGGGACATCATCGGCCACGAATGAGTGATTGAAGCGTTGTCTGCATTGAAGAGCAGAATGGTTGTACTTTCCACAGATCTGACACTGTGTGCCAGACTTCGAAAAATAAGATTGTTGATTTGGAGTATAAGGTTGAGGAAGATTATTGGGTGAAGAATGTGGATAGATTCCAGGAGATCCACGACCATGATATGAGTTGTGTCTACCGCGATGTCCTCGACCACCGCGATATCTGCCTCCACGACCTCCACGATTTCCTCGTCCACGATTTGCATAGAGAGCTTCGCTGTCGATAGTGGGAATGGTAGGTGATGTTGTTGAACTAGTACGACGTTGTACTTCTGTTTCTTCTTGCATCAAAAGTGGACGAAGTTGATCAAAAGTAGGCTTGTTTCGGTGTGTATTAAGGGCACTGACGAAACCTCTATATTCTTCTGGTAACCCGAGAAGAACAGTCATGACCAAGTTATGGTCTGACTCAGTTTCACCAATCGCTTGCAGGGCATCGCCAATAGATTTAATCTTTTGCATATAATCGGTCATATTCATTGAACCTTTCTTGATGCTTCGTAATTCAGACTTTAGATAGAAAGCGGTGGAAGCAGTTTTATCAAGAAAATATGTTTCGATAATTTTCCAAGCATCATACGCAGTTTTAGGAGAGCTAGAAACAATCATCTGTAATATGCTAAGCGAGAGGGTGGCATTAATCCACGAGAGTATAGTGGTGTCTTCTTTTTTCCAATTTAGATATTCCGGGTTCATAATTGTTTTCTTTTCAAAAGTATCAATAGTCTGAGGCGGTATAATACCAGTTCCGTCCACATGTGGAGTAACACCAAAACTCTCCAAAACATTAAGAAATATTTGTTTCCACACAAGATATGTGGAATCTGTTAGTTCAAGTGGTATGAGAGTTTTGATATTAACCACTGGTAAATTTGAGAAAGAAGACATGTTACCACAAAAAAAAAAATATCACCACGAGAGAGTAACCGAGGCAAATCCGACGAGTAGAAAAAAAATACCAAGTAGTCACAAATCCAGAATAAAGATAAGTAAGTCAGATTAGAACCCGATGGGAAAAGCTGAATGAATCAAAGTTGACCTTGATTGCACGAGAGAAGAACCAAACTACACCAGGGAGCAAGTACGTATCTGAACAACACCAGAATAATGAAGAGAGGCCGAAATTACTGTAGCGCTGGTACTGTAGCGCCGGTACTGTAGCAACGGTACTGTAGCAGCGGCACTGTAGCAGTGGCACTGTAGCAGCAGTTGTGATGGAGAGAGAAATCCAAAGAGAAAAAAAAAAAAAAATTATGGAAGAAGATGAGGCTCGTGGTAGATGGTGGCTAAGGATCGATATTCCCAATATTAGGGTTCCCGCTCTGATACCATGAAAGATGGGCAAAAGGGCATATACTATGGTTTGTATTAACATCAATTATATAGTACATGAGAAGGTATTTCTATGGTAACAATGACAACCATAGTAATAATATAACTAGGATTACATGCTATATAATCCTACGCTATAGATGGTAAGTAATATATAGTATAACAACCATAGTAATAATATAACTAGGATTACATGCTATATAATCCTACGCTATAGATGGTAAGTAATATATAGTATAGAAACAATAAAGATAATACTAAATATATCATAACAGAGAGCCCCAAAACCTTTTAACCTATGCCTGGACCTCTCTGTGGGTGTGAACTTCATCCAGAAGACAAGCCGAGGTGGGCTGGTGCACTGCCGTGGCCGCGCGTCGCCGCTGCCACCACCTTCTTCTTCCTCATTTCCGGCCAAGGTGAGTCCGGGTTTTTCGTTAGTTATTTTACTACCTAGACACTTGGAGCATATTCCTTACCTTCTAGAGATGATCCCTGCTGAACCCCAACGTTGGGAATGCTTCCAGCCGCCGGCGGGGAAGTTGCACCGCCGGAATGCAGGAAAGCTCCGCCGCGGCCGTTTGCTGCACCCGATGGCTCAACTTCGAAACAAAAACGATAGGAATGTTCTGTAGAACACCTAGATCATCTCCTCCAAATTTGGAGTGATTTGGTGCACCGTGGGCGCGGCGGGGCGATGCCCTAGTTTTGGGAATATTGCACTTCGGCCGAGCTAAGTGCTCCGGCGCCGGCGAGCCTTCCCACCGCCGGCCACCTAGCCGAGGAGCTCCCTGGGGGTGAGAAGAGTCCACCCATGTACTTGCATGGCACCCATGCACCTTGGTTGAGGTGCGGCCTAGATGGGCTCGAGGTGGGTTCGGGGTGCGGTTGCCGGCGTTCCGGCCGTCTCCGGCGGCCGGGGAGTGGACGAGAAGCTTCCTGGGATCAAGTAGATCCCAGCCATGCCCTTGCATGGATACCATGAAGCCTCGGTGGAAATCCGCCATTAGAGGCGAAGAAGCTCCAAATCGAGCTTACTCCGCCGCCATCGCCGCCGTGCCCTGTCACCGGGCACGGATTCAGGTAAGTTGTGGTGTGGTTTAGCACCTGTGGGTGCCAATGGTTGAGGTCCAGAAGCTTTGGTTGAGTGGTCACCATTTTCGAGGTTTGATCTTCGTCTTCCTCCTCTTGCCCGCGACCAACCGTGGGATTAGGCTTGCTCCAAGTTGCATAGGAATGCTCCTGCAACTTGGAAGAGCATTTCCCTCCATCTTGGGAAGCCCCAGGTGCAACGATTGCCGAGAACAAGCTCGGGCATTAGTTTTTTTTATGTGTTGTAAAGGGTGCACATAGGGTGTTCGATGAAATGCCTGAGAGAAGAAAAAGATGGATTTTTGGGTTCGATTACAAATGAAAGTTGCTCCAAATTGTCCCCTGAGCTTGATGCTCACTTCAGATCAAAGTTGATCTGTGTAGAAATCTAGATGGAGCCTTGTGCGGTTTGATTGAGGGTGAAGGTATTGGATCTCGCGATCCAGCAGACCCGGGTTACAGATAGGGCAAGCCCCAGGGTTTTTAAGCTGCTGTGAGCATAGGGCTCGAGCAGATTTTCAAATGGCACAGTAAAACTTTAGATGTGAGGTTGTCAAGCTCTAGGATAGGTGTTATGGCCCAAAGTCTGTTCTGGACTGTTTGCGAAGCCGCGAAAGTAAGCCCCTGGCTAATTTGGGGTCATTGGTCGCGATGCTCGCGCCGGTTTTCGGTTTCGTTGAGCAGAAGAAACGAAAATGCATTTAAGCGATGTCAGAGAGGTATTTTATGGCCCGAAGTTTTCCTCGGGTTCCGTGCTGCTGCAAATGGGTGAGCACGGTGTTCAGCGGGTCGAGTGTCACTTACTGGAAGTGACGGTTCGTAAAAATAATATCCCAGTTAAGAGAACGAACGAAAACGGATCTCAAATTATTGTAAAAATGTATTTGGGTAAAACCCTAGGGGTTAAGTTGTATTTGTAGCCTGGTAGACTGCTGTACACAGAGTGTCGGTAGGTTGGATATGTGTGAGTCTAGTTCTGACTACAGTTTCTGTTCAGGGCCCAGCGGTTCAGCACCAGTCTAGACTAGCGGGAGTTCGGGATCGGCCTACATTCCGGGGGCTCGTTCGACTGACTTCGAGGTGGGTTTTTCTTTGAGGCTTAGCATAGTGTCAATGTTGTTGGAAGGCTACTAATTACATGTTATCCGCACTAATGCTAACGGTCTCTAGTGTTTGCGATATTATCCTGTATTTTGGTTTTATGCTCGTAGTTGCGACACGCGCACCCGCGGTCTGGCCACCGCAAAGGGTGCTCTTTTCCGGGAAAGCGGTCTTCGACCCGTGTTAACCCACGAGGTGAGGTAGTGGGGGCCCCCGTAGGTGTGGGGTTTGAGGCATCAAAAGGGGGGGGAGAGGTGTGACCCGTCGGGGTAGGTGTCCGACGAGGTCAGGTGCCCCAAGGTGTGAGCGGTGCGATCTGTCGGGGTAGGTGCCCGACGAGATCAAGGTGCATAGGTGCTACAGGTATTACAGGTATTGCAGGTATTCACGTGTTACTCGTCCAGTGAGCCGAGTGGTTGCTCCGGATAGTCTTACAGTTGGGTTTGGCTTTTCTTTCTTGCTTATTATTATTGTTACGTGTCACTGACTACCCACTCCGTGACAGGTTCTTCCAGGGGTGAGCGGTAGACGACGGTGAGGTCGAGGCAGGAGTGGTCGGGCAGTGAGGAGCCCTAGTCTGTATCTCCTTTACTTTTCCTTGCATTTCATTTGGTACTGTAGACTACGGTGTGGTTCGCGATACCCTCGTGGGGTCGGTGTGGATGTTGATTACCGGTGTTTTGGATTCGATATTATGGTTCTTTTATTATTCCCGTTCGGCCGTTTTCCAAAGCAAAATAACTAGAAAAGAAAAAAGAACTTGGAAAACTATCCTTCAAAAATATGGGGTTGTGTGGACCCGTTTTCCAAACCCTGTGGATTTATGGCATCTTTCCAAACCGTTTTCAAAACCTTGGGTCGTGTGGACCTGTTTTCAAAACTGTGAGTTTATCCTTTCAACTTGACTGGCGACGGGCTCTCTATTTAGTTTGCAATGATGGTTGAATGTATATGCACGGCGTCGCGGCTACTACAACATCTCAACACAAGCATTCAGTTAATCACAACAGTTCGAGTATTCAATCAACAATGTAAACTAAATAGAATGCCCGCCGCCAGTCAAGTTGAAAGGATAAACTCACAGTTTTGAAAACAGGTCCACACGACCCAAGGTTTTGAAAACGGTTTGGAAAGATGCCATAAATCCGTAGGGTTTGGAAACAGGTCCACACGACCCGAGGTTTGGAAAATAGTTTAGAAATCTCATAAAACCACAGGGTTTGGAAAAACGGGTCCACACGACCCCATATTTTTGAAAGATAGTTTTCGAAGTTCCTTTTTCTTTTCTAGTTACTTTGCTTTGGAAAAACGGCCGAACGGGCGAATAAAAGAAACATAATATCAAATCCGGAACACCGGGAATCAACATCCACACCGACCCCACAAGGGTATCGCGAACCACACCGTAGTCTACAGTACCAAATGAAATGCAAGGAAAAAGTAAAGGAGATACAGACTAGGGCTCCTCACAGCCCGACCACTCCTGCCTCGACCTCACCGCCGTCTACCGCTCACCCCTGGAAGAACCTGTCACGGAGTGGGTAGTCAGCGACATGCGATAATAATAACAAGCAGGAAAGAATGCCAAACCCAACAGTAAAACTATCCGGAGCAACCACTCGACTCACTGGAAGAGTGACACGCGAACACTTGTAACACCTGCAACATCTGTAATGCCTGTAGCACCTATACACCTTGATCTCGTCGGGCACCTACCCTGACAGATCGCACCGCTCACACCTTGGGGCACCTGACCTCGTCGGACACCTATCCCGACAGGTCGCACCTTTTCCCCCCCCTTCTGATGCCTCAAACCCCACACCTACGGGGCCCCCCACCACCTCACCTTGTGGGTTAACACGGGTCGAAGACTGCTTTCCCGGAAAAGAGCACCCTTTGCGGTGGCCAGACCGCGGGTGCGCGTGTCGCAACCACGAGCACAATAACCCGGATACAGGATAATATCGCAATCATAAGGACCGTCAGCATTAGTATTAAAAATATGCAGTTAAACAACTATCCAAGAACACCGAGTCTATACTTAGTCTCAAAGGAACCCACCTTTTTCGTTGTCGCACTGCTGGTCGACTTCAGGTTCTTTCGCGTCTCGGTGTGCCTACCCGGACCTACACGAACCTGCCGCACCGGAGTTAGTAACTCCAACTTCCCGAAAGGTAAACAAAAGTAAAAGAAACGCGGAACACCCAACCCTTCCGGCCGATCATGGGGCACGCCCCGCCGATTCGGCAAAGATGGCGGCGTCCCCGGGCGAGGCCAACAACGCGGACGGCCCCGGCTCCCGCGGAACCCACCGGCCTCTCCCCCTCCTTGCTGCCCGTATGCAGGGCTGCCCGCAAGTGCGGGCGCGCGTGCGCTCGGCCCGCGCGGGCTGTGCGGGCGCGCTGCCCGCACCCGCGGGTGCGCACTTGCGCCCGGCCCCGCGCGGCTGGGCAGCGGCCCGCCCGCATGCGGGAGTTGCCCGCATGCGGGGCTGCGCGCCCCCAGCCCCGCGCGGCTGGGCGGCAGCCCGCCCGCATGCGGGAGTTGCCCGCATGCGGGGCTGCGCGCCCCCAGCCCCGCGCGGCTGGGCGGCAGCCCGCCCGCAAGCGGGAGTTGCCCGCATGCGGGGGTGCGCGCCCCCAGCCCCGCGCGGCTGGGCGGCAGCCCGCCCGCATGCGGGAGTTGCCCACATGCGGGGGTGCGGCCCCCAGCTCCGCGCGGCTGGGCAGCATGCCGCCCGCATGCGGGTGTTGCCCGCATGCGGCTCCGTGCGCGCCGGACTCCGGCGATGCCATCGCCCCTCCTCCCCCCCCCCCTCGTCCGCTCCAATCAAGAAAACGAAACAAGAAATTACAAGGAATAGAACCCTAACGTGCTCACCTCGGTAGCCGGAGGGAAGGATGTTCCGATCCTGCGAGTTCGGCTTCAAGGAATGTGAGGTCGTCTCTCTCTCCTTCCTTGGTCTCGCCGCTTGGATCCTCCGCACGATCGGTGAGGAAGAGGGTACGGTTGGGGGAAAAGTTTGCTCCTCGTCCGCGCTCGGGTGTCGTAACCTAGAGTGAGGGGGGTTGAGATAGATATAAAGCCCGAGCGATCAGAAAGGGAAAAGGGAACGGACCCGTTTCAAGTCAAAATAAACCAAATAACCAAAAGGTCGGGTTCGAACCGGGTTCCGGTCTGCCTGGTACCCCGCGTTGGTCGCCAGAACCAACAGCCACCCTCTGGAATTTATTCCGGGAGATTCCGGAGTCGGAATCCAAAACCGATTTCGCCGGCGGTCTCCGTTTCGCGAGCTTTATTGACTAAAAATACTCGCGAGCCCCGACGATCTGTCCAGAAACAAAGAATTATTAGTCCCCCCCCCGGACCCCTGAAACGAAACGCGAATTACAGAAAACCCAAAAGTAGACCCAAGAACGGAACCACAGTATTTTAAACCAGCGGATATTACACCACTCACCTTTTAAAAACGAGTTTCGTCCTCGAAACTCAATCCTGGTTCGCGGTGAAAAGATAGGGATAGCCCTCCCTCATCTTGGACTCCAGCTCCCACGTCGCTTCCCGCTCCTCGTGGTTGCTCCAGAGCACCTTCACGTAGGGGATGACTCGGTTTCGGAGCGTCTTGCTCTCTCTTGCTAGGATTCGCACCGGGGCTTCCTCGAAGCTTAGGTCCTCCTTCAGTTCGAGTGTCGAGACGTCCAGGACATGCGATGGGTCGGGGAGGTATTTCTTGAGCATCGAAACGTGGAACACGTCGTGGACCCGGCTGAGGTTCGGCGGTAGGGCGAGGCGGTAGGCCACTGGGCCAATGCGCTCCAGGATCTCGAACGGCCCCACAAACCGTGGGCTCAGCTTGCCTTTGAGCCCGAAGCGCTTGATTCCTCTGGACGGCGAGACCCGCAGAAACACGTGTTCTCCCACCTGGAATTCTAGGTCACGGCGTCTCCGATCCGCGTAGCTCTTTTGCCGACTCTGGGCGGTCAGTAGGCGCTTCCTGATAAGGCGTACCTTCTCTTCAGTTTTTCCACCAAGTCAGGTCCCAAGAACTTCCGTTCTCCTAAGTCATCCCAACAGATCGGGGATCGGCAGCGTCTGCCGTACAAAGCCTCGTAGGGTGCCATCTGGATGCTGGCCTGGTAGCTGTTGTTGTAGGCGAATTCGACGAGGGGCAGGTAACGCTCCCAACCGATCCCCCAGTCTAGCACACAGGCTCGCAGCAGGTCCTCCAGTGTCTGAATCACTCGCTCCGATTGTCCGTCCGTTTGGGGGTGGAAGGCCGTGCTGAACTGTAGTTTGGTCCCCAAGGCCTGCTGTAGGCTCTGCCAAAACTTCGAAACAAAGCGTGTGTCTCTATCCGATGTGATCGATGCCGGCACTCCATGCAGTCTCACAATCTCGCTGAGGTAGACTTGGGCTAATCGCTCTCTGGTCCAGGTTGTGTGAATGGGTAGGAAGTGCACTGACTTGGTTAGCCGGTCAACAATGACCCAGATTGTGTCGTGCCCCTGCTGGGAACGTGGGAATCCAGTGACGAAGTCCATGGTGATCTGATCCCACTTCCACTCCGGTACTGGTAATGGCTGTAGCTTTCCCGCCGGCCGCTGATGCTCTGCCTTTATCTGCTGACAAACCAGGCAATGCGCAACGTGATGAGTCACATCCCCCTTCAGCTTGGGCCACCAGAAAGTCTGCTTGAGGTCCCTGTACATCTTTGTACCCCCCGGATGTGCCGCATAAGGGGCGCGGTGTGCCTCAGCTAGGATTTCCTCCTTCAATTCCGGGGTATCCGGCACGCAGATCCGCCCGCGGAACCGTAGAGTGCCGTCGTCTTCCACTGAAAAGTCACCTTCTTGATCCGGCGAGATCTTGTCTCGTACGAGCTGCAAGTACGAGTCCGCCTGCTGTCCCCCTCGAATTCTCTCGAACAGCGTCGGCTTTACCACCAAAGCCAACAGTTGTGCGACTGTGCCCATTGGTACCACCTCCAACTTCAATCGTGAGAATTCCGCGATCAAAGTGCTCTGCTCAGTTATCGCGCGTGCCGTCGCCTCTTCTGGTTGCCCCTTCCTGCTCAAAGCGTCCGCCACTACGTTTGCTTTCCCGGGGTGGTACTGGATTGTTAGATCGTAATCCTTCAATAGTTCAAGCCACCGCCTCTGCCGCAGGTTTAGTTCCTTCTGGGTGAACAGGTACTTAAGGCTTTGGTGGTCAGAGAAAACGTTACAGTGGACACCAAAGAGGTAGTGTCTCCATAACTTCAAAACAAAGACCACTGCAGCCAGTTCCAAATCGTGTATCGGATAATTCTTCTCGTAATCTTTCAGCTGCCTAGAAGCATAGGCTATTACTTTTTCCTGTTGCATCAATACACCCCCAAGGCCGATCCTCGATGCATCGCAGTACACCTCATAATCCTCTCCGGGTGTTGGTAGTACGAGAATTGGTGCCCTGGTTAGCCTTCGTTTAAGTTCTTCGAAGCTCTCCTGGCATTGTGTCGACCACACAAACTTTTCTCCTTTCCTAGTCAACCGGTTCAGGGGGGCGGCTATCTTCGAGAAGCCCTCGACAAAGCGTCGGTAGTACCCAGCGAGGCCCAAGAAACTGCGGATCTCCGTTACCGTAGTTGGCGGCTGCCAGGCTGTCACGGATTCCACCTTCTTGGGATCCACGGCGATTCCTTCTGCCGAGATCACATGCCCTAAAAAGCCCACCTCGCGTAGCCAGAACTCGCACTTCTTGAGCTTAGCGAACAACTCGTGGTCCCTGAGGGTCTGGAGGATCATCCGCAGATGTTGCTCGTGCTCCCCGTCAGTGGGTGAATAGATCAGTATGTCGTCGATGAAGACCACTACGAACCGGTCCAGGAAGGGCTTAAAAATCCGGTTCATCATATCCATGAAGACGGCGGGGGCGTTCGTAAGCCCGAAGGGCATAACTGTAAATTTGTAGTGGCCATACCAGGTCCGGGCAGGCACACCGAGACGCGAAAGAACCTGAAGTCGACCAGCAGCGCGACAACGAAAAAGGTGGGTTCCTTTGAGACTAAGTATAGACTCGGTGTTCTTGGATAGTTGTTTAACTGCATATTTTTAATACTAATGCTGACGGTCCTTATGATTGCGATATTATCCTGTATCCGGGTTATTGTGCTCGTGGTTGCGACACGCGCACCCGCGGTCTGGCCACCGCAAAGGGTGCTCTTTTCCGGGAAAGAGGTCTTCGACCCGTGTTAACCCACAAGGTGAGGTGGTGGGGGCCCCCGTAGGTGTGGGGTTTGAGGCATCAAAAGGGGGGGGGAAAAGGTGCGACCTGTCGGGATAGGTGTCCGACGAGGTCAGGTGCCCCAAGGTGTGAGCGGTGCGATCTGTCGGGGTAGGTGCCCGACGAGATCAAGGTGTATAGGTGCTACAGGCATTACAGATGTTGCAGGTGTTACAAGTGTTCGCGTGTCACTCTTCCAGTGAGTCGAGTGGTTGCTCCGGATAGTTTTACTGTTGGGTTTGGCATTCTTTCCTGCTTATTATTATTATCGCATGTCGCTGACTACCCACTCCGTGACAGGTTCTTCCAGGGGTGAGCGGTAGACGGCGGTGAGGTCGAGGCAGGAGTGGTCGGGCTGTGAGGAGCCCTAGTCTGTATCTCCTTTACTTTTTCCTTGCATTTCATTTGGTACTGTAGACTACGGTGTGGTTCGCGATACCCTTGTGGGGTCGGTGTGGATGTTGATTCCCGGTGTTCCGGATTTGATATTATGTTTCTTTTATTCGCCCGTTCGGCCGTTTTTCCAAAGCAAAGTAACTAGAAAAGAAAAAGGAACTTCGAAAACTATCTTTCAAAAATATGGGGTCGTGTGGACCCGTTTTTCCAAACCCTGTGGTTTTATGAGATTTCTAAACTATTTTCCAAACCTCGGGTCGTGTGGACCTGTTTCCAAACCCTACGGATTTATGGCATCTTTCCAAACCGTTTTCAAAACCTTGGGTCGTGTGGACCTGTTTTCAAAACTGTGAGTTTATCCTTTCAACTTGACTGGCGGCGGGCATTCTATTTAGTTTACATTGTTGATTGAATACTCGAACTGTTGTGATTAACTGAATGCTTGTGTTGAGATGTTGTAGTAGCCGCGACGCCGTGCATATACAGAGGAGACTCTGCCTGATTTTCGAGTAAATCTGTATATGCGGTGGGTCTGGGCACGTGCCGGGGAGGACTGAATTTCAAAAAAAAAATAAGGGACTCAAACTAACAACTCTTTCCTTTCCGCTGAGCGAGACCCCCGGGGCGTGACATCACGGCTATGTCGGAGAACCCTCAACGACTCTACTCGCCACACTACTCACTAAAGAAAGTACCACACAGCTGGGACCGCCGTCACTCCAAACGGCTCCCACAACAGAACACCAACCGCACCGATAACTCAGAAAGGGCCGACACCATAAGGGTTTGGAAAACCCGATAGGTCGGTCCTAAGAATCCTATCAAACAAGAACAGACTCTAGGCTCCGCCTATCGAAGTTCCCGGCCCCCTTACAGTTCGGGAACACCACAACCTCGGTATAACACGCAGAAGATACCAACTAGGGCCCGAAAGTTTTGGGAGGCCTACACCTACAACCCTATCAAACAAGAACAGGTTCCAGGCTCGGCCCCCGTGGCTTTCGTCCCGACAAAGGAATGGCCCCTAGAACCCAGACCACTCGAATCCTTACAAATGGGGAAGTTTACACGAAAACGGGGTGACATTAATTACTGAAAACCATTTTCACTCAACCCACGCGGGTGAGGACTAAAAGTAGTTCCCATTTTGAGAAACCATCTTGATTTGAGGAGAAACCCATTTTAATGATTTTTAGTTCTTTTAGGAAAATCAGTTAGAAAACAAGGATTTACCCAAACCCCGAAGGGCTGATGCTTTTGTCCAATCAAACAAGAACAGACTTCAGCGGCCCTTCGATGCTTGGAAGAAAACATCGATAAACTAAAAATCATGTGTATGTCAAAAAAAGGTTCTGGGTTCTAGGTCCAACTAAAACAAGCACACAACTGCCACTAACACGGTGGCGACAGCACAACAGGGATAGAAAACGTCCCGGGACTACCGTTTACCCAAACGGCTCCCGGCACAGAAAAGCGACCCACTACAACTACCAGACTCCACTCTGCTCCCAAGCACGAGTGCAAATGCATCCCACACTAAAAGAAAGTCCTGACCTCTCGGCCCACTACCCGGGCGAGGATAACATTATGTCCAGGAATGAAAGAACAGTGTGGATGTCTAAACATAAATAACCCTAGCCCAAGTGATGGTTTTCTACTGGTCTGGTTACACATGCAACATATAACAGGGGTGCTAGGTCAAGTTCCAAGATAACTATAATTAATCATGATAAAAGGAATATCGATTCCTACAAACTGGCATGCTATACAGGAAATAAACTATCATGCATAGTCCTACATTAGTAGAATTACTGTACAGTCCATAAAACTTTGAGATAAGGCCACCCACCTCGGTTTGCCACCAATTGCTTGTAGACACTTGCAATTGGCCTCCACGCGATCCGCACGCAAAAAGATGCACGCCGCCGGAGTCCGCATGCAAAACGGAGCACGGTGCCGAAACCCGCTCGCAAAACAGAGTCCGCACGCAAAACGGTGCACGCCGCCGGAGTCCGCACACAAAACGGAGCACGGTGCCGAAACCCGCACGCAAAACGGAGTCCGCACGCAAAACGGTGCACGCCGCCGAAGTCCGCACGCAAAATAGAGCACGGTGCCAAAACCCGCGCGCAAAACAGAGCACGGTGCCAGAATCTGCACACAAAACGGAGTCTGCGCGCAAAACGGAGCATGTGCCGAAACCCGCACGCAAAACGGAGCAAGGTGCCAGAATCTGCACGCAAAACGGAGTCTGCAAGCAAAACGGAGCACGGTGCCGAAACCCGCGCGCAAAACGGAGCACGGTGCCAGAATCTGCACGCAAAACGAAGTTTGCACGCAAAACGGAGCACACCGTCGGGGTCCGCACGCAAAATGGTGCAGAAAAACACGGTCCCTAACACAGATAAGAGCAAGAGGGTCAATTAACTGTGCAAAAGATCGCTCTAGAACTGTGCCAAAAATATCGTAAAAATAAGTACGGGACCTACCCGACTGCGCCGCCGCCGCCGAAACGCTCCGTTGGAAAACCTTGCGCGCACCACGAAGCCCACGACGCACCGCCGCACCACCCACCATCTCCTCCCTCAATCTCCCTCTCGCTCGGTTGAAGAAGAAAGAAAAGGAAGGGAAGAAATGGCGTGCGGGGAGGAAGAAGAAGAAGAAAAGAAGGAGAGAAAGAGAGGAGGTCCACGCTGCCGGTCCACGGTGCACCGCACAAAGAGGGGGCCCAGCTGCCGGGTGGTCCACGAGGCCGGGGCGCGTGCACCGGGTCCACGCACGCGCCCCGTGCGCCAGGTGGCATGCGGCAACGCGCCCGCCACACGGGCGCGTTACCCCGCACCACCCCAGGCGCGGGACACGCGCCCGCCACACGGGCGCGCGTGCCCCCGCGCCCGCGTGGGCGCCAACGGGGGCCCGCCACGTGGCGGCCCCCGCGCGACCCGCGCCGAAGGCGCGTCAGCGCCCACGTGCGTCCGTACGCCCTCGAGCCCCGCGCGCCACGCCTCGATTTGCTTGCCGCCAACCTAGGGGTTCGTGCCGCGCCGCCTCGAAAAACGTGCAACTCAACCGGGCTCCAAACCAAACAAGTAAATAGTCCATTCCTAGCGATTTCGCGCGCTGAATCCAAAAACGATGTCCATTTTTCCAAATTCTCATCCGAAAATTGCGGAGTGCCCCCGGATAGCCCACTTGATCCGATTTCCGCGCCGGGCCCAATTCTGAAGTCCGATTTGCCAAATTGCAACTCTAAAAATTCCTGAAGGCAACCGGAGAGGTAATCTTTTATCCAAACTTCGCCCGGAGTCCAAATTTGACATCTGCGTCGCGCGAAACCACTCCTAAACACTCGACGGGTCCTCCAATTTTCCACGGGATCTCTTTTTAAGCCCGAAGTCCAACACTTGTGTCCAAATTGCGCACAAACACCACCGACACACCACGGAGGCCTCCAGTGATGCAGACTAAATTCCAAATTGCACCACAAATCCATTTCTCGGGCCCGACACGAGCACAAACACTCCCAAAGGCCACCAAAAGCTGCCCAACAACCAGCAAACCATACGCGGGGGATTCCGGGACCTCACACTCTCCCCCCACTAAAGAAAGTTTCGTCCTCGAAACTACCACAGCTCAAAGGGGAGTTTCCAAAGCCACTGGTAAGTATCCATCAAGACCATCTTCGGCTCCCCAGTCGCTACGCACACTCCGCGAAGCGAGTCCACGCGGCTAGGAGTCAAAAATCTGGAAAAACTTCAAGAGTTCCAAAGGACAAAGGACAAGGAAGAACGACCAACTCTACTCGTCCAAAACTACGCGAATTACGCCAACACAAACAGCAAGAAAGGAAAAGGCCCCACCAGCAGGAAAGTCGTCAACCCCAACTCTCCATTTAGAAAACGGCTGTGTCTGCGATCTCGAATGACTCATCTCGCGCGGTTCCTCTGGGGGGATTCCCGTGGGATGGGTATTCACGATTCAGATGAATATTTGTATGTGAGTGGATGTATGTGGGTATCAGGTATTGCGGATCTATGACTTCCAATAGACGCAAGCATCTATTGTTAATTACCCCCATGTGATTGGGGCACCTTCGATTAAGAGACCTTTGCGGGGGATAGAATAAATCGTATCCTAATGATTGACCAAATCCTAAGTATATGTGTTAGGATTTAGCTGGATCTGAAATTGACTTGATCCCGATTATATGAGTTGAGGACTAGTCGATATTAAACTCTAAGTATATGTGTTAGAGCTTAATTGGGTTGAATTGGCTCTAAGTATATGTATTAGAGTCCAATTATATTTGATTCCATATTGGCGTATGTTCCAAAGTGGAGACATGACCAAACCCCAATGATGTGTATTGAGGTGGGTCGGATTTGATGCTACTCGAAAGTAGGAGGTGGCTAACTCCTATATGTATTAGGATTGGCCGAGTTTGATATGTTTTTGCTAGAATGAGAGATTGACTAACCCTAAGTATATGTATTAGGATTAGTTGAGTTGATTTGGTTAGAGCTCGATCGAATTGGATTTGATTCTAAAAAATATGATTTAGAATCTAGTCGGTTTGGATATAATTTTGCCTTAATTATATATGTTAAGGCGATGAGATTGAATGGGTTTTGGGTTTTATTTATGGATTGGATTGGGCTTTGGGTTTTATTTGCGTGTTGGAATAGGTTATCAGTTTTATTTGTGGATCAAATGGGTTTTGGGTTTTATTTGTGGATCGAATAGGTTTTGGGTTTTATTTGTGGATCGAATAGGTTTTGGGTTTTATTTGTGGATCGAGCTTTGGGACCCGTATGTGGTTGGGATCATTAGTCCTTTTTGAATCGAACTTAGACTCCAAGTTGACTAGGACTCATTTGAATTTTGTCTCGATTCAAACGAATTTCCATTTATTTCAATATCCCCTTTTATTTTATTTTATTTTGCGTCCGAAGAAAATTTCCTAATTTTATCTTGGTGTTCGAGAAAATCCCTTATTTTATTTTGATGTGGGATCCGAGTAAATTCCCTTTTCTTTTTTTCCTTTTTCTTTTTTTTTTTTGAAATTATTTGGGATCCGAAAGAAATCATTTGGGATCCGAAAAAGTCCTCTTTTTATTTTATTTTTATTTGACTTGGATATGAAGGAAATCCACTTTGATTTATCTTTGGTATCCGAATCCACTTTGACTTATCTTGGGGTTCAATCCCTTTTGTCTTGTAATTTGACTTGGGATGCAAGGGGAATCCACTTTGACTTAACCTAAGTTCGGATGTCCGAAGAAATCATCCGAATCGGTTTTGGGCCTAAAGTTAGGGCGTCCGGAGAGGTCCTAACCGGCTTTAAAGAAAATTTATTTATTTTTTTCTTTTTTTCTTTTCTCTTTTTTTTCCTTTCTTTTCAACCTGAAGTAAGGGGCGTCCGGAGAGGTCCCAAACCGGCTTTTGAAGAAAATTTATTTATTTTTTTTTTCTTTTTTCTCTTTTTTTTTTTCCTTTCTTTTCAACCTGAAGTAAGGGGCGTCCAGAGAGGTCCCAAACCGGCTTTAAAGAAAATTTATTTATTTTTTTTTCCTTTTTTTCTTTTCTCTTTTTTTTTCCTTTCTTTTCAACCTGAAGTAAGGGGCGTCCGGAGAGGTCCCAAACCGGCTTTAAAGAAAATTTATTTATTTTTTTTCTTTTTTTCTTTTCTCTTTTTTTTCCTTTCTTTTCAACCTGAAGTAAGGGGCGTCCGGAGAGGTCCCAAACCGGCTTTAAAGAAAATTTATTTATTTTTTTTCTTTTTTTCTTTTTTTCCCTTTCTTTTCAACCTGAAGTAAGGGGCGTCCGGAGAGGTCCCAAACCGGCTTTAAAGAAAATTTATTTTTTTTTTTCCTTTTTTTCTTTTTTTCCCTTTCTTTTCAACCTGAAGTAAGGGGTGTCCGGAGAGGTCCCAAACCGGCTTTAAAGAAAATTTTTTTTCTTTTCTTTTTTTTTTCTTTTCTTTTTCTTTTGAACTCAGGAAGTCGATTGGGGGTGCCGAGGAAGTCGACTGGAGTTGCCGAGGAAGTTGACCGGAGGAGTTGAGGAAGTCGACCGGAGGTGCTGAGGGGTCGGTTGTGCTATATCTTCTTTTTTTGATGTGGCTATGAGGAATATGTGGTGGAATTTGGGAGGAGTTTTTTTTTTATTTGTGGTGGAATATAGCAAGGGCGGAATATGGCAGGAGTTTTCTTTTGTGGCGTAATATGGGAGGTTGTCTTCAGTGGTGGAATATGGGAGGAGTTTTCTTTTGTGGCGTAATATGGGAGGTTGTCTTTTGTGGTGGAATATGGGAGGAGTTTTCTTTTGTGGCGTAATATGGGAGGTTGTCTTCAGTGGTGGAATATGGGAGGAGTTTTCTTTTGTGGCGTAATATGGGAGGTTGTCTTTTCTCTTTTTTTTCCTTTTTTTCAACCTGAAGTAAGGAGCGTCCGGAGAGGTCCCAAACCGGCTTTGAAGAAAATTTATTTATTTTTTTTTTCCTTTTTTCTTTTTTTTTTTTCCTTTCTTTTAAACCTGAAGTAAGGGGCGTCCGGAGAGGTCCCAAACCGGCTTTAAAGAAAATTTATTTTTTTTTTTCCTTTTTTTTCTTTTCTCTTTTTTTTTCCTTTCTTTTCAACCTGAAGTAAGGGGCGTCCGGAGAGGTCCCAAACTGGCTTTAAAGAAAATTTATTTATTTTTTTTCTTTTTTTCTTTTCTCTTTTTTTTTTCTTTCTTTTCAACCTGAAGTAAGGGGCGTCCGGAGAGGTCCCAAACCGGCTTTAAAGAAAATTTATTTATTTTTTTTCTTTTTTTTTCCTTTTTTTTCCCTTTCTTTTCAACCTGAAGTAAGAGGCGTCCGGAGAGGTCCCAAACCGGCTTTAAAGAAAATTTATTTCTTTTTTTTCTTTTTTTTCTTTTTTTCCCTTTCTTTTCAACCTGAAGTAAGGGGCGTCCGGAGAGGTCCCAAACCGGCTTTAAATAAAATTTATTTTTTTTTCTTTTTTTTTCTTTTCTTCTTCTTTTGAACTCAGGAAGTCGATTGGGGGTGCCGAGGAAGTCGACCTTGCCGAGGAAGTTGACCGGAGGAGTTGAGGAAGTCGACCGGAGGTGCTGAGGGGTCGGTTGTGCTATATCTTCTTTTTTTGATGTGGCTATGAGGAATATGTGGTGGAATCTGGGAGGAGTTTTTTTTTTATTTGTGGTGGAATATAGCAAGGGCGGAATATGGCAGGAGTTTTCTTTTGTGACGTAATATGGGAGGTTGTCTTCAGTGGTGGAACATGGGAGGAGTTTTCTTTTGTGGTGGAATATGGGAGGAGTTTTCTTTTGTGGCGTAATATGGGAGGTTGTCTTCAGTGGTGGAATATGGGAGGAGTTTTCTTTTGTGGCGTAATATGGAGGTTGTCTTTTGTGGTGGAATATGGGAGGAGTTTTTCAGACCAGCCCAAAAGAAAAAAAAGTCCTCTCTATTTATAGTAGGGAGTGGCAGAGAAATATCGCGTGGGGTTTGTTAAGATTCGTTGAGGGGTTGGCGAGAAAATGTGGGTTCGTTGAGAAATGACGTACGTGGGAATATGGGTTCGTTGAGGAAAAGACGAGGTTCAAAATTTGAATACGTCGAGAAAATTATTATATTCAAATTTCAAATTTTAAATTTCAAATTTCAAAATTAAATTTTAAAATTGAAAATATGTGTTCAAATTTTAAAATTCAAATCTTAAAATTGAATATGTTCAAATTTCAAAATTGAATGGTTATGTTCAAATTTCAATATGTTGAGGGAGGATGGTTATGTTCAAATTTTAAATTTTAAATTTCAAAATTCAAAATTGAATATGTTCGAATTTAAAAATGGATCGATTATGTTTAAATTTCAATATGTGTTCAAATTTCAAAATTGAACGGTTATGTTCAAATTTGAGGAAGTATGATTGTATTTAAATTTCAAATTTCAAATTTTAAAATTGAATATGTTCAATTTTGAGAAAGTATGGTTGTATTTTAATTTTCAAATTTTGAAATTGAATATGTTCAAATTTCAAAATTGAACGGTTAACGAATGATGGAATTTGCTCGGATTCAAAAGTTCAAAACAGGATATAGGCGAGTTTGGGTAACTCAGTTGAGAGATATTTTAAAATGTGGTTGAAGATTTGGATAAGTGTGTTTGAGATAATTGACGGGTGAGGAGTTTCAATTGGATTCAAAAATTTAAATTTGAGTATATATGACATTTGAGAGATATTTTGAAATTTTGTTGGAAATTTAAAATTCAAAATTCAGAATTTAATTTGAAAATAATTTTTGAAATTGAATCTTTAAACAAGAAGTTGACTATAATGTAAGGCCCGCTGGGCAGAAAAAAATAGGATCCGACTTAAAAAATCGACGAAGCTTTGATGAGACCCATAAGCTTGTGTTCACAAATGGCCTAAGCTTATGTTCACAAATGGCCTATTAAAGAATTGAATTTGTTGGACCCAAATTATTAATATGTTAGAAATTTTGGGCTTTTACGGGGCTTATATAGACAAATCAATATTACGGACCAACCATAATCTTTCCCCCTATTTTTTTTATTATAATTAAATTTTTTTTTTACCTCAAACAGGCTGAAATTAACGAAAAGTCCGAAAATTCCGAAAGGACCAGTGCCCTTGCCCCAATCAAACAAGAACAGGTTCGGGCACCATCTCCATTTCTGGAGCAGTCTTTCGAAGTTTTCGTCCCGTTCGAAAATTTTAGCACACAGACGAGAAAAAGGGAGAGAAGTGTTGAAGTCGTTCCTGCCGTGGCTACAAAACGAAAGCTACGATCTAACCGTGACCCCTAAGGACACAACCTCTAGTCCTAATCGTCACCAACGATCCAAAAGTAGCACTAAGCCGCAAACCGCTGAAGCCACAGCTGACTCCGTCATCCCGCTGCTGCTGCTGATACATCGGCTGTGGAGAACCTCCTGGTCTCTGTCTCCTCTGAGACTCACGACCCTCAGACTGGGATCGTGGCTGCCCCCGGGGGTCTCGATCCACTCGACTGTCCAAACTCAGGCGGCACTGGATGCCTCTCCCCGGAGCTGGTCCCTGGCGTCCGTCTCTCTCTGACATGATCACTGATCCTCGGTCAACCCGCTAAGCATGCTCAATCGCTGCATCTAACGTTGGCACTCGCCGAGAATACACCAAGTGATAGATATCCTGATGCAGTCCTCTCTCAACTAGCTCAACTTTCTGGGCCTCATCCAGGCGACAAGGGTACACCGCTCAACAATCGCAAAACTCGCGAACATACTACTGAAGAAGTCGACTCCCCTGCTGCAGGCATCAACATATCCGCAAGGTTTTTCTTTGTATCAATCTTTTCTACATCCAAATATCGACAATCTAATACCATCCGAATAAAGTGAAAGCGAACGTCAATATGCTTAGTTCGGGAGTGATACGCCGCATTCTTTGCAAGATGAATTGCACTTTGATTATCACAATGCACGACATATTTATTTTGCTTCACTTCGAATTGTGCAAGTAATCACTTCAACCAAATCATTTCCTTCGCCGCTTCGGTCATGGCAACATATTCGGCTTCCGTAGAGAACAAAGCAGTAATGTCTTGCAATCTAGACATCCAACTAACCGCACTACCTCCAAATAAGAAAACATATCCCGTAGTGGACTTTCTTGTCTTTCCACAACCAGCATGATCGGAATCAACATATCCATTCACCTCTAAAGAAGTTTCGCCAAAACACAAGCAAACATTTTGTGTGTCTTTTAAATACCGAAGAATCCACTTAACGGCTTGCCAATGCTCCCATCCCGGATTAGACATATATCGTGAAATAACTCCAACCGCATAAGCTATGTCTGGTTTTGTACAAAGCATAGCATACATCAAACTCCCAACGACGGAATTATAAGAAACATTCTTCATTTTATCTCTTTCGATCTCATTCTGTGGAGAGTTTTTCTTGGATAACTTGAAATGTCTGGCTAATAGAGTAAAAATCGATTTACAATCATTCATATCAAATCTTTCAAGCACCTTGGAAATATAGCCCGATAGACTAAGCCATAACTTGCCATGCTCTCTATCCCTTTTAATTTGCATGCCCAAAATCTTCTTTGCTTCACCAAGATCCTTAGTAGCAAACTTCTTCGACATGTATAGGTTCAACTTTGCAATATCATTTTGATCATTACTAGCAATCAACATATCATCCACATATAGTAACAAAATAGTGAATGAATCATATGTTGAACCTTTAAAATAAACAAATGATCAAAATCACATCGTTTGTAGCCTTCATCTTGCATGAAAGATGTCACGCCCCGAGTTTTGAAAAGCAGGCTAATTTTTTTTTTTTTTTTATAAATCAGAGTTCACAAACCGGGCGTAACAGACCGCCATATGTATAGTAAATTCCCTGCCCAACTGGATAGAGCCTTTCCTATACATGCACGGCTAACCATAATCAGTCAATACCAGAGTAGTCTAAACTACGCATGCAAAACTAGTCAATTTATAATAATTAAACTGAAATGCGGAAAATGAAATATACTGACTACATATGGGTCGATACTATCGCAATCGTCTCACCAACGTGTCCCGACATCCCATCACCCAAGCGACCTGAAAAATGGTCACCCAGGGGGTGTGAGATACACTGTACATGTATCCCAGTGGGCACGATGAGCCGAGAAATAGCTAATCGTACCTACTGGATACCGTAATCTGCGGATAGTAGATAGATCAAGGGGTAAAGCTGAATATGAATAATCAAGTAATAACAAGTACTGAAATAAGAATGCCGGTATGTGAAACAAACTGGCATAAAGCATAATCAAGTGACTGTACATAATGAGTACTACAAATGATGCTAATCAAGCTATAACTGACAAATCTGAAAATCCTGTAAACGAAATCCACAAGAGATAATAAAGAATTTATCATGATCATACTACTGTGCATATACAGGTACGGAAAAATACCAGAATCAATCAAATATAATAGAGCAGGAGTAGGTACTGAAAAGTATGCTAGCACATGGAAATATAAAATATATGCATCAATCACAAGAATATCAAGTACCCAATCAATGCCAGTATTGGTCACGAGGACCTCAGGCTCATACCACTTATCTGGCACCTATCTGGCTGACATAACCCCGCACCCACTGGTGCTGATCTGGGGGCTCACGGGTCCCTCTCAAGACCACTTTACCGGTAAAGAACACTGTGACGGTGGCCAAACCGTCAGTGTACGTGACGTACAGCGTGCGTGGTAGTCATCATGCTATGCTCAAGCTCACGGTCTAATGACCGGGTAGTCGGCAGCCTAAAAATGCATTAGCCTAAAAATGCATTAGGTCCAATAATCTTTTAATTCTGTTTTCGCGCTTAACTCGTACTAAAAAAACTCCAACTAGCTTGAAACTTCACCAGATCCATAGAAATAGTCCTTCATGCCAGTTTTCACCAAAACTCCGCTATTTGCAGAAGACCAGTTTATTACACAATATCTGCACCGTTAATGCAATATGTGATAATTGAACTCGTGCCATTGGTTTTGATACCACTTGTCAGTTCATTGGTGCTAACCATGATTTTAAAAGTTTGAATTATTAAAAAGATGCAACCATTTTACTTAGTGGTACAAATACAATGTCCATAAGTCTCGATTGTAACTTTGCCCTATTGGCCTCTTGCCATTTTGATCAAGACTCTGCCCAATCCGATCTTTTGCTGTTTTCAACGGAACTCAGCTTGATCTAGCCTTCCGCTAAGAGGCAAGGCTCTGACGTTTTTAAGCCAGCGCTTATGTCTTCTCTTTGTCTTCCTTTTTCTATTAGAGCAAGGTAAGTCTATTGAACTTAAGGTGTTCGACGAAATGAACACAAGATTTATTCCATTCATAATTCTTTTTATACTGTGTGCATGTATAGTCTGTAAGAAAAAAAAGCTCTAGAACCACTTGAATTTTACTATCATTGCAATTAGCGAACTAGAATTTAAGTGTGACCCAACAATTTATCAGCTACGACAACCAAGTTCATTGCGTTGAGTTTTTTACAAATTTTACTAAGGTAGTGTTTAGCTGGGGAATAAAGCATGAAATAAGGCATCGTTTGGGATTGGATATAAGGGGGAGGGGGGGGGGGGGGGATAAGGGGGTTATCCCCCCTCTTATACCCAAACACTTATTTGGGGGGTTGGGAACAGTCGTTCCCATATAACCCGCTTGGGGTGGGATAACCCGCTTGGGGTGGGAACAACTGTTCCCACCACAAGGTGGAACAACTCCACCGGTGGAGTAGTTCCACCGGCTGTTTTACTTTTTATTTTCATTTTTTTTAATTAAAAAATTTAAAATTATAAGATATTTAAATTTATAAAATTTAAAATTTATTTTTTTTTATTTTATAAATTTTAAAATTTTTAACTTACTTTTTAATAAAGCTAAAAATATAATTTTTTATAATTTTTCAAAAATTTATTAATTTTAAAATTTTTAAATTTATGCAAATTTTCGTATAAATTTTTTAAAATTTATACTAATTTTAAAAATAAAATTTTTGCTTCTACTTTTGTAATTTTCTGAGACAATTAAAATTAAAATTTTTAATATTTATAAATTTTTAAATTTTAAATTTTATAGCTTTTAAAATTTTTAACTTTAATTTTTAATAAATTTATCAATTCATAAAAATTTAAATTTTATTATTTTTTCAATTTATACATATTTTTAAATTTTTAATTTTATTTTTTAATAAATTTATACCAAATTTTTAAAATTTTTAAATTTATAAATTTATACCAATTTTTATATACAAAATTTTGAATTTTAAAAAAATTATAAATTTTCAAAAACCAAAATTTTTTTAATAATTTTTTTTATATAAGTAAAATATAAATTTTAATAAATTTTTTAATAAATATTTTAATTTAAATATTTAAAATCATATCATTAAAATTTTTATCTTAAATTAAAATTTTAGTCCTCTCCATTCTTCTTATTACACTTTAACTTATCAAAAATAATTTTTCTTATCCCCGGTACAACTGTTATATTCAACCAAACACAAAATTATTTTAATTCCCACTTATATCTGAACTTATACATATTCCAAGAATAACAAGTTCGCTCATAACCGAACCAAACGCAGCCTAAAAATGCATTTGGTTATGAATGAAAACTACGGTTCTCATCTTTCTAAAAACAAGCTGGTTCAAGGTTGAGTTCAAATCTATTTTTATATTTATTCTAAAAAAAAAGTAATCGTCTTAAATATATTTTTTATAAAATCGACATTTTTTTAAATATATCCTCAAAAATACTAAAAATAAGGGTATATATATATAAAATCTTATCAAAATATATTTAAAATACTTAGAATCTGTTTAGCAAATTCCTAATATATATAAAAAAATTTACAAGTTTTAAGAAACATAACAAAAATTATTCTTCAATTTTTTTATATTTTTTTATAGCATGATCAAATATGTTTAAATTATTTTTATATTTTTACTTATAATATTTGACAATTATTAAAGAAAAGATCTTTTACTTTCAAATATATAGCGTGATTAAAGAGGCTTAATTTATTTATATATATATTTTTATAATATTTGACAATTATTAAAGCGAAGATCTTTATACTTTCAAATATATATAAAAATAATAATAATAATATATTTTATTTGTTTTTTTTTATTATTATTTTCTTAATACTCTTGGTTTGAATTCAACGGTTATATATTCCGGACGCGATCGTTGGACGCAGTAAATCGTTTTCCTTCACTGCGCTTCTCCTTCAATCAAGCTCAAACCCTGCACTTCTTCTTCTTCTTCTTCTTCTTCTTCTTCTTTTTCAGTTTTTTTTCTTGCTTTTCTGGTCCTGTGACAGAGGAAGAGAGAGAAAGCGAACGAGATGGAGGAACCCTCTCGCACAGTCCGCACCCTCCCACATCGACATCGACATCGGGCGATTCTGCTGTGTCTCCACATCCTCGTGCTCTGCGCGTCCCCTGCAGCTTCCTCCGCCGACGCCGGGACGTCCATCTTGACGGGCGGCAGCGGCACCAGCCTCAGCCGCATCGCGTGGGACACCAACATCACCCTCCTCGGCGAGGCGTCTCTCAAGAACGGCAGCATCAGCCTCACCAGCGACACCCTCACCACCGGCATTGGCGCCGGCCGAGCCCTCTACTCCCGCCCCGTCCGCTTTCTTGATCCCGCCACCGGCGCCCCGGCCTCCTTCGCCACCTGCTTCGCCTTCTCCATCGTCCCCTCCCTCTCCGCCCAGCTCCCCTGCATCCCCTCCTTCGGCGACGGCCTCGCCTTCCTCCTCACCTCCGACCCCCACTTCCTCGGCGCCGCTCACGGCTTCTTGGGCCTCTTCTCATCCTCCACCGCCGCCGACGACGCCCACGGCCCCACCACCGTCGCCGTCGAGTTCGACACCAACCTCGACCCCCAGCTCGGCGACAACAACGACAACCACGTCGGCGTCGACGCCGGCTCCATCTTCTCCACCGCCTCCGCCCCCGCGTCCCACGCCGGCGTCGACCTGAAGGAGGGCGTGCTGATGACGGCGTGGGTGGACTACCGCGCCGCCCGGAAGAGGCTCCGGGTGTGGCTTGACTACTCGCGCTCGCGGCCCCCGCGCCCTCTCCTCGTCGCCACCGTCGACCTCTCCGCCCTCCTCCACGAGTTCATGTACGTCGGCTTCTCCGCCTCCAACGGCCGCGGCGCCGCCCTTCACCTCGTCGAGAGATGGAGCTTCCGCACCTTCGGCTTCTCCTCTTCGTCCGCTCCCCCATCATCTTCACCAGGCAACGTCAGCGGCAGCGGCAGCGGCCATGAATTCCAAAATCCTGGCGATGACATCAGTCCGCCTCCGCCTCCCTCTCCCATTCGGCCTGCCAAGCCGACGGTAAATATCCAGTTGGGCCCGGTCTTCGGGGGCATTGCCGGCTTTCTTTTCTTGATAGCAGCGACCGCGGCGGCTCTATGGTGGCATTTCCGATGCAATGGGGAATGCAGCGGCTGCGACTGGGACTGCGGCGCTGATGAGGAGGCCAGGAGCAGGAGCAGGAACAGGAACCGGAGCCGGAGCCGGAGCGGAACCAATTCGGTTAATGGCGAACCAGCGAGAGTGCCTACGAGGATCTCTCTGGACGAGGTAATGTCGGCGACCGGAGGATTCCACGACAGCAATATTCTTGACCATGGCGACTCTGCCACAGTGTACCAAGGAGTGCTCGGCTCCGTGTCGAAGGTCGCCGTCAAACGCTTCGGCCGCGTGGAGAATTTCACCAGCACGTTCGCCGCCGAGCAGGCCGCCGTCATCGCCAGCTGCCGGCACCAAAACCTGGTTCCCCTCGCAGGCTGGTGCTGCGAGAAGAACGAGCTCGTCTTCATCTACGAGTTCATGCCCAACGGCACCCTCGACCGCGCCCTGCATTATTCATCCGATCATCGCGCGGCGGCAGTACTCCCGTGGGGCGTCCGGAAGAACATCGTCCTCGGCGTCGCCTCCGCTCTCGCGTTCCTGCACGACAAATGCGAGAAAAAGATCGTGCACCGAGACGTTAAGGCGTGCAACATCCTCCTCGACGCCGACTTCAACGCCAAGCTCGGGGATTTCAGGCTCGCGCGACTCAACACCCGCAACAGCATCGACAGCAGCAACAACAGCAGCTGCACTCAGCAGGCGTCCCAGCCGGCCGGCACCGTTGGGTACATGGCCCTGGAGTACGTCCACACGGGCGTGGCCAGCGAGAAATCAGACGTGTACAGCTTCGGGATGGTGGCGCTGGATGTTAGAGATAATGCTAATTAGTTAGAATTAGATTATCTAAGATATTTGATTGTTTAAATTTTGATAAAGATAAATCTAATTAGTTAGGATATCTAATTGGAATAGGATTTTGTGTAATAATCTATAAATAGATAGGTCGGGCTATTATGATGATGAATAAAGCCGGAGTCGCCTTAATTAATTAGTGAGGCCAAAGAAAGACGTGTAGGCATGAAGTTATTTTTTCAATAAATGCAAGTTTAGTTTGCTTCCACCAAAACGTACCAGATTCTTTATTATTTGTCTTTCTCTCTTCTCTTTTCCATTCTTTGTGGAGATTCCTATATACCATAACAAGTATATAGAAAATATTTGGAGGCCCATCACCGTAACAAGTGGTATCAGAGCCTTGTTTTCAAGAGAAGAAGATACCGATGGCATTTAACAGTGCCAATGGAGTTGCACAAGGATTCCCAATATTCAAAGGAGACAATTATGATTTTTGGTGCGTGAAGATGCGGACGTTGCTGCGATCCCAAGATCTATGGGATTTTGTTGAAAAAGGATGTAAGGAAGAAACGGGAGAGAATCTGAAAAAAGATGCGAAGGCGCTTTTCTTTATTCAACAATCTATTGACGACTCAATATTTTCCCACATTGCCGGCGCTACCCGATCGAAAGAAGCATGGGATATATTACAAAAGGAATACCAAGGTAACGAAAAGGTACTCAGAATTAAAATTCAAACTTTAAAAAGAAAATTTGAGACTTCATTTATGGAAGAAAAAGAAAATATTCATACCTTTTATTCTAGAGTTATGGAATTAGTTATCTTGATGCGTACCTATGGTGAACAAATTTCTGATCAAACAGTAGTTGAAAAAATTTTAAGAAGTTTGACGAAAAAATACGGGGATGTAGTTTCTGCTATAGAAGAAGCAAAAGATTTATCTAAATTGTCTTGTAGCGAACTTCTTGGTTCTCTCTTAGCACATGAGGAACGAAAAGATAGAACTGAAAATTTTTCTGAGCATGCTTTTCAAAGCGAATCGAAAGGCAATGAAAAAGATAAAGCAGATACTTCTAATCGCCAAGCTTCAGCATCTGGAGACCATGGTAGAGGTCGTGGTCGTGGTCGTGGCCGTGGTAGAGGTCGCGGCGGTAGATCGGGTGGATACAATAACAGAAACGGTGAAGGATCATGTAATCAAAATCAGAGAACCTACAGAGGTAATGATCAGCCCTATAACTATAAAAATATTCAATGTTATTATTGTAAGAAATTTGGTCATATCGAGCGATTTTGTCGATTGAAACAACAAAACGCTAATTTTGCTCAAGGAAATAATGAAAACGATAATGTACTTTTTGCATGTCGTTCATCAGAAAAAACTGCTAACAGTATTTGGTATGTCGATAGTGGTTGTAGCAGTCACATGACAGGAAAAGAAGAGAACTTTATTAATTTGGATAAATCTGTTAAAGGCCGAGTGACGATGGGTGATGGCTATGTTCAGGACGTGCATGGAAGAGGTACAATTGAGGCAAATATTTCTGGAATTCAAAAAATAAATAATGTTTTATATGTTCCTGGTTTGAATTCCAATCTTTTTAGTGTGGGCCAATTTTTGAAAGAAGGTTATTCGCTTATTTTTGAAGATTCTAGGTGCACTATTTATAAAGATAAATATAAAAGGGATTTATTTTTTGAAGTTCCGATGACAGAAAATAAAGTTTTTCCTGTTCATATTGCAATGAAAGTAATGCCAGATGATGATTGGTTATGGCACTATAGATATGGTCATTTGAGTTTTAAGGGGCTTGATTTATTACATAAAAAGAATATGGTTGATGGTTTGCCTTTGGTGCATAATAATGGTTCTGTATGTGAAAGTTGTGTGTTAGGAAAACATCACAGAGACTCTTTTCCAAGAAACAGCAATTGGAGAGCCAAAGAACCACTAGAATTGATACATGCTGATGTTTGTGGGCCGATGCAGACACCGTCGCTCAGCAGCAATTATTATTTTGTGGTTTTCGTGGATGACTACAGTCGGATGACTTGGATTTATTTTATTAAAAATAAATCCGAAGCTTTTGATGTTTTTCGAAAATTTAAAAACTTGGTCGAAAACGAATCCGGTTATTATATTAGGACTCTCCGTACAGATCGAGGGGGAGAATTTATTTCTAATAAATTTGAAAATTTTTGTGAATCAAATGGTATTCGCAGGCAGTTGACAACCAGTTACACGCCTCAACAGAATGGCGTTGCTGAGCGCAAAAATCGAAGTTTGGTAGAGATGGCAAAAAGTATGATGAAAGCGAAAGGACTTCCAAATAAATTTTGGGCAGAAGCGGTATCTACTGCAGCATACATTCTTAATAGAAGCCCAACTTTGGCGCTGGATAATATTACACCTTATGAAGCATGGATAGGTTGGAAACCGAAGGTAAAGCATTTTAAAATTTTTGGATCGGTTTCTTTTGTTCATACTCCATCACAAAACAGGCAAAAATTGGATAATAATAGTAGCAAGTGTATTTTTGTGGGCTATAGCGAAAGAAGTAAAGCCTATCGATTTTATAATCCTGTTACTAACTCCTTAATTATAAGTCGTGATGCTATATTTGATGAACAAAAAGGTTAGGATTGGAGTGCAAAAGTAAAGGATAATCCACTTCTGATGTTAGGAGATGAAACTACTATTGAGAATAAGAACAATGGTGAAAATACTATAAGTACTGAAACAACACCACATGCTTCACCACGAATTTCTTCAGGAACTTCGCCTGAGACAACACCGAGAAAGGTAAAATTGCTTAGTGAAATATATGAGCAGTGCATGTACACACAATGTGGAGAACCACAAACTTTCGAGGAAGCGGCAAAATCTGATGATTGGTGTAAAGCTATGAATGAAGAAATTGCAGCGCTAGAGAAAAATAATACATGGGAGCTTGTTGAACCATCCACAGAAAAAGAAGTTATCGGGCTGAAATGGATATACAAAACAAAATATAAACCAGATGGATCGATCCAGAAATTAAAAGCACGTTTAGTTGCAAAAGGTTACTTACAGCAAGCAGGTATTGATTTTAATGAAACCTTTGCACCCGTAGCTAGATTTGATACTATCCGAACTGTTTTGGCTTTGTCTGCACAAAATAAATGGAAAGTTTTTCAATTTGATGTTAAATCGGCTTTTCTTAATGGATTTTTGGATGAAGAAGTTTTTGTTGAGCAGCCGCAGGGCTACAAAATTAAAGGACAAGAAGATAAAGTCTACAGACTACGAAAGGCGTTATATGGATTGAAACAGGCACCAAGAGCCTGGTATAGTCGGATCGATTCGCACTTTATTCAAAACGAATTTTCTAGAAGTGAAAGTGAACCCACACTTTATATCAAATCTCGAGGTATGGAGATTTTGATTGTTTGCCTTTATGTTGATGACTTGATTTATACTGGAAACAGTACAGATTTGATCAATGATTTCAAAAAAAATATGATGATTGAATTTGAGATGACTGATATTGGCCCCATGAGTTATTTTTTGGGTTTAGAGGTAAAACAAGAAGATAATGGAATTTTTATCTGTCAGAAAAAATATCTTGATGATTTACTTGAGAAGTTTAATATGAAAAATTGCAATCCTGTGCAAAATCCAATGGGTACGAATATGAAGCTATCATTGGATGATGGAGAAGAAAAAATTGATTCGAGTTTGTACAGAAGTCTGATTGGGAGTTTACTCTATATTGGTAACAGTAGACCGGATATTATATATGCGACATCTTTGTTATCGAGGTTTATGCAAAGTCCAAGTAAAATTCATTGGGGAGCGGCGAAAAGGATATTGAGATACTTGAAAGGAACAAGAGACCACGGACTGTGGTATACTAACACTAACGATTTTTATTTTTTTGGTTGTTCTGATAGTGATTGGGCAGGTTCGGTAGATGATCGACGAAGCACGAGCGGGTTCGTCTTCAATTTTGGTGCAGGAGCAATATGTTGGTCTTCCAAAAACCAACAGTCGACGGCTCTATCATCTTCTGAAGCCGAATACATAGCGGTTACGACTGCTACATGTCAAGCAATCTGGATGCGGCGAATCTTAACAGATTTGAAGTACGAGCAAAAAGATCCAACTGTAATTTATTGCGATAATCAATCAACTATCGCAATGGCGAAAAATCCAGTTCATCACAGCCGAACCAAACACATCGAACTGCGACATCATTTTATTCGTGAACAGATCGCTAACGGTCAAGTCGAGTTGATACACTGCTCTACCGAAGAACAGATGGCCGATATTTTTACAAAGCCGCTACCATTGGAAAAATTCATATTTTGCCGAGAGAAGATCGGTGTGAAGAACATTAGCATTATGGGGGAGTGTTAGAGATAATGCTAATTAGTTAGAATTAGATTATCTAAGATATTTGATTGTTTAAATTTTGATAAAGATAAATCTAATTAGTTAGGATATCTAATTGGAATAGGATTTTGTGTAATAATCTATAAATAGATAGGTCGGGCTATTATGATGATGAATAAAGCCGGAGTCGCCTTAATTAATTAGTGAGGCCAAAGAAAGACGTGTAGGCATGAAGTTATTTTTTCAATAAAGGCAAGTTTAGTTTGCTTCCACCAAAACGTACCAGATTCTTTATTATTTGTCTTTCTCTCTTCTCTTTTCCATTCTTTGTGGAGATTCCTATATACCATAACAAGTATATAGAAAATATTTGGAGGCCCATCACCGTAACACTGGAGGTGGCGACGGGGCGGAGGCCGGTGGACAAAGGGTTGGTCCTAGCCGACTGGGTCTGGGAACTGTGGGGCCGTCGGAGGCTCATGGAGGCAGCGGATCCCCGGCTGCACGGGCAGTTCTGCGAGGAGGAGATGGCGCGGATGCTGATTGTCGGCCTCAGCTGCAGCCACCCTGACAGCAAGAAAAGGCCGAGAATGAGGAAGGCCATCAGAATGCTACACGGTAATGCGCCGCTGCCATCCTTACCAGCTCGGAAGCCGGCGCCTGTCAGGCTGCTGTCTCAGCTGCCGCCGCAGGCTTCGTCGTCCACGACCGCCCAAGGTACGTGCTCCCGATCATCCAGTGATGCTAGCACTGCATACTTCAGTTGCAGCTAGCGGAGTAAGTATATATATATATATATATATATATATATATATATATTCCTATAGGATAAATTGCATGTTTAGCCCTCAAAAGAATGAGGCTACCGTCACTTTGGATTCCTATTTTAATTTGCTATAATTTTTTATTCAAATTTTTGGAATGTTGTTCTAATTAAATTCTAGGCTAAATATTAATAAATAGATAACGTACAAATGATATAATAATATTGTTATTGATAATGCGCTAACATTTAAGACATCATATTACTTTTCTATTACGTTAATAATTAAGATGTCATATTATTTTTACATCATTGATACGTCAATATTTAGTCAATTAAATTGATTTGTAAAACTTAATTAGAATCATTTTAAAAATTTAAATCAGAAATTATAATAAATTAAAACTTAAGAACTAAAATGACATCCGACTCATAGTTTTAGATCATATGTGCAATTTACTTTATTTCTATACTTATAACAACTATGGGAAAAAAAAAAATGAGGGATCTAAAAAAAAAATTCGGTCATACAATACTTTATGTTTAATCAGAAAGCCTTTGCCTTCATTTGCAGTCTTTTTTGTTTTTCTTTTTTTTGTTGAGAAGAATAATCACGCGACTTATTTTCTTATGAGTGATGCTAGATCTACAATAGAAAATAAATTGTAATTCTATAATATTCTCATCCAAGAGTTATTTTTTTTCTAAAAAAAAAAAAATTTATCAGATAATACCTATTGTTTAATCAAAAAATCTTCATTTATAATCTTTTCTGTTGAAGTATTTTACAATCCAAAATGAATTATATTAATCCTGTAATACTCTCATCTGAAAACTAATTTTGACCTTCTATCTTATTATTGTCATTTTTATTTCTATTTGGTTTTATTTTTGCTACTCTATTTTTCTGTTTCTATTTGGTTTTATTTGGCAGAAATCAATTCTCTAGTTTGTAGTTTATCAATTTTACATGTTGAAGAAAATGCATGTTGTTGGAGCTTTACACCTGAATCATTTGTTCTCTTCTTGATGCTTCACACTTGAATGTGATTGAGCTATTTCATCCATGACTTTTCCATGCAAACCTCTCAGTTTTGCATGACAAGTATATGTTTGGGAAAAATACAATGCAATTACAGTCTGCAACACATTCTTGACTCTCATTGACTGAAAAATTGCAATTTATGCATATATTACTATGCAACACTCAATCTGAGCTTCTTCGAAGGTCACCTAAAACCATACTAGCAGTTTTGCCCCCTTATTTTTTTTCTCACTATTTCTTACTTACTCTCTCTCTCTCTCTCTCTCTCTCTCTCTCTCTCTCTCTCTCTCTCTCCTTCTCTCTCTCTCTCTCTCTCTCTCTTCTTTCTTCTTTTTTTTCCTGATCTTCTTATGTTCCGTTTGTTTTCTTCCTGATGCTTCACACCTGAATGTGATTGCGATATTTCATCAATGACTTCCTATGTAAACCTTCCAATTATGTTGCAAGACATGTATATTTTTGAGAAAATACAGCGGGTTTATAGCTTGCAACACATTGTTGAAGCTCTCATTGATTGAAAAATTGCGATTTTGCAAGTGGCACAATTATAATGTGGCTTGGATGGCTGTATAGCAACCGCTACACAAGAAAATAAGCTCTTTAGCCAATTAAATAAGAAATATTTTTGTTGCCAGCCACTTCGACTTTTTGTACATATATGTGATGACTCTACTACAACCTTGATACTTCTTCTCCTGAACAATTTATGCCCTCTTTCATTTGCTTAGATTTTTTGGGGGGCGATGATCATACATAAAAATAGCAGCAATTTTGGACGGTCTTAGGCAATTAATTACTAGTTGGGCAATGTTGGCACGCGAATAAAGAACTGATAATGGATGGCTTTTACCAACCGATTGTTGGTTGACCAACTAGTTTTCATTGTTTGCTACTCATTTGGAGAAAATGTACTATAGAACCTGCATCTGATGTTTTTGCTCCAAATCGGATTGCTTCTTAGGAGCGGTTTTTTTTTATTCTTGGGCTCACTGGTTGTGCATGTTACCTGAGCATAAAAATCCTGAGATTTTTTTATGGCCTTTGGCAATCGATTGCTGCTTCCAAAATAATAACGGATGAAAAAAAAAAAAAAAAAAAGACTTTGATTTTCTATTCTTTCTTTTGATTGAGTGGAAAAAATTATCTGAGCCTTTTTACTTCGTTTTTTTACTTCCCTTTTTTTAAATCCTCAAGTTGATTTTCAGTTAGAAATGGGTGACCTGTAATTCAAAAGATAAGTTGACTTTCAAGTAGAAACTGGGTGAGTAATAATTCAAATGTGTTTGTCGTCCTGTCGAGTCCTACTCTTCCTCAATTGTTTACTTCTACATGGTAATTTTTGTTTCTACCAATCTGCTACCTTCATTTGTTCTGTGATGTATATATTTTGCAACTTTTTATTTGAATTTCAACCTTCAATTTCTAAAGTAATCTCAAAAGAGGGGTCACATTTTAGTTTTCTATAAAAGTAGTCCCAAGAGAAAGCTCAGAGGTATTTAGCTTCCATTTCTAAGATTTATGTTAAAGATTCAAAGGTTTGTTCTAAAATTCTAAGATTATCTTTTTTGCTTGTTTTTTTATTATGCATGTTCCTTCTAACTAAGACAATAACGATAAGAACAAATGACATCAAACAATCTCTTCTTGCTTCACTTTTATCACACATGCTATTCTATTCTTATCCCATTTTGGCAAAAAATCTGTGCTAAATAGGAACTATAATCATCACTTCTTTTCATGCCCTATTTTTTTAAAAATCAAATTACTTTGTGTTCCTCTTTTTCTCTATTTATTATGAATGCATCGTTCTTACTCTATTCTTTTCTTCATGTTTGCATTTATGTTGGCTTAAACTTGGATGACAAATTATGCATGAGATAAAATATTATCTCAGCATCTTACCTATTTTTATGTAATCTTTTTAATTGAACACAAGCATTTGGTTTCTTTGCCATCAAACGTATAAATTTGTATATAATGTACTTGCAATGACATTAGTCTTTACTCTTTACTAAAAAACCATGAGAATGAATTCATTCTACACATTTCCTGTAGTCTATTAGTTTTTTGGAATATCTACCCTTCTCGATAAAATAATGAAAAAATCATGTGAATCATACTTTTGTTAACTCATGGTGAGCACACTTTGGATGGCGTGGCCTACACGTAGACGGTTGCTCTGATCTACCTTCATTTTCGCTCCAGTTTACAAAGTACTCTTTTCATAATTAAAGACTAGTTGTCTCTCTGATCTACCTTATTTTCACTGCAGTTTACAAATACTCTTTTCGGTAACCAATTGCTGCTTGCTCAATAATGATACATGAAAAAAAAAAAAAAATACTTTGATTTCCTACTTTTTCTTTAGATTGAATAGAGAAATTATCTGAGCCTCATATTTTTACTCTCTTTTTTAAAAAAACCAAATGCAAGAGTTGGTATTTTCGTGAATTCGTGTTTACCTTATTCCTATCTGTATTGGAATCTAAATTTCAAATATAACATGCAATTGCCTGCTCATTTCTCTTCCTCATTACTAAATACATTAGACACCTAAGTACTTACTTTCTATATGTGTAGCCCCAGGTATTACATTACGCAACAAATATATAGATAGCTTTTTGTAAGATAGATATTACATATGTAAGAGTGTGACACAACACACGCAGTGTGCCCAGTGATGCCAAACAAATTCAATCTGGACAAAACAAAGTAGAGAAATAACTCGATCCTCAATTCTTTACTTCTATACTTGCTAATTTCTATCTTTTCACCCAATCATTCGTCTTCAGTTGTTATGTGATGTATAATTTGGATTTTTTTATCTGAATTTCAGTCTTCTATTTACTTTTAGAATTGAACGAGGTTTACTATTTGTTCAGTTTCATATATTTTTTTCTTATTATTCTATGGTTTTCTCTATTACTCTATAACTTACAGGTGTTTAGATTTTATTCCTTCAATTCTTCCTTTGAGTTACTATTTCTTTTTATGTCGACTTTTTTTTGTATCCTGATGACTCTACTACAACCCTGATACTTCTTTTCCTATAGAATTAAACTCCTTTTCATTTTCTTTGTTTTTTGGAGGGGCGATGATGATACATAAAAATGACAACAATGTTGGACTGCGGATCCCCGGCTGCACGGGCAGTTCTGCGAGGAGGAGATGGCGTGGATGCTGATCGGCGACCTCAGCTGCAGCCACCCTGACAGCAAGAAAAGGCCGAGAATGAGGAAGGCCATCAGAATACTGCACGGCACAGTGCCGCTGCCATGCCTACCAGCTCGGAAGCCGACTGTCAGGCTGCTGTCTCAGCTGCCGCTGCAGGCTTCGTCGTCGACGACCGCCCAAGATACGTGCTCCCAATCATCCGGTGATGCTAGCACTGCCTACTTCAGTTGCAGCTAATAGAGCACGTATATGGATGTATATTCCAATGGGATAAATAAATTGCTGTGTTCTCGTTTAGTACTCAAACAATGAGGCCAGTGTGATATTCAACTGATACTTTAATAATAGTTATAATTTTTTACTCAAATTTTTAAATTTACTATAATTAAATTTTATAATATAATTTAGTTGGACTAAATATTATATTTTAATAATATAAAATAATATAAATATTGTGATTGATAATGCGCGAATAATCAAAATATCATATTATTTTATATTATTGATGCGTCAATAAATTATTATGTCATGTCATTTTTACATTATCGATTATTAATATTTAGTTAATTAAATTGAATTATAAAACTAAAAATAATTTTAAAAATTTAAATAAAAAATATAATAAATTAAATTTAAAATTAAAATGACACATGCCTCATAGTTTTAGATCATAGGTGCTATTTATTTTATTCCATATTTGTAACAACTACAAAAAATATTGATAGATCTTAAAAAAAAAAAAAAACATTGGGTCAAACAGTATCTGATGTTCAATTAGAGATTCTTTGCCTTTATTTGTAGTCTTTTTTTGTTTTTTTGTTGAAGAAATAATTACGCCACTTATTTTTGATGAGTGATACAATCGAAAATAAATTGTAATTCCATAATATTCTCATCCAAAAGTTATTTTTAAAACAAAGAAAATAGTTTTTTTATTCGGATAATGTCCGCCCGGGGTCGAAACTGCGACCCGGGCTCGCCAACAGATCCGCCACCTATGCCAAACCCGCATAGGCGAAGCGTCCTACCTGCAAAAAAGAACTACAGCTAACAGATATCAGAGCTAAAAGAAAAAAACTGCTATAGAAATAAAATCAACCACTGTACAACTGAAGATAAACAATAAGGTCCATGCTCCCTAAAAGATAATCATACAATAACCTCGAGTACAAAACTCATAGTCACAGGGAGATAACTCAAATACAACATCAGTACAAGCTCTCAATAATCATATCCTCACTACATCAGTCTCTCAAAAGAGGAAATAAATACCACTCTACCGAACTATACGGAGATCCTCCTCCAAAGGGGTACTGTACTCTCAAAGATGGGTTGGATCTAGCTCGCTACTCCCTCACCACG
>CM055067.1:46166165-46221847 GCA_029204045.2 Tillandsia leiboldiana | reverse complement strand
GTAATTTCAATGCACCGAACCAGTCACCTCACGCCACGTGTCCACCCGGTCTACCGTGCACCCGGGCCCAATTTCAGTGGACCGCTCCCGCTGAACCGGCCAACCGGAGAGCGCCACGTGGCCCGCCCCCGGTGCACGACCTCCGCGGTGGACCGCGCGCCTGCCCGCGCCCCTGTGCGCCTGCCCGCGGCCGCGCGCCGCCTGCCCGAGCGCCTTCCGCCGCCTTCCGCCGCTGCCCGCCGCCGCCAGCCGCCGCCGGTGATCGCCGGAAGTACTGTTCCGGCATGAACAGTAACCGCCAACCCAAAAACATCAAGCAAATAGCCCAACTTGACCGTTTTCGCGCGCTGATTCCAAAAACGACGTCCATTTTGCCAAATTCCAAACCCATAATTTGCCGGAGGCTCCCGCAAACCCCAAAAACTGCCAAAACTTCCGGGAGCCCGCTTTTGGGCATCCGGACTCAGAATTAAGCAAACAAAAAGCCATTTCCAAGCGTTTTTCCGCACTGAACCCAAATCCACCCTCTGTTTGGCCAAAATCCTTTCCTAAAATTCGGCAAAAGCAGCCGAAGGCCAATACAGCCAACCAAAGCTCACAGGGTCCATCTCTTGTGTCCAAATAGGCGCGCGAACACCGCCGACAAGCCACGTAGGCTTCCAGAAGCTGCAGGTCACACTGAAGAAGCCCAGCAAAGGTCTGGGTCACCACAGATAATACCTAATGTTTAATCAAAAAGCCTTTATTTATAATCTTTTTTGTTGAAATATTTTGCAATCCAAAATAAATTTTATATATATATATATATATATATATATATATATATATATATATATATATATATATATATATATATATATATATATATATATATATATATATATATATATTGAGAGAAAGATAGCATACTAAACTAGGCTTCGAACACGGTATCTCGGATATCAACCATCTCTTTTGCCACTTGTACTAGAAACGGTTGATCAAAAAATAAATAAATAAATATTACTATTTTATCAAAAAATAAACGATTGACCAAAATAAATTATATTAATCCTGTAATACTCTTATTTGATAACTAATCTTTATCTACTATTTTATCATTAATTGTCCTTTTTTTTGTCAAACCAAATTGGTATTAGTACTTGGATGAGTGAGAGCAGAAATTACTTTTTTAAAAAAAAAAAAATCTTTTATCATAGACTTATGCTGCATTGTTGTGGTGTGTTTCATTGAATGAGTCACCAAGGGGATGGTTTTCAAAACATATAATCTTACTCTCTTGCGATGTGATCAATAGGTCACTGGCCATATTTGGCTAGTTATTCTATATTTTTGTAAAAAAAAAACTAAAAATTGATAAAAGATTACTCTATATATATATGTGCTATATATATATTAATATTTGTGCTATATATATATTAAGATTTGTGCTATATATATATATATATATATATATAGTGAGAGAGACAAAGAGAGAGAGAGAGAGAGACAGAGTTAGGTTGGAATACTATTAATAGCACCAAGTAATTGATGCTATCAATTTTTTAGCACTTGGATTAAGAAATATGCAGTTAGAATAATAGAGGTGCCCTAGGGTTTCGTTGGTTGGTTGAATAGTAAAAGTTCTAGGAGACCGCTATAATCTCAACCGCACATTCTTTCATTCAAAGGCTGAAAACTTGGTAGTACTAATTGGTTGGTACTATCGATAGTATTCCAGCCGGACTCTCTCTAGAGAGACGGAGAGAGTAGAGCTTATATACTTTTAAAAGTACAAGCCCAACTATGTTTGTGAATTTTTTACTATTGAATTTGTATTAAGATTTGTGCTATTGTAGAGTCAACTAAAAAGAGAGAAAAAGAAAGTACAATAGCACAAATCTCAATACAAATTTAATGGTAAAAAATTTACAAATATAATTGAATTTGTGCTTTTGAAATTATATAACCTCTACTATATATATATATATATATATATATATATATATATATATATATATATATATATATATATATATATATATATATATATATATATATATATATATATATATATATATATATAGTCCGACTTCATGTCCATACCAAGAAAAGGCACCCTCTAGACCAACACTCAAATGATCTAACTAACTGGCGACGTCCTTGTCCCGTTCCCATGCCTCACCGGTGGTAGATGGCTCTGAAAAATAACGATCACAACAAAATAGAAACTTAAAGTAAATTTTCAGTATGTGCAATCACCGAAATGGCGCTTTACATTCACTCGATCCAAAGAAGGAATTAGTAGAATAATCACAGTAAATAATACATCTATTCCTACAATAAAAATACAAGAAAGAAAGATACAATTACGATGCCACATATGTATATACAATATGCCACAATACTACACCATGTCATTGGTTTACTTGCTTGCCCCAAATTAACTCATCTTTGACCAACCTCTTGGTTTGGTTTTACTTCTTACAATATAATTCATGGAGAGACGAAGGCAATCAGCCTCCCTCCAATCGATAAGTACTGAATGTCGAAGGTTGTTGTAAAATGAGGGTGAAAAATATTAATGACAATTTTACAAACACTTGGTGGGCAATTTTGTAATTCACACTCTAAACACCCAAATGGTGATCCAAGCACCAGAGCAATAGCAATAAAAATTAAACCACAAGAACACAATGATTTTACGTGGTTTAGTTATGCCTATATCCGCGGGAGAACAAACAAAGAAATTTTCACTATCATATCATATATAAAGATTATAAGAGATACAAATAGTAGAAATATCACCTTTCCTCAAAGATAAAAAGAAACTCCAACAATCTCTAATTCTATCTAAATGGTGCAAACCACACATCACAAGGAAGATCTTACCTCCTTCTTGATAGAACCAAGATAAAACCAAAACCCTAGGGTTTTCTCCTTTCTCCCACTTCTTTTTCTCTCTATATATTTTTCTTAATATTCTAATCACCCGTACTTTAGCTTTTAAAAGATAAAGCTATTAAATATGAGCCATTGGATCAAAAAAATTATGATCCAAAGGTTTACAAGTAAGAGGCCCAAATATATAATCAGAAAATATAAAAAAATAGAAAATTTGATTTCACCAAATTATATAGCCCAAATAATAAGGCCCAATGTAATTAAATCAACAATCTCCCACTTAAAGACAAATATCCATCCATCAAATAAGCTTAATCACAATGCATTGTTCTCCAACCACTCCATCTACGTCTCGATCAATCCGGAGTGCTTCCTACAAATTTTGAGCTTTTTCGTAGGAATAACCTTTGCCAACATATCCGCAAGGTTTTTCTTTGTATCAATCTTTTCTACATCCAAATATCGACAATCTAATACCATCCGAATAAAGTGAAAGCGAACGTCAATATGCTTAGTTCGGGAGTGATACGCCGCATTCTTTGCAAGATGAATTGCACTTTGATTATCACAATGCACGACATATTTATTTTGCTTCACTTCGAATTGTGCAAGTAATCACTTCAACCAAATCATTTCCTTCGCCGCTTCGGTCATGGCAACATATTCGGCTTCCGTAGAGAACAAAGCAGCAATGTCTTGCAATCTAGACATCCAACTAACCGCACTACCTCCAAATGAGAAAACATATCCCGTAGTGGACTTTCTTGTCTTTCCACAACCAGCATGATCGGAATCAACATATCCATTCACCTCTAAAGAAGTTCCGCCAAAACACAAGCAAACATTTTGTGTGTCTTTTAAATACCGAAGAATCCACTTAATGGCTTGCCAATGCTCCCATCCCGGATTAGACATATATCGTGAAATAAGTCCAACCGCATAAGCTATGTCTGGTTTTGTACAAAGCATAGCATACATCAAACTCCCAACGACGGAATTATAAGAAACATTCTTTATTTTATCTCTTTCGATCTCATTCTGTGGAGAGTTTTTCTTGGATAACTTGAAATGTCCGGCTAATGGAGTAAAAATCGATTTACAATCATTCATATCAAATCTTTCAAGCACCTTGGAAATATAGCCCGATTGACTAAGCCATAACTTGCCATGCTCTCTATCCCTTTTAATTTGCATGCCCAAAATCTTCTTTGCTTCACCAAGATCCTTAGTAGCAAACTTCTTCGACATGTATAGCTTCAACTTTGCAATATCATTTTGATCATTACTAGCAATCAACATATCATCCACATATAGTAACAAAATAGTGAATGAATCATATGTTGAACCTTTAAAATAAACACAATGATCAAAATCACATCGTTTGTAGCCTTCATCTTGCATGAAAGATGTAACGCCCCGAGTTTTGAAAAGCAGGCTAATTTTTTTTTTTTTTTTATAAATCAGAGTTCACAAACCGGGCGTAACAGACCGCCACATGTATAGTAAATTTCCTGCCCAACTGGACAGAGCCTTTCCTATACATGCACGGCTAACCATAATCAGTCAATACCAGAGTAGTCTAAACTACGCATGCAAAACTAGTCAATTTATAATAATTAAACTGAAATGCGGAAAATGAAATATACTGACTACATATGGGTCGATACTATCGCAATCGTCTCACCAACGTGTCCCAACATCCCATCACCCAAGCGACCTGAAAAATGGTCACCCGGGGGGTGTGAGATACACTGTACATGTATCCCAGTGGGCACGACGAGCCGAGAAATAGCTAATCGTACCTACTGGATACCGTAATCTGCGGATAGTAGATAGATCAAGGGGTAAAGCTGAATATGAATAATCAAGTAATAACAGGTACTGAAATAAGAATGCCGGTATGTGAAACAAACTGGCATAAAGCATAATCAAGTGACTGTACATAATGAGTACTACAAATGATGCTAATCAAGCTATAACTGACAAATCTGAAAATCCTGTAAACGAAATCCTGTAAACGAAATCCACAAGAGATAATAAAGAATTTATCATGATCATACTACTGTGCATATACAGGTACGGAAAAATACCAGAATCAATCAAATATAATAGAGCAGGAGTAGGTACTGAAAAGTATGCTAGCACATGGAAATATAAAATCTATGCATCAATCACAAGAATATCAAGTACCCAATCGATGCCAGTATTGGTCACGAGGACCTCAGGCTCATACCACCTATCTGGCACCTATCTGGCTGACATAACCCCGCACCCACTGGTGCTGATCTGGGGGCTCACGGTCCCTCTCAAGACCACTTTACCGGTAAAGAACACTGTGACGGTGGCCAAACCGTCAGTGTACGTGACGTACAGCGTGCGTGGTAGTCATCATGCTATGCTCAAGCTCACGGTCTAATGACCGGGTAGTCGGCACTAAGCCGAGATCCCAACAGGGAAATCATCTATCATATCGATCAAGATCTATCATGCATATCTGAATATCAAGGAAACATCATAGATGAAAGGAAATAGCAGGTATAATCCGCTCATGACATCTATGTACCAAGATATGAAAACTGACAAGCAGATGTATATCATGTATCTACGGGATCAATGTCTATCGAACAATCATGCGGTATATAGATCAACTCATCAGGCATAGTCAAGAATAGGTGTACATGATAAAATCAACAGGGCTAATCAATAACAGGTGTCCGACTGGACTAAAGCAACCAGAGGGCCGAATAGATAAAGCCCGGACCGAAGATAACCCACCTGAAAGTAGGCCGATCCCGAACTCCCGCTAGTCACTGGGAGGCTGGTGCTGAACTGCTGGGACCTGAACACATATAACTGGGATCAATAACAGACTCACTTGTACCCTTCCCGACAACAGAACCATAACATGTCGCTAATACGGGAAACTTAGCCGACACTAGGCTTAAACCGAAGTTCCCGAAAACCACTGAATCACTAGATATGACCCGCCGACGGTCTACAAATATCCGAATGCTACAAAACTCCCTCTGCTGTCCCTAAACAACACATTTTAGTTGTTCGGACAGACAGGGACTCAATCGTAAATATCTGTGTCGAAATGTTGCCATAATTACTTGCACGACTCCCGAAAAGCCGATTTTGACTTCGGAGTCTCCCAACAAAAAACTAAAGTCACTGGACCAGCCAGGACAGTGTCGGGGATAACCAGAGACGACAACTGACGACCAGAATCCAAACTAGAACGCGAAACTCGCGCCGTAAACCGTAAAACCGGCAATTTTGCCAATTTACGGAACGGTATCCGATTCCCGCTCAACCGGAGTCTACGGAACTTAAGCAAAATGCCTAGTCGGTGTGCAATTACTGTCTAAAGACAGCCAGCACGTTACAATTACATTCTCTGTCACGCCCCGAGTTCAAAATCAGCGTCTAAAATTTTTTTTTTTAAAAAAAAAAAAAATCAGAGTTGCAAAAACAGCCAGGGCAATGACAGACCACCACATATATAGAAGAGTCCCAATCCCCTATGGAATTGAGCCTTTTCTATATATGCACGGCTAGCTTGGCAACAACATCAGAGTACTAACTACGTACAACTATAAACAGAGATTACAAATTAACTTTACAAATTTACAACTGAATACAATTTCCTTTCTCTCAAACATCTATTACATAACTTTTCGGTTGTCCAGGGTCAACCTCTATATCGATACCTCGCCAATTCGTCCCGACATCCCAACACCCGCTCGACCTGAAAAACAGTCACCCGAGGGTGTGAGACACACCGGAGTGTATCCCAGTGGGCACGACGAGCCGAGAAATAGCAGATCGTACCTACTGGTATACAATACTAGAGGATAGTAATAATCAGGGGTTAGAATAATCAGATATAATCTTGCAACTGTATTTAAGATCATCAAAGAGATTCTAAATCATGCATAGGCTAATAACAGGAATCAAATCAAGGATGAATAGGATAATATATCAGTATTCGAAAGCATCTTGTAGAATCTCAATCATGCATAGGCTGATAACAGGAAATTAAATCAGGAACTCAATGCAATAGGTTAAAAACAGGCTTTAATCAACAACATATGCATCAACAGATGAATAATAAAATCACCCAATCATAAGCCACCATATTGGTCTACAAGACCTCAGGGAATTTGCCCAAACTAGCACCAACCTAGCTTGGGAGTCACGGGCCTTTCAACAAACCACTTTACCGGCAAAGAACAAAGCACACGAGGAGCGACCTCGGATATGTTCGTGAAGTACAGCGATGCGGGCGATCAATGCGAATGCTCAAGCTCACGGTCTACAGACCGGGTAATCGGCAAAAAGCCAGAACAATCCCCTCTGGGATGCAACAGTGATATCAACATCTCAACTCAATGCAGAATCAACAACAAATCTCAACTCAATGCAATATCAACAACAGCAACTATGAAATATGAATCAATAATGTTGATAGACAGATATGACATTATCCAGAAATCAAGTCATGGTACTTAGGAAACAACTGATCATCAATCTAGCAAACAAACCAACCATACACCACTAAACACACATTTTTGGAAAAATCATTTTAAAAACAGGTTTAGATCCAAACCTCGAAGAGCAATGCCGTTGTCCTATCAAACAAGAACAGACTCAGGCGACCCAACGATGTTCGGTAAAATGTTATTTAATTAAAACAATGTGTTTAGCAGTGTATCGAAAGACCAACAGATAAGCAGGCTATACATCTAATGATAACCAATCAGGCATGGCAATGTCCAGAATAAGGATATGAAATATGAAAGCAACAATTAGAATCAAATATACTTTGCAACGGATACATAGAGATCATCAATCAGGCGTAAAGCATTCAAAGAAAGGATAAGCTCAAAGTAGAAACTAAGCTTCAAAAATAGGGGTCCAACTAATACTGTACCCCAGAGGGCCGAAATGATAAAGCCCGGACCGAAGATAAACCCACCTGACGATTTGCAGGCGACTAAACCGTATCGACTGTACGCTCGAAACCAGAGGCAAACCGAATAAACCTGAATCAAAAACATTGATCAGGAATCAACTCAGTCCCACTTAAACCCAGATCTTTCCCAGATCAACTTAAAACCTCTAATTATTTAAATAATAGTGTCATTTGAGCACTGTTTTCGCTCGTTCTTCCAACTGGAAGCTCATTTTTACGAATCGTCACTTCCAGCGGGTGACATTTAACTTTCTGAACACCGTGCTCACCAATTTGCGGCAGCACGGAACCCGAGGAAAACTTCGGGTCATAAACTTCTTCTCTAACCTAGCCTTAATGCATTTTTGTTTCTCCGGAACATCGAAACCTAAATTTAACGCGAGCATCGCGTCCAGTGACCCAAAATTAGCCAGGAGCTCAATATCGCGGCTTCGCAAACAGCCCGGAACAGTGTTTGGGCTAAACTATTCTTTTAAGGGTTGGTTAACCTATAACTTAACTTTTAATAATCCAATTCAAATTCTGCTTTAGAGTTAAGTTCACAGAAACCTAACAAACCTGGGGCTTGCTTTATTTGCAGCCCAGAAGTTGCTGGATCAACCAGATCCACATCTAGCTCACTAACAATGCATACAATGCTCCAAACCTCAGTCCACACAGATCCAACTTGATCTGAAGTGAGCATCAAGCTCAGGGGACATTTTAAAGCAAGTTTCATATTTAACTCGAAGCCAAATTCCATCATTTTCCTCTTTGTGGCATTTCATCAAGCACCCTATGTGCACCATCTACACAACACACACATAACCCATGCCCGAGCTTGTTCTCGGCAACCATTGCACCTGGGGCTTCCCAAGATGGAGGGAAATGCTCCAGCAGGTTGCAGGAGTTTTTCCAGCAACTTGCGAGCGAGCCAAAGCCCATGGTTGGCCGCGGGCTCGAGGAAGAAGATGACTCCATTACTTTGAAAATCGTGACTATTCAACCAGGGGATCTGAGGCTCAACTACTTGATCAATTGGATGCTAAATACCATAACCAACTCACCTAGACCCGTGCCCGGCGACAGGGCACGGCGGCGGCGGCGGTGGAGCAAGCTCGGTTTGGAGCTTCAACCCATTAATGGCGAATTTTGATAGAAGCATTTTGAAGCCCTCCAACATGGATGGAATTGTTCCTCTGGTCCATACAAAGCTTCCAAACCAACTCTCCCTAGCCGGAGTTGGCCGGAATGCCGGCGGCCGCGTTTTGGTCCATTCTCGGGTTATCCATGGCACCTTGGATTTCAAGCTGCATGGGAGCCATGCAATAGCATGGTTGGGATCCCCTTGGTCCCAGCAAGTGTTCTGGGTAGGTGGCCGGCGTCGGAGAAGCTCGCCGGCGCCGAAGCACATAGCTCGGCCAACATGCACAAAAACCCGAAACTAGGGTTTCGATTTTCAAAAAAAATACTCAACCAAAATTGTTGAAACTTTGTAGAATTTATGTATAGGTCCTACAGTCCAAGCCCATGATTTTATTTCTCAATTTGGTTCATTGGTTGCAGGGTTCTACCGAGGCGGAGCTATTCTAGGTTTCCGGCGAGACCTTGCTCCCGCCGGCTAACCAACATGCATAGGGGGCTCGGGCTATGCAGGGAGCATCCTAATAACTTGACTAACCTACTGCTAGGGGTCTGGGGTGCAAACAACCGATGGTTTGGGATCCTCACCTTGGCCGGAGTTGATGAAGATGGGAAGAAGCCGGTTCCTTCTTCTTCTTCCTCGCACGACCTCGGCCAACTTCTGGAATGCTCCACAGACACCAGGGAACGCTCAGAGAATCTCAAATCCAAATTTGATTGAAGTTGGTTCCAACCTTCTTCCTCTCTCTCTCTCGGTTTGGGAAATGGGGAAAGACCCTTTGGACGGCTCTCCTATTTTTATTGCCCCCAGGAGCTTAATTAGCCACCAATTAAGCCTTGTAACCGCCCCCCATTCCCCCCACTACGGCAGTTCAAAAGTCCCAAGCCAAATTTCAAAAAAATATATCTTTTGGCTACAATTGCTATTTGGTCCCCACACAACACACCCTAAGCCCTTAGGTCCCTCCTGTAGGTAGCTTAGGCTGACAGGTCCCTGCCCTAATTCCCTCTTAATTTTTGGTACATAAATTATAAGCACTTTTGCGAAATTACCCCCTTTTTCGATGCTTTTCACGTATTTCGAGATAAACGGATCGTCGAAACGAAAAACCGACTTCGCCACGACGTCCGGCTCGTCGAGACCTGTCAAGTAGAGCCTTTGCTCGACTAATTTGGTTTTTAAATAAAATCTCGGGCCATAATGTTCTATTAGGCCGCGGATTGGCGCACGCACTTTGATGCACCCGGATCGCCAGACGCGAAATCCGACAGTGCCGTTGTGCTCAGAACGTCGAAATTAGTTAGAATCGACTACTCATGTTGCTAGGTTCAGGGTCTAGACGGCGAAACGGCCGGCGTCGGTCGACGGGGAACTTAAAACAGGGGTTAAGTTGTGGGACCCGCCAGCTTCTCTGCTGATTTTTGAAAGATCCGACCGTCAGATCGTCGACAAGTGAATATGAACTTTTCATGTTTCGACGAGACGGTCGCAATGGTGACCTCAGATTTTCGAGATCAGGCTCCGATCAAAAGTCGGTATTTTAGGGCCACTATTGTACTATTAATTTCCCCTTTTTTTCCATTTAAATAATCCAGAAAATTATTTAAACTTAATTTTGGATTTTAAAAATCACGGTTACTACATTCTCGTACCTAACATATCCTAAAATTGCATAATTACGCTAATTTAAACACTGTTTCGACTCGATATCCCAATCAGGGAATCCAAAAGCGGTTCTGTAAACTCTGTCACGTCCGTTTCGACGAGACGGAGCTCGTGCTCACAAGCTTGGGCTGACACGAAGTCCGAGGGCAAAGTTGGCCCATAAAAACCTAAGTCCACAATTGCTATAAAGCTACAACACTTAGATTACTTAATCAAACTGGGAATAACAGTGAGCATCATGTTCAGGAAGGTTCTTAGGGTAGAGTGCTCACCTCAGGTGTGGCGTAGACTCGCCGGAAAGATCGCCGGAGCAACACCTTCAATTGCACCAAGCTCGGGTTGCACCAACTTGAACCAACCCTACACCTTAAGGCCAACAGAAGAGAGCATCAGCACCCATGTGCTCCCAGAAGAAGCCCGGACCAAGCCAGGTCCGGCGGTGGCCGGAATACACCTTAATTATCATTTAATTAACAAAGTTGGGACAACCAATTTTAACCGAGTTCTAGGGCTAAAGTAAAATGACCAGAATGCTTAAAATAGTCCCTAGGGCTTACCTGAGTCGGTGGCCGGAGCCAGGAGTGGTCGGCGGCGGCTGGAGCTCAAGGGTGTGTGGATCTCGGGTGCAACTGCAGAGACATGAAGCCCCACATTCAAGTCTGCACGCAAAGGGTTGGGGAGCTCCAAAATACTCTACAGATCGTACCTGAGTCGGTTGCCCACCGCTCGAAGCCCCGGAAATGCCGGGAAGTGAGTTCGCCGGAAAACGAGGGTGTTAATGGCGAAATCCGGTCGGCGGCCTCAGGCCCGGCGCAACTTGGATCAAGAGAATCACCTCGACGCCAGGAAGCTTCCTGCAGGGGTGGCTGGGGTCGGGAGCAAGCGGCGGCGCCGGTTGGAGGATTTCCGGCGAAGTACACCAACACCCGGTTCTTGGGCATTTCCGTACGACTCGGATCTCGGCCCGATCTTCACCAAACTTCCAGGGAAGCTTGCAGACGTCGGGAAGACCAGTCTCAACGGTTTGATCTTGAATCCAACGGTTGGAAGAAGCCCGCGCCCAAGATCGGCCAAATTAAGACTTTCCGGCGACAAGGTTCTCCCGCCGGCGATAGGGTGGACGGCGACGGCTCGGGCTTCACAGAGAAAACCTACTTGATGTCAGCAACACCATGCACATGTCCAAAGTCCATTTAAACGAGGTCCTTTCCATAAACTCACCTCGTCGGAGAAACTTGAGGAAGGAGATGGTGGCCGCGGCGGCGCTCGGCGGAGCAAGGTGCCGAGACTCCTCGGGCTGGGTCTCTAAGGCACAGAGGTGCCTCCAGATATGGTCTAGAGCGATCCAACCTCTTTTATGTTTTCCTTCTTCCAACCTAACCCGAGATCAAGCTTCTTTGCTTGGTCTTCCTTCTTCTCCGGCGACGAAGCGGGGGCCGGTGCCGGGCTCCGAGGAGTGCGGCAGAGAGGAGGGAGTTCTGTTGGGACAGGCGGCTAGGGCCAGGGTTAAGAGGATTAGGGTTTGTGGCACCCGAGCTCTAGTATACACCTATATATAGCATATGCACAAAAGCAGTTTGGTCCCTCCACTTATGCCATTTGGAGCTGGGTCCTTTGCAGAATACTTACTTCACTTTTAAGTCCCTCTCCAAGGGGTGGCATGCGATTCAAAGCAAAAAATCTAGGTCTTCGTGCAAAATACTGCGTTTTTTGCCTTGTTTCACGCTTTTCGAGGCATTCTAGTCGTCGAAACGAAAAATGGACTTCGCCACGACGTCCGGCTCGACGAAACCTATCAGGTAACGATTTCGGTTCGCTAAAATTTGGCTCCATAATTTTTAAATTCCATGTTATACTATAAATTATACAGTTCGGCACGTTTTACGATGCTTTAGGCTCGTCAAATGCAAATTTCGTCAATGCCAGTGCGTTCAGAACGACGAAACCGATCAAATCGACTACCTGGATCACTATGTTCGGCTTCCAGACAGGAAATTAGTTAGCGTCGCATTCGTCGGGGTCCCGAAAATTGGGGTTACTGTTCATCTACAGTAACTTCACTTAAGTGACCTGTGCGTAGACACTGTTGCATTGGTCGCGGCTATTTGATCGTTTCTTCGTTAAATTCTGGAAAATCCGACCGTCAGATCAAAAAGTGCTGAATATGAATCTCGCTCAGTTTGACGAGACGATCGCAACGGTCAATTCGGATTTCCAAGATCAGGTACGGATTGAAAAATAGCCTCTTTGCCTAGTAAATAGTGCAACTTGCACACTGGCGCTTGACCAAATAGGTCAACAATGGTCTTTTGAATTCAAAACTAGATCAGAATTCACTTTTTAACCTATTTATTAAAAATAAGATATTTCGAGTTTCTACAAAAGAATCAAACTTCTTCTACCATTGTCTAGATGCATGCTTTAAACCATACAATCCCTTCTTTAGCTTACATACTAAATTAAGATTAACTTCATCAGCAAAGCCATCGGGTTGAAACATATAAATTTCTTCATCCAAATCACCATGCAAGAAAGCGGTTTTAATATCATGTTGTTCAAGCTCAAGATCCAAATTTGCAACCCAGGATAAAACAACTCTAATTGAGCAATGCTTAACAACGAGAGCAAATATTTCATTGAAGTCAATACCTTGTTTTTGTCCATAGCCGTTAACAACAAGCCTTGCTTTTTGCTTTATACCACTTAGATCCATCAGCTTCATTCTTGATCACATAAACCCATCGATTTTTCAATGCTTTCTTTTCAATCGGAAGCTCTACTAACTCCCAAGTATGATTTTGATATAAGTAATCCATCTCATCCTCTATTGCCCTTTGCCATTTTGCTTCTTCTGGATAATATTTTGCTTCCTGAAAACACTCGGGCTCACCCGAATCAGTAAATATAGCATAATATAAAGAATGGGAGTATCTTTGGGTGGGTTTATGTGGCCTAATTGATCTTCTCAATTCATGTGCCGATGGGGTAGACACATTATCTTCACTCTCATGAGAATCGTCTTGAATTTTAATGGATTGTGTGCTTTCTTCATGATTATCATTACCATCATGACCAACATCACTATCATGAAGTGGAGGATAAACTTCATGTATATCTTGAGAAGAACGATCAACTTGTACATCAACAACAAGCTTATCCTTCTTTTGCTCTTCTTCCGTGCCTTTTTAAAACATTACATCCTCTCTGAACACAACATCCCGACTCCGAATAATTTTCTAACAACAGGATCCCAAAGCCTATAGCCCAACTCATCACCTCCATAGCAAAGAAATACATATTTTCTTAATTTCACATCAAGCTTTGTTCTACTTTCTTTCGGAATATGAACATAAGCTTCACACCCAAATGTTCTCAAGTGCCCATAGAAAATGTCTTTGCCACTCCATATAATTTCCGGAATGTCTCCATCCAATGCAACACTAGGTGATCTATTAATCAAGTAAACGACTGTATTTGCCGCTTCGGCCCAAAAAGGCTTTGATAGGCCGGAGTGAGACAACATACTTCGAATCCCCTCCATAATGGTTCGGTTCATTCTTTCAATAATCCCATTTTGTTGAGTATAGGGAACCGTCTTCACTCTTTTGATGCCATTTTCTAAGCAAAAATCATCAAAGGCACTAGAGGAAAATTCACGACCATTGTCGGTTTGCAAGCACTTAATAAAATATTCACTTTTCTTTTCAACACGGGCTTTAAATTTCTTAAAAGTTTCAAAAACTTTATCTTTTGAAGCCAAAAGATAAATCCAATACTTTCTAGAATAATCATCTAAGAAAGTAACAAAATAGTATGCGCCTCCGAGTGGCTTAACATTAAAAGGACAACAAACATCGGAATATACCAATTCCAATAGCTTGCCCTTTCTATGCATCTTATTTTTTTTGAAGTACACCTTATGTTGTTTTTCCATAATGCAATGCTCACAAAAATCAAAAAATGAATGCTCAAATGAAGGAATAAGATTATGTTCTTGTAATACCTTCATACCATGCTCACTTAGATGACCAAGCTGATTATGCCAAACTTGCATATCATCGCCTTTACTTGTGGTAGCAACCACCAAATTTGAATCATCATCTTTTTGTGCTATTCCATGAAGTGTATAGAGACTTCCATCCTTTTGCCCTTTTAAAATAGTCATACTACCCTTTGATATCTTTCAAGAGCCCTTTCCGAAAGTGATAACAAAACCGAAAACATCCAATTGTCCCGCCGATATTAAATTCTTTGTGATCTCCGAAACATGGCGCACATTCGTCAATGTATGTTTCTTGCCATTTGTTTGTTCTATAACAATATTCCCAATGCCCATAATTTTACATGCCTGATCATTATCAAGATAAACATATTCACCATCTACTTCTTTATATGTGGAAAAATATGATCGATCCGGACATATATGAAAAGAAGTACCGAAATTTAAAACTCAAATGTTTGCACAAGAAGAGACCGTGCACGCAATACTTAATGTCACTCTACCTTCACCATCCGAAGCGTTGTTAGCTTCATTCTTGATGTCCTTGCCTTTACCTTTTTGTTTATTTTTCAAAGCATAACAATCCTTCCTCACATGACCCGCTTTCTTGCAATACCAACAATTATTCCTTTTACCTGTGATTTTGACCTTCCTTTACTTTGAGATCTTTCTTTTGTGTTAAAAAATTGGCCTCGCTTCAATGACCTTCCTCTTTCATCAATAGTTAGCGCTTGACTTATATCACTAGACAATTGATTTGTGGCTTTACGAGTTTCCTCATTCAACAACGAACCAACAATATCATTCAACTTGAATTTGTTTCCCATTGTGTTCGCCACCATAGTAACAAGAGTATACCAACTTGAAGGTAAAGAACTCAAAAGGAGTAAACAAAGGACTTCTTCATCAAGATTGATTTTAAGAGACTTCAAGTATGCTGCAATAGAATTGAACTCACTCACATGCTTGCAAATAGTTGAACCTTCTTGCATCTTCAAGAGAAAAAGCCTCTTCATTGTATGCATCTTGTTCACACCGGAAGATTACTCAAATAATTGCTCCAATGTCTCCCATAACTCGGATGCAATCTTGCATTGGTAGACATCAAACAAAATCGATGGTGAAATGCATGGCCTAATCGCCGCCAAATATTTTCAGTCAAGTATGTCCCATTCATGATTATCCATAGTAGTAGGTTTTGCACCTTTTCCCAATATTGGTAAATCAAGCTCTTTTGCAACCAAATAATCCTCTATAATGATTTTCCATATAGCCCAATTGCTCTCATTCAACTTCTCAAATTCCATTGCTTTCGAGATTACAAAAATAAGTAAATGTACACAAGTGAATGCTTAGATAACCACCAATCAAGCTCTGATACCAATTATTGTAAAATGAGGGTGAAAAATATTGATGGCAATTTTACAAACATTTGGTGGGCAATTTTGCAATTCACACCCTAAACACCCAAATAGAGATTCAAGCACAAGAGCAATAACAATAAAAATTAAACCACAAAAACACAATCATTTTACGTGGTTTAGTTATGCCTACATCTAAGGGAGAACAAGCAAAGAAGCTTTCATTATCAAATCATGAAGATTACAAGAGAGATACAAATAGGAGAAATATCACCTTTCCTCAAAGATAAAGAGAAACTCTAACAATCTCTAATTCTATCTAAATGGTGCAAACCACACCTCACGAGGAAGATCTCACCTCTTTCTTGATAGAATCAAGATGAAACTAAAACTCTAGGGTTTTCTCTTTTCTCACACTTCTTTTTCTCTCTCTATATTTTTCTTAATATTCTAATCACCCGTACTTTAGCCTTTAAAAGATGAAACTATTAAATATGAGTCGTTGGATCAAAAATATTATGATTCAAAGGCTTAAAGTAAGAGGCCCAAATATATAATCAAAAAATATAAAAAATAGAAGATTTGACTTCACCAAATTATATAGCCCAAATAACAATGCCCAATATAATTAAATCAACAATCTCCCACTTGAAGACAAATATCCATCCGTCAAGCAAGCTTAATCACAATGCATTGTTCTCCAACCACTCCATCTACGTCTCGATCAATCTGGAGGCTTCCTACAAAATTTGAGAGGTAATTCGCATCATCGGATACTGTAGAGAGTCGAGGATAATCAACATCTGCCATTTTGACACTTCTGAAAGGTCGCGACATAAGGTCGCCACATGTCTCATATTTACACCCTAAGCATTTCATGACTTCTGTTGTGGTGTCCCGGAATCCCCGTGCGACTTAACTGGGTGGTCGGCGGTGAGAAAACACTTATTATTGGTGTATCAAGACTGTTGTGCGTCAAACGGATGCAAAAAACGGACTCAGTGCGCAAAAATGTTAAAAATCGGTTATTTTCGTGCAAAATAGGCTTAACGGGCTGAATTTCCGGGTGGGCCGGTCCACGGCCCACTTGGCGTGCACCGGGACCAGTGAGCGGCGCGGACGAGCCACGTGGCAGGCTCCTATTGGCCAGGTGGCGGGCGGGAGACCAGCACTAATTGTGCCGGACGCGGCGCACCGTGGACCAAGCCACATGGCGCCCGCCCATTGGCGGGCGCATTGACCCGGCGACCCCGGCGCGGACCGCTCCCCGTGCACCCCTGCGTAGACCCCGCAAGGACACGTGGCGCTATCCCATAAATTCGGGCGCTGGCCGAGAATCCTCTAGATGGTCGCCACGTGTCCAGTGGATTCACTGTGGATTTCAGGCGCCCAGAAGTTGGGCCCGAATCCGATTTTTGGAATTTTTTTGGTTTTTGGCTATAAATAGCTCACTCCTGCCTCCTTTGGGGGAATTTTTCCGAGCCATTTTGAGCCCTTCTTCGACAGGGAGCTTCGTCTTCGAGTCTTCTTCGATATTTGGGATCCCGGAGATTTTTTGGAAGACGTTTCATCAGCCTTCTCCTCGACATTGCGAGCTTCGACGTGCCTTCGATACCGGGCTTTTCCGTCGACGTTTCGTCCGCAGGCTCTCTTGGGCTAACCCGAGAAAGTTTTTGGCTGATTTTTGTGGCATCATTTTCATGAGAGGTAGATCTTCGATTTCTGCATTTACCGCTCCTCTCATTTTTGGGTTTTTGTTGGGGTTTTCGGAGCACCTTTGAACCCCTTTCTTGCTGCTGGTTTTTCAGGACAGCGAGGCTTGTTTGATTTTTATCTTGGCGCTCGGTTATCGAATTTCAGTTTGTGAGGACTCGATCGACATTACGCTTCGCAAGGATCGCAACCATATTTTTATTAGAATTTTTGAAGATCATCTCGAAGGTGATATTTTGACTTCTTCTGGACTGTTTTTCCACAGAGTTGGAATTTTGGGGATTTTTGCTTACCGCGGTGTTTGGTCTGTATCTCAACGACCGGGAGGAGTTTTCTGGTGTTTTTGGTCTCGTTGGGATCGTGGGAACCTGAGGAGTATCCCCGTTCAGTGTTGGCTTATTTGGACTTTGGATCGACGCGTTCATTCAAGTGGGTTGCTTTCGTCTCCAAAATCGGTGAACGATTCTCTAATTCTACATGATTGCAAGCATGCATGTTAATGTACCACGTATATGTTTGAAGTATAAGCATGAGAATTGTTCTAAGCTTTGAAAAAATTAATGCTTATTGGAATTATAGGCAGTTAGTGAATTTGAGAACTTGCATGATTATTTGATTATTAGATGAGGTTATGGGCTATCTGGCGGTTGTGGTCACCTATGGTAGTTGAGAGCATGTTGAGGGAGATGATGTGTATATTGGTTGATATTGGGATCATGTCTGATAGTGTTCCCTATTTTTTTTATTCAGTTTAATTAAATGCTGTTATTGGAACTTTGACCTAGCACCCCGTCATATGTTGCATGTTCAACCAGACTAGTAGAAAATCCCAACTTGGGCTAGTTTATTTATGCTTTAGACACTCCCACACTTTTATTCGTTTTTCCTGGACTTAGAGTGTTCCTCGCCCGGATAGTGGGCCGAGTGGTCGGGTTGTTGTGGGATACATTTTACACTCGGGCCTGGGGGCCGAGTGGAGTCTGGTAGCTGTGGTTAGATCAGTGCTAGTCTTGGGAGCCGTTTGAGTCGACGGTGGGTCCCAGCTGTCGAGTTTTTCCAGCTAGTGAGTTAGAGATGTGATTCGAGTACTGTCGATCTTCTTGATCGTGGATTTTGGATTATAGCCTGCATGAGCCATATTGAGCTCGATAGATATGTGTGGATACTTTCCTCGGTGGGGTCGCGCCCCTCGAGTGCTGCTCCGGAGCTAGGTCTGTTACTTTGCTATCGTGACTTGTCGACGCAGTCCCTCTGACTGAGCCTTTTTTAGGCAGTCACGGACGCCCTACGTAAGTCCAGTCCTCCGTGGATATGTAATGGCAGTAGATGGGCACAGGTTTGACTGGACCCTTTATGGCAGTCAGTGTAGATTGGGTGATTGTCTTATCGAGAGGTAGTAGATGCATCATGTTTCATCTGTATCACCCTTTGAGCATTTAGATAGAGGCATAATAGCTGTAGAGTTATTTTCAGCATTTCCTTTATAGTACTGCGTTTGTTACTTTATGCCTCTGGTGGACTTAGTGGGCAGACCGTCAGGCTTGGTGGCGGTACCCACTGAGAACTACGTGTCGGTGTAGTTCTCACACCCTCTGTCGGTGACAGTTTTGCAGAGGCATCTTCTCCTGTTCCTACCTCAGCTGTTGCTGCTTCTTCTGATCGAGGCGAGGGAGTCGCGAGCTAGATCCCTACCTATCTTTGGAGAGTAGCTGTACCCCCTTGTTGGAGATTTACATTACAGTCAGTTAGATTTTTTTTTTTCTCTCTCTTTGAGAGTTTTTTTTTTTTGAGAGATTGATGTATTGTGAGGATCTGACTTGTACTGTGAACCTGTACACTGATGTATTATTATTTTAGTTTTATCCGTATAGGTGGCGGATCTGTGGCGAGCCCGGGTCATAGTTTCGACCCCGGAACGTGACATTTGTAGTTGCCTACATGGTCCATTTACACATCTTCTTATTCTCTAGCTCATATTTTGCCTAAAGTTCCTATGTCACTATATTCACACCTTAGGTTCCATTCCAAATTAGATTACACCCTTATTTTACCTATATTTCAAGGTTCACATGATACCAAATGTACATGACATATGCTTTTACCTTAACATAACAAAGGTTAGAAACCCTATTTTCCTAGGTCAAATGCTTGTAACCCCTCTCAGCCTACTAGATCGCCTAGCTAGGATGTAAACTAAATACATTTTCAATTTACTATTTCCCATAATACATGCATATAACCAAATGAGATTTTAAACTAAGGGGAGATCAAACTCATTTTGGTGATATTCCCTATCCTTCTCTTAGATCTTTCCTAAGTGATACTCCTTGAACTCTTTAGAAATACAAGAAAACTCCAAAAAAAAATCTAACCAAGTTAGAACATTAAAATTCCTAATTTGGAAAAATTTTCAAAATAAACCCTAAATATTATCTCACCTATTTTCTTTCTAGCAGGAGAAGCGTGGGTGGAGGTGGTTGCCTTCTTCCTCCTAGAGCTTTCTCTAAGTTCTCTCGATTTGCTCCAAGCCTCCAAAGAGTTGGATCTCTAAGATCGAACAATGGATTGGAGCTAGGGTTCTTCTTGTTTTAGAGAGAGAAAAAAAAAGAGTGAAATAGGAAATGGAGAGATATAGGGTTTTGGCTGTGAGGGGCCCTTTTATACAAGGAAAATACTTTTTGTGCACCCTACAAGGAGTGTACATCTTACACCCCATCCATCCAAGGGTGAGAAAAATTTTGCTGATCATTTCGAATTGGCCAGTGGAGGACACGCCACCTATCTATGGGTGAGGTGTGCATCATACATCCATTTTGGAGTGTATGAGTAGCATTGCTCCTAGGTTTCAGACTTTCGCTCGAACATTTGGACGCCCGAAGGCTCAAAGCCTTTACACTGGTATTTTATGCAATAACGCTCGGAAGATGTTTCAAGCACCTGCCAAGTCCACCCGATTCACATTTCGGACACTCATAGGGAAAATCAAGTGCCCATTTATTTAATGAGTCGCGCAATTCCTGCTCTTGGGTTGAGTGTCCATAAGTCATTCGGATGCTTGTAGAAGACTATCCAAAAGGTGTTCTGAGTGCCCGCAAGAACATTCGGATGCCTAAATGTTTAATCCTTTACGCACCTGAGCTCTCAGGTAAAGTGTCAAAAAGAGAGTTCGGACGCCTTTTAGAGATATCCGAAAGGGTTTTGAATGCCCACAGGGCAATCCAGGCGTCCAAAAACTGATCCTCAAATGAAATCAACTCTCTGGTAGAGAGTTCACTTCATCTGGGCGCTTAGCTGGGCCATTCGTAACAACTTCGGGTGCTCGAAATCTTATTCCGGGAATCCGAAAAGTCTAGAACTTCAAATTCCACTACTTTCGGAATCGCATTTCGAACCGAAATGATTTCAATTCTATCCAAACTAAGCTTAGACTTCTCTAAAGCCATTTTAATCATGTCTAATATGATTTTAATTCTCATTTTGTCAATTTGACTAAAATTCAGTACATTGCAAGTTTAGCCCTCCAGAGATTGCCCTAGTGAGACAGTAGTAATATTTGCTTGCATGGTAGCAGACTACTATAGGTGGAGGCTAGTATAAGAAGTTGCAGGTTTGACCGAGCTTATAGTCGGTAGATGTGATCAGGTGATATGACATTTATTTTACCAGTTTTCCTAGTTGATGCATAGGAGTTATGATATACATTTTTCAATATTTACTTATAGAGGCATGATAGCTAATATTTATTTTTAGATTAGTACATCATATGTTTATTTATTTAGTTCAGTTTTTACTATTGATGTCTCTAATAGACCTAGTGATATAAGTCGTCGTTGTTGTCGACTATACTTACTGAAAATTATTTTTCAATAGTTCTCGCATCCTCTCATTGTTATTTTTATTTCATATCCTTTCGTGCCCGCGATAGATCAAGATAAAGGAACCGTAAGTTAGATAATTAGCGTCTCCTATCGTGGCAAGTATTAGAGGTGGACCAACTGATGTATATATTTGGATAGTTAGCCTATTTATTTTTGGATACATAGTAAAAATTTTTCATAAAGTTAATAAATTATAGTTTTGGTCTAAATGAAATAAAAAATTCTGTAACTCTACAAAATTCTATGGTTTCAAATTTTAAAGTGTTTGTATGCATGTTACATAATTCCACAAAATTTCTCCCAATTTAAAATTTTTAAAAATAAAAAGAAAAATAAAAATTTTATATTTTCAAATTAAAAATTTTATAATTTCAAATTAAAATTTAAAATATTAATTTTAAAATTTTAAATTTTAAAATTGAAATTTCAAATTTGATCAAAACTAAAAATTTGAAAAATTAAAATAATCAAAATTTAAATTTTAAAATTTTATATTAAAATTTATTATTTTAAAATTAAATGTTATTATTTTAAAATTAAAGTTTATAATTTTAAAATTAAAATTTATTATTTTAAAATTAAAGTTTATAATTTCAAAATTAAAGTTTATAATTTCAAAATTAAAATTTATTATTTTAAAAATTAAAATTTATTATTTTAAAATTAAAGTTTATTATTTTAAAATTAAAATTTATTCTTTTAAAATAATAAATTTTAATGTTTAAAATTTGAAATTTGAAATTTGAAATTTAAAATTTGAAATTTAAAATTTAGAATTTTAGAATTTTAAATTTGAATTTTTTTAATTAAGAATGTGAAATTTTAAATTTAGAATTTTAAATTTAAAATTTTTAATTAAAAAATTTAAATTTTAAATTTGAAATTTAGAATTTTTAAATTAAAAATTTAAATCATAGTTTTAAAATTTAAAATTTAAAATTTAAAATCCTAGTTTAAAAATTCTTAATTTAAAAATTTAGAATTTTTAAATTCAAATTTTAAATCCTAGTTTTAAATCCTAGTTTTAAAATTTAAAATTTAAAATTTAAAAATTCTAAATTTATATTTTTAAATTTAAAATTTTACGTAGAAATTTTAAATTTAAAGTTTAAAATTTATCACATTTTGGATGTGTGGGAGCTCAAGAATAGTAAAAAAAATTTCTTTTGGTGAGAGTGAATTATTATTAACTCCATTTTTTTTTAGTATAGTTTAATTATACTTTAAAAAATATATTATTTTTTTTTGTGCCAAACATTTTATAGGATAATATAGTATATTTTATCTATACTACGTTTTTAAAGAATATCCAAACGGGGCTAATATATAGTTATACATACAGTAGTTCTTAGACCATATACATTTCTGATACATGATTTAGATATGTTGATTGTACACGTTTTGTATGTCTATGTCTAGAGTGCGTCCCGTGCATATGACATATATCGCGTAATCTAAAAATTTTTGCTATTGACATTTAAAATTTTAATTTAAATTTTAATTCATAATTTAAATTTTTATGGCCGTTGATTATGGATACGGGCTCAGCTCCCTATACAAAATATGCAAATGAAGAGAAGTCAGTCATATGGTTTTAATAATTTGTATAACTGTCGTTGCTGTGGATGAGTCCACGTTTTTTTTTATTTCTTCTCAAATAAGTAGACTACATCAACACAGCTCAACTTACTGTATAAATCCTAAACCCTAAACACTAAGGCTCCGTTTGTTATTGGAACGGGAACGGAAATAGCGGGCTTATCCCCCTTATTCTTCCAAATGCACTTGGAACCGTCTGGTATTGCTTAACCCAGAATAGGGAGAATAGCTGGTATAACAAATCCCACCTTAATATTTTACTCTTAAATTTTTTACCATTCTACCCTTTTTTCTTTACTTTTACTTTTTTTTATTTATTAAAATATTAAACTCTCTCTCTCCTCTCCCCTCCCCCCCCCCTCCTTTTCCAACTCCCGTGATGACAGGCATTGATGATGCCTGCCACTCTCTCTCTCCCTCTTGTCACCTCCATCTTCTCCCCTCTTCTTCTCATCTCCTTCCTCCTCCCTCCTCTCCGCTCTCTCCGCTCTCTCCCACCTCCCTCCCTCCCCGATCCCGGCCCCCCGAGCCCGGCCCCCCGAGGCCGCCGAGCAGCCGCCTTCTTCTTCTTCCGGCCCCCCTAGCCCCCGAGCCGCCGCCTTCTTGTTCCTCCGCCCCCCGAGCCCGGCGATCTCGTCGCGTTCTTCTCCCTCCGCCCCACCCGAGCCCCCCCGCTGCCGGCCGGCCCCCGCGGCCGGGCCCCCGAGCCCGCCGCCCCCCGAGCCCACCGAGGCCGGCCGCCCCCCCCCGCGCCCGGGCCCTCGAGCCGCCGCCTTCTTCTTCCTCCGCCCCCCCGAGCTCGTCGCCTTCTTCTCCCTCCGCCCCCCGAGCCCCCCACGGCCGGCCACCCCCGTGCCCGGGCCCCCGAGTCCGCCGCCCCGTGATCCCCCCGAGGCCGGCCGCCCCCCCGCGCCCGGGCCCCGAGCCATCGCCTTCTTCTTCCTCCGCCCCCCGAGCCCCCGAGCTCGCTGCCTTCTTCTTCCTCCGCCCCCCGAGCCCGTCGCCTTCTTCTCCCTCCGCCCCCCGAGCCCCCCGCGGCCGGCCACCCCCCGTGCCTGGGCCCCCGAGTCCGCCGCCCCGTGATCCCCCCGAGGCCGGCCGCCCCCGAGCCGTCGCCTTCTTCTTCCTCCGCCCCCCGAGCCCCCGAGCTCGCCGCCTTCTTCTTCCTCCGCCCCCCGAGCCCCCCGAGCTCGTCGCCTTCTTCTCCCTCTGCCCCCCGTGCCTGGGCCCCCGAGCCCGCTGCCCCCCCGAGCCCCTCGAGGCCGCCGCCTTCTTCTTCGTCCGCCTACTTCTTGCGCTCCTGTCGTTGTTACAGTGTTTCCAACATTGTGAATTGCCTGCCTTGCTGACTGTTTGGTGCCGATCTGTTGGGTTGATTTCATTCTCTGTCTTCCGAAAGCCTCACGCAAAGTAAGTCCGCTCCATTAATCTCACTCCCCTATGATTGCTATATATATTAGTGATATTCCATATGTTTGGTTTAAGTGAGTGTTGTTCGTATATATAATTGGAAATTAAAATGTATAATTGCTAGTTGCCGCAAAAAATTGACCCAAAAAGGATGAAATCACCCAACCTTTTGCAATGATGATTGTTTCCATATTCATCAGTTGGATGGCAAGGATTTATAATCCATTGCAACCCCATGTGTAGTTGGAAACTAATTGAGCAAAATTTTTTAAAAAAATACACTATTCCTTGACAACAACCAAGGTTGAGTATCATCCCGTTTGGGCCAACAATTTTAATTTCATATTAATAATTAATTTACTTTACACCAATGTTGGGAAGCAATGGCAAGTGTTGCATGATCTTTAGCAATAACAATTTATTTTAATCAGATGCGTCCTTGGAAGAGATTTTCTAGGCCTACGCCTAACATCGAACAAACCCAAAACAATCGTCAAAATGAGAATATGCGGACAGAAGGTGGAAGTAGTTCGCGCCCACAAACGGGAACGCGAACACCTAACTGGACCGAATCTATGGATAGCACCCTATTAGCTTTGTTAACAGAGGAGCACACACTAGGAAACAATATAAATGGTACTTTCACACCTCTGGCGTGGAACCGAGTCGTTAAAGAGGTCAATTCTAGACATAATATCGACCTATCGAAAAGCCAAATAAAGAACCGTCTTAAAGTTCTGAAGAGAACTTTTGCATTATATTACTACTTATCAAACAAGAGCGGCTGGGGATGGGATCACACGAACAACATTCCTACCCCTGGTGATAATGAAGACTGGGAAGCAGTAATCGCGGTAAAATTTATATTATTTGCGTTAAGATTGTAAGTTAATAGATATTTAAATTGGTGAAGCTATCCTAATCCTCGTGTCTTTGTCCAGGAGGATCCGGCCTATGCAAAATGTAGGGATAAACCATTCCCTCATTATAAGGATATTGAGTTCCTGACTCAAAAAAATACGGCAACAGGCACATTCGGGTTCTCCTCTGTTATGCCAACTCCCGAAACTGTTGATAGTTCATCTTCATCTTCTCCTCATGAGGATGATCCAGCTATACCACCCAGCTTTGAGAACATAATGCCGGGTTATACATCACGATCGCCAAGTCCTGCTCCTCTAGGACCAAACTTCGGTGCTAGTGGAAGTGGTTCAGGGCATAGCTCTGCGGGGAAAAGGCCTCGATCTCCACGCCGATCAAATACCCAGCGTAGAAATGTTGGGAAGCAAAAGGATCAAGGCACAAGTAACCCCTTCGCTGAAATGGTGGAAATTGGAAAGCAAAAGCTTGAGCTAGTCCGCCAAATGTACCAAGTTGAAATTAGCCAACGAGGCAATATCGCGACAATCGAGGACTGTATGGCCCAAGTATACTCTTTACATGGAATTACAGATGATCACGTAGTGGCAGCCGCAGAGGCATTAAAAGAAGATAAGAATAGGCAAGTATTCATGACAATGAACGACGCGCATGCTATGAAGTGGCTGGATCGCCAACTAGCGAAAGATACTCTTTTATTTCGACAGTTCTTCCCTTGAATATAATATTTCAGTAATTTCAAGTATAAATTAGGTAGCTCGGAATGTAATAATGTAGCAACATTTGTGATGCTTAATTACATGTTTAAATTAGGTACCTGGTAATGTAATATTGAAGGAATATTGTGATGCTTAGTTTTATGTTTAGAATATGTACCTGGTAATGTAATATTGTAGGAACATTATGATGCTTTACTTTATGTTTACATTAGGTATCTGATAATGTAATATTGTACTACTGTTATGTGTTTTATTTGAGGATGATAACTACTATGGTATATATTCGAGACTTGTTATGTTGTATGTTGCATTATATACTTGACGTATTTGTTTGTAATGTTTAGACAATGTCTATATACTGCGACATATTGCTTGAATACAAACGGCTCTTTGCAGGAAAAATGGAAGCTTCGTTTTATCGCACCATATTTTCGTCCGCGATCGTTGCAAATATACTGACAATATTAGATGACGATGACGATTATTGGGAACAAGTCTGTGCGATGCAATATGATCAAGGTCATCAGACTGATGTTATTCCAATCCCGAGACGTCCCTGTCGAACCAGACCATTTACTGGGCATCAATTTATTGGTGATATATTAAATGGTCATCCAGACCGTGGGTACCAGCATTTCAGAATGACGACTACCACATTCATTGCTTTACGAGATGAGCTTGTTGGTAAGGGACTTATACACGCCTCAAGAAATATCACCGTTGATGAACAGCTTGGAATATTTCTTTTTTGTATTGGCCACGGCATTACAAATAGGGTGCTCGCCGAAACATTCCAACATTCAGGGGAGATAATTAGTAGATATTTTAATAAGGTACTGCGGGGCATCGTTATGTTAAAAGACGAATATATCACTCAACCGACAAGCAACACTCAAGTTCATCCGCGGATCTCAGATAGTACAAATTTTCATCCTTTCAAGGTGATGTATTAAATTTAAATCATTGGTATTTTATACGATTAATTATATGAGTATTGCCAACGACAGCTTAAAAAGAAAGATATTGAATGTTCGATGTACATTTGCAGAATGCAATTGGTGCGGTTGACGGGACCCATATTCCGGCGATTGTCAAGTTGAGGGACCAAGCACGTTTTCGATGTCGGAAAGGGTTTACATCACAAAATGTGATGGCTGCGGTCAACTTTGATCAAGAATTTCTTTTTGTTTGCACTGGGTGGGAAGGATCCGCCGCTGATATGCGAGTCCTCAGATGGGCGTGTGAAAGTGGCGGTTTCACAGTACCCGAAGGTAGTAAGAAAATCTGACAATTCACTATATTACAGTTATTAATTTTAATACATATATAATTACAGTATAACTTCTTATTATATTGTGTCGTAAACAGGAAAATTTTACTTGGTTGATTCTGGGTACGCAAACACGGACAAATTTTTGGCGCCGTATAGAGGACAGCGCTATCATATCAGCCAATTTGATAGTAACGCACGTAGTCGGGTACATCGGAGCTCGCGGGATCTTTATAATCATCGTCATGCCCAATTGCGTAATGTGGTGGAGAAAACATTCGGGGTATTGAAAAAGCGATTTAAGATTTTAAATATTGCAACGCCGTTTCCGTTTAGGGTGCAATGTCTTATTGCAATGGCTTGCTGCGTCATACATAATTTTATTATTAGACATCACGGTAGTGATCGATACTTCAATGATTCAGTTGACCAACATGCTACCGTTGTGGAAGAGAATGACGAAGGTATTCAAATTCTTGATGCTTCATTGCCCAATGCATCAGACTCGCGGCGGGGCGACGCCATTCGAAAGGATATTACAGATCAATTGTGGAATAATAGAAGTTAGTCCGGCGATAATTATGTAGATAAATAAATTATTGTAATAAACAGATGTGTGTATATATTAGTAGGGAGTAATATGGAATTTGTAAATAAAAATTTACAAATATTTATCAAATATACGAATTTTGTGAATTTTAAAAAAATTTTAAGTTAAAAATTAATTTTTTAAAATTAATATTATATAATTGTAAATATTAAAATTAAAATGTTGAAATTTTAAATTTTAAATTTAAATTTTAAGTTGAACAGATTAATTATTAAATTAAATGTATTATTTTATAATAATACATTTTAATTATGATTATAAATTTATTTATATTTTCTTAAACCAATAATCCATTAATTAAGACGAGAAAAACGAGGTTAGCAAATTTTAATGACATAATAAAGCTCGTTGGTACAAATTTACAAATATTTATCAAATATACGAATTTTGTGAATTTTTAAAAAATTTTATATTAAAAATTAATTATTTAAAATTAATATTATAAAAGTGTAAATCTTAAAATTAAAATGTTGAAATTTTATATTTTAAATTTAAATTTTAAGTTGAAAAAATTATTTATTAAATTAAATGTATTATTTTTAAATAATATATTTTAATTACGATTATAATTTTACTTTTATTTTTTTAAACTATTAATCTATTAATTAAAACGAACTAATCAATTTTTAACAACTTTTATCACATATTAACTCTTGGGGGCAAAAAGGTAATTTACCCATCTTATTCTCTTTATCCCTCCTATTCCTCATTAATAAACCAAACACAAATTCTCTTATCCCTGGAACCATCCCCAAACAAGATTAAGCTCTAGTTCCCAACTTTATACCTATCCTCGGTTTAGCCAATTCCAGCTTAACCCCGTTCCAAACGCACCCTAAATTCTGTTTGGTTGGATTTAAAAGTTATACCGAATTTAAAAAAATTTGTGTTTGATAAATTATATAAGAATAAAAAGAATAAGAGAAATAAGAAAAAATTATATTTGATTGGGTATAAAGAAATAAGAATAATTGAGGGAATAAATATTAATTAATCCAGCAGATAAAACAAAACAAAACAAAAAATAAAACAGGAGATTTAACGCCGATTCTGTATAACTGCGATTTAAACACACAATTACTACGACTCTAAATTAATTAATTAGCTAAAACAGAGGAGGAGACGGGGCATAGAAGAGTTTTTTTTTTTTTTTTTTTTTTTGTTGGCTTTTTATGCGGATGGAGGGGGGGATCAGCGGAGCGAGTCGGAGGGGGTGAGCTCCTTGCGGAGCTTGTGCGAGAACAATCGGCAGGCGTCCATGCTGAGATCGACGGCGGCGGCGAGGGCGACGAAGGCGGCGGCGTCCGTGGCGCACGCCCCATGGTGCACACCGACCTCAACCGCGGGCCTGCTACTGCTGCGCCCCTCCCCAGCCAACGTGCTCGACATCACGAAGCCGCGGTAGTGGGAGAAGGGCCAGAACCCGTAGCCGAAGTCGCCGCTCCCGCCGCGGGGGCTGCAGCCAGGGGAAGAGGCCGAGCGGGGGCCCATGGGATGGGAGTGGGACGCGGTGAGGTCAACGGTGAACTTACCGCCCTTGGCGGCGCTGAAGGAGGACTCGGCGAGGGGGATGGCGACGCTCATGGAGGTGTCCGGGAGGAGTATTGTAGCTTCGATGGAGCAACGGGAGGAAGATGGTGGTTGCTGCGATCGAGATGGAGGAAAAAAAGAGCCCACGTGAAGATAGTCCTCGGAAACCGTGCCCGTATTTGGTTCAATCCTTGTTCCGCCTGGGGGTGGGAACAGTTAAACCCACCCCTTAGCAGGTTATTTCAGGATAACCCGCTAAGGGATGGGTTTAACTGTTCCCACTTTTTTAAATAGTATTTGGGTATAACCGGAAGATAAGCCTTTATCCTCCTTATTCCGCTCACCAAACGGTGCCTAAGAATTGTACATAATTTATCTCTATAATTTTTTATTTTTTATTTTTTATTTTTTATTTTTTATTTTAAATTTAAAATATATATTTAAAATAAAATTAATATTTTTTCTGTGCCAAACTGAATTCCTTACAAATCTCTTATATATACTGTTTGGTTTGAAAATAAATTATTTTTATTTATTTTTAGAATATATATAATTTCTAGAATAGATAAGAATTAGACTAATTTTATATTTAATAAAAAAATTGAGATATTTGAGAAATAAAATAATTATGTTTGTTTAGATAATTAAGTTAGAATAATGAGCCTTTAAATATTAATAAAATAATATTTTAACAAAATAATAAATAAATTAATTATATAATTAGTCAGTTAATTATTAAAAAAATTAATTACATTAATTAACTATATTTTATAATTATTTATAAAATAGAGAATAACTCATTTTTATCCACTTATTCTAGAATAATTTGTCAAGAGGAAAATAATAATTTCTATGAAAGAGGAAAAAAAAAAAAAAAAAAAAAAAATCTTTTTTTATTTTTCCTCCTTGAACCAAACATAGCCTGCGTTGCAACAGCCAGACAATTTTCAAAGTAAAAGACCACTTATGGCTAAAATAACCTTTTTTGCAGGAAACTGTTTGCTCCAAGAAACACAGTTCTTTTCTTGTAGCGAGCAACCGGGTCGGACTTATCCTGGAATATACACACACTGTCTGCTCAAGAAGCAGATGACAAACATTGAGAAGCAGAAGATGAGCAATCAATAATCAAAATGCTATAGCTTCTAGCAAATATGATCTGAAATAAGTTCGTGATCCCAAAAAGCAGCAGCTTCAGATTGTGAAGCTCTTAATGGAAAATTTATTAGGGAATAAAAATATGCATGTTTGAATCATTCTACTCAAACAGCAGTTGAAGAAGCTTTGACAAAGAGAAGCCAAGGTAGGGATCATGCCTCAAAACTTTTAAAGCAAAAGGCATAGTAAAAAGTCACTTTTAACAACTGCAAAATATTATGGCTCAAACCAAAAACTCGATTCTAAATTCAAAAAAAAAAACAAAGATGAGAAGGACCTAAAATTTGAGTCTCAATAAACAGAAATGACTACAAGAGAAAGGATTATCAAATAGAGGATCATATAATTGATATCCAGGACACCTGCAGAAAAATAGCTCTTCAGAGATCTGCAATGGTGACCTCAACATCCACGCCAGGCTCGATGGTGATGGAGGTGATCTGCTTCACCACTTCAGGGGAGCTGTAGAGGTCAATCACCCTCTTGTGGATGCGAAACTCAAAGCGATCCCATGTGTTCGTTCCTGCATTACACAACAAGCACCATGAGAATAATGATCACAGAAAATTTCCAGCATTAGAAAACTACACCAGAACGAACCATTACCACCGAGCAAAAAGCAAAAGTTTTAACAAACCATGATATTTTGCCAACGATCAAAAAAAAAAAAGATTAACCTATACAGAGAGATATAACATATGCATTCTGGCTTTATATCATCCAGTATATCACCTCCTCCCACCATCCATAGGGCATATCACTCCTTCCTTTTGGATGGCCAATTATGTACACATACAGGCAAGTTGCTGGCAAATTATCTTCAAACTTCAGGTTCACTGAAGCTACACTAAAATCTATAGTGATAAATCAGCCTTTATGAACAATATTATTATTATTATAAAATTATTATTATTATTATATTATAAGATATTTTAGAATATTATAAAATTATATATATAATATAACCACACTTTTATATTATCAATAATTTGGTGCTATTACTAGTATAGTAGCCTCGTTCTACATATATGTGTGTGTCTAGAGAGAGAGAGAGAGAGAGAGATGAGTTGAAATGCTATCAATAGGCAAACAGACTCTATTGCCACCCTTTTGTTCTCAATGATAGAGCCCTTAAATCGACGATCAGCACCGTTGAATATAATCTAGACAACTAAAAGTATTTAGAAATCAAATTTTAAATCTTTTTGGCATCATTGATCTAATGATCAAAGGGCTGCAAAATTTATAATTTTAACAGTAGATATGAGTCTTTTACTCGTTTAATGGTGTAAAGAAATCTAAATTAATTGAAATTTGGTTAAAAAAAAATTTAAACCATATAAAACAAGGTCTACACTCTCGATCTTGATTATAAGGCTCCTATCATCACTATTTGAATGATATTCATTTTCAGCCGTTCATTTTTATATCCACTTAATGGACAAGAAAAATAATATCGAAAAAGCATGAAATTTAATTTTCATATAGTTTATATAGTCTAGATCATATTTTGCAGTGTCAATTGTCGTTTTTGAAGCTCCATTATTAAAAACAAACGAGTGGCAACGGAACCCATTTGCTACTGACAGCATTCCATATCTCTCTCTATATAGAGGGGGGCTAGAATACTCTTAAGAGTATTCAGGCTCCGATACTATTGAGCCATTTTCGATGATGAGACATCCAAATCAATGAAACACACCGTTCAAGTTAATCTAGAGCATTTAAACCTTTTAGGAATTAAATTTTGTAATTTTTTGACAAAATCATTTTTTTTAACTTGCCATCAAGTAGTCTCAAAATTGAACAATTTTGACAGTCTACATATGCGTTTTCTCATTTAACGTTATAGCATGTTCTAAATTAGTTAACTTTCTAATAGAAAATTCTTTAAACTATATAGATCAAAATGAATAACCTTGATCTTGAATTTGAAAACTCTATCATATATTTTTAGAAGTCTGTTCACTTTAGACAGTTTATTTTGCGGCCACTTTATGAACTAGAAAAGATTTTGAAAAGTTATGAAGCTTGGTTTCTATAAGGTTTAATACTCTAGATCAACTTGAACAGCGTGTATCGTCGATTTGGATGTCTCATCATCAAAAAAGACTCAATAGTACCGAACCCCGAATACTCTTAAGAGTATTCTAACCATCTCTTATATATATATATATATATATATATATATATATATATTTACTCATGGGTGGGGCAAGCTCTTCTATTCTGGTTCATGATTTCTCTTGGCTATATGGTTCATCTGGTGGGAGATCGAGCTTCAGGAAATAGTGAATGGTCTTATCAATACACAAATGTATAACTCCCCAGGAATTTCAATTGCACTTATATTCATCACTGTAGGAATTGGGTTCAAGCTTCCCCAGCCCCTTTTGCTTTCTTTTCCTCTGGCTACTAAGATGTTTCAGTTCGCCACGTTGTCTCTTGCCTGCCGATGGATTCAGCATCAGTTCGAAAGGTTGACCTATTTGGGAATCTCCGGATCTATGCTTATTTTCAACTCCCCGAAGCATTTCGTCGCCTCCTCTCTCTCTCTATATATATAGAAAGAGAGAGCTACGCTCCTATAATATCTATAGTATTGGGACTCCGGTACTATAGTCTCGTTTTTAACCTTAGAATGTTCAAATCAACTATCCATACCATTAAAATTGATCAATGGTATTTAAAGTTTTTGAAAATAAATTTATATTTTTTCGATATAGTTTACTTTATGATCAAACAATTTCAAAATTGTCTATTTTTAATAACTACTATGGCGAGTTTGTAATTTAATAATGTAAAAAAAATCTAAATTTATTCAAATTTTAATAGAAAATATTTTAAACTATCTAGATCAAGGTCAGCAACTTTGATCTTGAATTCAAAAGTCATATCCTCAAATTTTAAAGATTGTTCAATTTCTATCGTTCATTTTGACATGATTTACTTACTAAGCAAACGAATCGAAAAAAAACAAAATTTTATTCCTAAGAACTTTATATACTAGATCATATTTAATGGTGTGGATATTTGAATACCCTAAGATCAAAATCGAGACTATAGTGTTGGAACTCCGATACATTAGATAGTATAGTAGCATAGCTCTATATATATATATATTCTCCCAAACCCCTTAGTTGAAGAAAAACTGACATCACAAAATTATACTGGAATTTTCAGCAAAAAGACACATCAGGATATCATAAGCCAACTTACCAATGAAACATTGATGGATAGTACCAATTGAGCCATAAACATGCATAATCAATGTTACTAATCCAAAAACAACTAACAAAATGAACTATCACAAATTGAATCAACAAATCAATTAACACAAAAAGATATATTAAAAAATATAAACATCCGCGAATCAAGAGGGAGATTTTAACCTTCGCCGCAGGGGGACTTCCGGGTGGTGATGTGGAGGACCTTGGTGGGGATCCGAACCGGGCCCTTAACCCTAAGCTGCTTATCCTTGGCTCCCTTCACCAGATCGGCGCAAACTACACCCAAAACGCATTGCAATCGTTCGCTTTTAGCGAGATCTATGCAAACCCTAACCCTAATCAGAAGAATCTGAAGAGGAAGAAGAAGAAGTGATAGCACCTTTCTCAAGGTTGTTAACGTCCTTGGCGGTGAGGGTGATACGGATGCGGTTGATCTGCTCCTGCGGATCCTCGATCCCCAGCTTCGTCCCCTTCCTCACCCCAAATGTCGCCGTCGCCGCTGCCGCCATTGTTCCTCTCTCCAGGCGCTCTCGGTCTTCTCTCCCTTCGTTTCTCTCGCTCTTCTGAGTTACGGCGGTTAGGGTTAGGGTTTTTGCTTCTCAGGAAGAAAACGTATATATATAGATACTAGTATAAGTCCGTGCAACGCTGCGATAAATAATATTTAAGATAATTAAAATTTATAGCTATTAAAATTTAAAATTTAAAAATTATAAAAAAAAAGCTATAAAATATTCTTGTATATATAATTTTATTAATATTTTCTTAACTTTTTTAAATTAAATTATATTAATAATTTTATTTTAAAATTCAATCAAATTTTAAATTTTAATAGTTATTTTATAAAAAAAAAAGAAAAATAACTTAATAATTTTTTAACTAAAAAGTTAAAGTTGGAAAACTTATTTCAAATTTTAAAAATTAGTGAAGATATTTTTGTGGTATTAAAATTAATGAAAGACTAAGAAACTATTATATACCCCTAATGTATATTAATACTATATAAATAATAATTTATATTAAATGATTAATATTCTAATATCAAAATTTAATTAAATATATATGATATACGATATTTAATAATTTAAATTATATTTGATGAATTAATTTTAAATTTTCTATTAAAGGATTTTAAGCATGTGGTATATATACAAATATATATATTTGTGCAGAAAATGTTGAATAAGATTCACTAATAATTTCAAAAGAGAGAAGAAATTTTTGCTTACATCTGGTGCATACCAATATTCTATACACCGCATATAATATTAGATAATTAATAGAATATTTGATAATTAATATTATAAAGTAAAATATAATATAATATATATAATATGAAATATTTAAATAATTTATTGTATTATAAAAATTTATTTTAGACACATATTTTAAACTTGATTTACGGTACAACGGGCGCATCCAAATTTTTTTACTAATACGTGGCAAATGTTTATTGGATTGTATGTTTAATTAGCGGCAAAGAGAAATCTCTCTAAACTGTCAAATGTTGTAGAGAATATTGAATAGGATTCACACGTAATTTCAAAAGAGAGAAGAAATTTTTGTTTGCACCTGCTGCATACCAATATTCTATACACCGCATATAATATTAGATAATTAATAAAATATTTGATAATTAATATTATAAAGTAAAATAAAATATAATATATATAATATGAAATATTTATATAATTTATTGTATTATAAAAATTTATTTTAGATATTTATTTTAAACTTGGTTTACGGTACATCGGGCCCATCCAAATTTTTTTACTACTACGTGGCAAAATTTTTATTGGATTGTGCCTTTATGACAACGTGACCCTCTTAGCGAAAACTTTCCAAACTCTGAAATAATATATATATATATATATATATATATATATATATATATATATATATATATATATATATATATATATATATATATATATAGTGCTAGGCTGGATTACTATTAATAGTACAAAATTATTGGTACTATTAAATTTTTAACCCTTGGATTAAAAGATATGTGGTTGAGATGATAGTTGGCCCCTTGGGTTTAATAGGTAGTTGGAAAAATAGTAACATCTAACAGATGAAAATGATCAAAGGGGTTGATCTAAGGGTAGAAAACTTGATAGCAATAATAACTTGGTACTATTAATACTATAATAGCCGGACTATATATATATATATATATATATATATATATATATATATATATATATATATATATATATATATAAGATGTGTGGTTGAGATGATAGTGGGACCCTTGGGTTTAATAGGTGGTTGGTAAAATAGTAACATCTAACGGATGAAAATGATTAAAGGGGTTGATCTAATGGTAGAAAACTTGATAGCACCAATAACTTGGTACTATTAATAGTATAGTAGCCGGACTCTCTCTATATATATATATGCCGGACTCTCTCTGTCACGCCCCGGGGTTTAAACACGCGGAAGAAATGTCACCGTTTAGCTCTCAAATTTGGCATATATTTTTTTTTTGAAATCAATCTTCCCCAGAACGTGCCCAGACCCGCCGCATATACAAATTCACTCTGCAAACGGGCAGAGTCTCCTTTGTATATGCACGGCGTCCTGACTACAAAGTCCATATCATCCTACCTTTAACCACACTAGTTCAATCGTCAAACACATACAACCATTTTCCATAAGTAATAAAGAGGCCGACTATTTTTGAAAGGATAAAACCGCATGGTTTTGAAAGCGGTGTCCACACGACACCCAAGTTTTATAAAGTCATTTCAAAATCCATAAATCCACAGGGGTTTTGAAAACGGTGCCCACACAGCACCCAGGTTTTACAAAACTATTTCGAAATCCATAAATCCAAGGGGTTTTGAAAACGGTGCCCACTCGACACCAACATTTTTCAAATCATTTTCGCAATGTTTTCTTTCTTTTTCTTTTTGGTTTGAAAACGGCCAACAAGTATATAGTAAACCAAACATTCATCCACAGAGTTTTTTTTTAAAATAATTCCAACATCCAAGTCAACCCCACAAAAGTATCACACCCACATAGCTACTAACAGATAATGAAATAAGCACAAGGAGAACTAACCACAGTCTGTAGCCTCGAAGGGCCAATAGATCTCTCATCGCGGCCCCACCGTCGCCCTAGCTCTCACCCCTGACTGAACCTGTCACAGAGTGGGGAGTCAGCGACACAAGAAACAAAGTATGAAAAGCATAAAGGGCTATAACTAAGGCAAACTGTAAGAAAAATCAGAGCAACCGCCCTCATCATCGTGCAATCGACAGTAAAATACAATAAGGGCTAAAAGTAAGGCAAACCACAGTAAAACCCTCCCCCTGTACAATCCAAACCCGGGTACCTGCCCCGGCAACCACACCGAGCACCTATCTCGGTAAATCGCACCGAGCACCCGCCCCGGCACGACCTCGAGCACCCTCCTCGGCACCGCTCACACCCCCCACCCATGAGGGCCCCCATTACGTCACCCACACGTGGGGTACACGGGTCAACGTACCACTTTTCCGGAAAAGCACACCCTCGCGGTGGCCAAACCGCTGGCGTGCGTGTAGCAATCTCGAGCCTCGACCGAGCACCCACCTCGGCGAGCCAGACCGAGCACCTGCCTCGGCAATCCCCCAGAACATGATGTATCATCGAGCATCGCGACCCTTAGTCGCCATAAATATCATGATAATAAAAACATAAGCATGTACGGGGGTTAGCAATATTTTAACATATCAAACCTTTGCTCTTACCAATTACCCTCGTTTCCCGACTCAAGAACTGTCGGGAGAGGAACCCACCTTTCGACGTCCGACTGGTCACACCGATCACCGTCCTCATCGCTAGCATGCTCCAAACAACCCTACTGTTGTTCGGAGAGGGCGAACTGCCCGTCCAGTCTCCCACCGCGACGTTCATTAATCCGGAGGTCCACGTCACCCCCACTACCCCTTACAAGATAAAAATAACAATAACGGAAACATGCACAAAGAGGTTCTAAGGGGTACCCACCTCGAAGTCAGTCGAACGAACACCCCCGACATAGGCCGGTCCCGAACTCCCGCATGACTACCGGGAGGCTAGTGCTGAACTGCTGGGCCCTGAACAGAAACTGTGATCAGCAATAGACTCACTCATACCCATCCCGACAACACTACAGTAACCTGAAACCATTCTTTCATACCGTGGTACGCGAAACACGCGCCAGAAATCGTAAAACCGACGATTTCGCCGATTTACGGAACGATATCCATTTTCCGTTCAACGAGAGTCTACGGAAAACTAACAAATTGCCCAGAGACATGCTTACTCTGTTTAAATACTGTTCATAAGGTTACAGTTGCAAGTTAACCCATTAAACTCCTCTAAATTGCATAATAACTTGTTTTCAAAGTTGTTTCGACTCGTTCTTGAAATCCCGGAAGCCAAAGACAGCGTCATAAGTTCCAGCGTGTTCGTTTCGACGAGATGAAGCTCGTGCTCACAGGCTTAGGCTATCATGAGGCCCCTTTACAAAGTCGGCCCATAAACTCTTAGGGCCCAAAAAGACATAATGCTACAACTAATTACACACTTGATCAAACTAAGATCTACTGTGAGCATGGTGCTTAGATTGGACAGAGAAGTGAGATGCTCACCTGAGGTGCGCCGGAGGGTGGCCGGAGAAGTCGCCGGAGCAACACCCTAAAACAAGCTAGGCTCGGGTTGCACCAACTTGGATCAAACCAAGTTTAAACCTGGAACAAAGGTGAGCCTAAGTTAGATAACCTTCTCAGATGTGGTTTAGACTCGGCCAAGTCGGCTGCCGGCGGCCGGAGGCGACGGCGGCCCAGAAAACACCCACAAAAGCTTCCAAAAACCGAGTTGAAGCAACTTGTTTTTTCATAAGCCTGCTGTCCAAAACAACTTGATGGAAACCTTGCACAGGGTCCATACAACTCACCTTGGTGGATGGCCGGCGACCAAAGGTGTCGGCGACGCCCGGAGGAGGTGCCTCGGGTTGCCTAATGGGTGCAACTACAGAGGAAGGAAACTACACGTTAAAACCCCCATGCAACTTGATGAGGAGCTTCCTACAGATCCTACAAGCATACCTGGGTGGTCGGCCGACGAATGGAAGCGACGGCAACGTGCGGCGGCGGAGCTCGGCCAAGCTCGAGGAGCTCTAATGGCGGATTCCGAACCGAAGCACGAGAGGCCCTCCAACTTGGATCAAACTTCTTCTCCTGATGCAAGGAGGCTTGCTGAGGTGGTGGCCGGCGTCGCGGGTGAGCGGCGGCGCCGGACGGCGAAGCTCGGCCGAGGAAAAAGATGACCCGATTCTAGGGCTGGCTCGTGCGGCTCTAATCTTCAACCGATGGCCACCAAAATTTGGGAGGAGGCCACAGTCGACAAAAGGACCCAATCCAACGGTCTTCATCTCCGGTTCAACGGTTGGAATCTTCCCGAGCACGAGATCGGCCAAATAATGGACTTCCGGCGAAATGTCGCTCCCGTCGGCGACCGGGACGACGGCGGCGGCTCAAACTTCACAGAAAAGGTCCACTCGATGTCAGGAACTGTCACGCCCCGAGTTCGAAAAACAGCCACAATTTTTTTTTTTTTTCTAAATCAGAGTTTGAAAACAGCCAGGGCGCGACAGACCGCCACATATATAGAAAATTCTCAATTCCCCATTGGAATTGAGCCTTTTCTATACATGCACGGCTAAGCTTTTGTAACAACATCAGAGAGTAACTAAATTACGTATATCTAAATAACTAAATTACAACAGGTTACGATTACAACTCTTTTACATAATTTGCGGAAAGTAAAATATACTGGTGGCATAAGGGTCGGTACTATCGCAACAGCCTCACCAACGTGTCCCGACATCCCAACACCCGAACGACCTGAAAAACAGTCACCCAGGGGGTGTGAGATACATCGACAGTGTATCCCAGTGGGAACGACGAGCCGAGAAATAGCTAATCGTACCTACTGGATACAATAATCTGCGGATAGTAATAGATCAATAGGTAACAGCTGATATATGAAACAAAACTGGCAGGAAGCATAATCATGATACTGAACATAATGAGTACCAAAATACAGGATTATAGCATACTGAAATACGATATAATGAACTATGCCTCGGTAATGGAACCAAATACCCAATCAGTAAAATAAAACAATGGTACTGATAGATGATGCTAATCATGCTGTAACTGACAAATCAAGCTATAAATGACAAATCTGATAGTCCTGTAAATCTCAATCCACAAGAGATACTATTGAGGGCAAATATGATAATCCACAGGTATCGGTGCTATAAAAGAAAGGTACCACTAATCTGTGTCAGTCCTACTAGAGGAATGTATCATAATCATAATGTTGTGCATATATGGGTACAGAAACATCAGAATCAATCATGGTGATAATCAAATATAACTGAGCAGAAGTAGGTACTGAAATAAAGCATGCTAGTACATGGAAGTATATAAGCTATGCATCAATCAAAGAACAGCAAGTACCCAATCAATGCCACTTTTGGTCACGCAGGACCTCAGGCTCATGCAACTATCTTGCACCTATCTGGCTCACATTACCCCGCACCTCCAAGTGCTGTCTGGGGGCTCACGGGTCTTTCCTCTAGACCACTTTACCGGTAAAGAACACTGTGACGGTGGCCAAACCGTCAGTGTACGTGACGTACAGCGGTGCGTGGCGATCATAGTGCTATGCTCAAGCTCGCGGTCCAACGACCGGGTAATCGGCAACAAGCCGAGGATCCCAACAGGGAAGCAGATGTCTGAATATCTCAATCACAAGTCTATCATGCATATCTGGAATATCAAATCATGTATAACTAGAAATGAATGCAGTGAAACATAAACAACTGGCATGATCGGACTGTAATAAACACTATACTGTGATGTATGAACAGGGGAGCAAGCATATAGGCGAATAGCAGATAACGAACATCAATGAAAGTAACACAGGTATGCATAATCAGGGCTAAGTCAAGAACAGGTGTACGACTAGACTAAAGCAACCAAATGGCCGAAAAGATAAAGCCCGGACCGAAGATAACCCACCTCAGTGTAGGCAGATCCTGAATCCCGCTAGACTACTAGGATGCTGGTGCTGAACTGCTGGGCCCTGAACCACAACTGTAATCAGTAATAGACTCACTCATACCCAACCCGACAACTTTACAATGTCAGACTGTTTAAACGGGGAACTTAGTCAAATCTAGACTTTAATCGCATTCCCCGAAAAATCCATTGAAACACTATCTATGACCTGACAACGGTCTACACATGTCCGAATACTACAAAACTTCACCTGCTGACCCTAAACAACACATTTTTGATGTTTGGGCAGACAGGGACCCAATCGTAGATATCTGTGTCGAAATATTGCCATAATTACTCGCACAACTCCCGGAAAGCCGTTTTTGGCTTCGGAGTCTCTCGACGAAAAACTAAAGTCACTAGACCAGCCAGGACAGTGTGGGGGATGACCAAGGGCAACAAACAATAACCATAACTGTTCTTTTACATCGTAGTACGTGAAACTCGCGGCGGAAACCGTAAAACCGACGATTTCGCCGATTTACGGAACAGTATCCGATTCCCGCTCAACGAGAGCCTACGGAACTTTAAAAAATGACTAGACGGTGCGTAAATACTGTCTAGAGACAGCCGGCATGCTACAATTGCAAGTTGATCCCCAAAATATTTAAAATTTGCATAAATACACTATTTTAAATATTGTTTCGATTCGTTCTCGATATCCTGGAGGCTTTAGACAGCGCCGTAAATTTCAGCGCGTTCGTTTCGACACGACAAAACTCGTGCTCACGAGTTTGGGCTGGCACGAGGCCCGAGGGCAAAGTTGGCCCATGAACACTAAGTCCTCAATAATCTACTTAGCTATATCAATTAAACCACGCATGTAACTTGGGATTTAAAGAGAGCACCATGCTCAGCAAGGTCAAAGAAGTGAAGTGCTCACCTCATGCGCGTTGGAGGCCGGCCGGAAAGCTTGCCGGAGCAAGGTGGTGCACCATCCAAAGCAAATCAAGGCTCGGGTTGGCCAACTTCTGATCAGACCAGACTAAGACCTGAAGCAAAGTCAAGCATCAGTTCAAGGACCCTCCCAGAGGAAGTTTGGTCACGGCAAGGCTTGGCGCCGGCGGCCGGAGGCGGCGGTTGGCCGGAAAAAAAAACCCCACCAAACACCTTATGCACAAGGTTGGGGAACTCGGTTTAAAGAGGCTCTCGGGTTCAACCAACTTGATGGAAATAGTTTAAATGATGTTTACGACTTACCAGGGTGGTTGGCCGGAGCCCAGAGGCGTCGGCGGCGGCCGGAGCTCAACCTCGGGTTGTTCCAAGGTGGAACTACCGAGAGGAGAAGTCCCACGTTCAAACTCCCATGCAACATGATAGGAAGCTTCCCACGACTCAAGTGAACATATCCGGGTCACTGGCCGGCGGCCCGGAGCGTCGGCGATCGCCGGCGACGAAACCCATCCAAGCTCGGTTGAAGATGGAGAGCTCTAATGGCAGATTCCGGCCGGCGGCACCTGAGCCGTTCCAACTTGGACCAAACTCTCTTGCTCAGTGCAAGGGAGCTTCCTGAGGTGGTAGCCGGCAGCACAGGTGAGCGGCGGCGCCGGACGGCGAAGATCGGCCGAAGTGCTCTTTGGCTCGGTTCTAGGGCAAGCTCGCAAGGCTCGGATTCTCAACCGATCATCACCAAACTTGGTGGAGAGGTTGCAGTCGTCAAGAAGACCCAATCCAACCGTCTGATCAAGATTCCACCGGTCGGATGAAGCCTGCGTTCAAAATCGGCCAAAATAAGGTTTCCGGCAAGAGTTTGCTCCCGCCGACAACCGGGAGCACGGCGACGGCTCAAACTTCACAGAAACGGTTGTCTAAACGTCAGGAAGGCATTACAAAAGTCCAAGGCCCATTCAAATGACAAAGTTTCCAAGACCCTACCTCGCCAGAAAACAAGGAAGAAGATGACCTCTCGCGGCAGCGCACAGCGGCGCAAGGCGTCGGAGCAACCTGGCTCGATGCCAAACTCACAGAGACACTCTCAGAGAAGGTTTAGAGCAATCCAAACCTTGCTGGTTGCAACTCTTGCCAACAACCACCAAGACCCGAAGTTCATCTTACTTTCTTGGACAACTCCGGCGACGGGAACGGCGGCCGACGGCGTAACGTCGGGAGGACACTCAGAGGGAGGTGGAAGGTCGGATGGAGGCGGCTAGGGAGCTAGGGCTACGGGTTAGGGTTGCAAGAGAACCCTAATGCATGTATATATATATATATATATGCATATTGCTCAAGATCCCAATATACCCCTCTACACTTAATATTTCGTGCCAAGTCCCTTACAGAAACTTCAACTTACACTTTAGTCCTTGTCCATAAAGTGGCACGATTTTTGAGGCATAAAATATAGGGTTTCTGCATAAAATACTCCGTTTTTCGCCGTATTTTACGCTTTTCGAGGCGTTCGAGTCATCAAATCGAAAAACGGACTTCGCCACGACGTCCGGCTCGACGAAACCTATCAGGTAGCGATTTTTGTTTTTCGACGAAATGCCCGGATAAATTCTCGGTCCACAATTACTGTACAATTATACAGTATGGCATGTTTCTCGAGACTCTAAGATCGTCAAACGAAAATTCCGTCAGTGCCATTGCGCTCAGAATATCAAAATTAGCTAGAATCGTCTACTCATACTGCTAGGTTTGGATTTTGGACAGTGAAATGGCCAACGACCGATCGAAAGGGGACCGAGATCAGGGGTTACTATTCATTTTACTATTCACTTAAGTCGTGGGTCCCGCCCGCTTCTTCGCTGATTTCTGGACGATCCGACCGTCAGATCGAGAACATATGAATATCAATCTTTCTTGTTTCGACGAGACGGTCGCAATAGTGATCTCGAATTTTCGAGATCAGGCTCTGATCAAAAGTCGATCTTCTAGTGTCCAACTTCCCCTATAAATTACCCATTTAAATAATCCAGAAAATTATTTGAACCTAAATTTTGGGTTTCAAAAATCATGGTTACTACATCACCCACCACTTATAGGAAGTTTCGTCCCCGAAACTTAAACTTAACTAAACCACTATTAAGCCTCTAACAGGTTCGCAGTAGTGACAATCAGTCATAAAATATCGGCAACTCTCAGGCTACTCATCTAGACCCAATCTGATACTCCCCATTACAGGGAAGAGTATTTTCTCAGTTCTTTCGACAGTACGTTGTCTGCAGCCAACGTGCTTACCAAAAAAAAAGCGAAATATCATAGATCTGTCTCCAACATCTAGTTGGGGACACAACTCCCATCAGAAGGTATATCACATACCTCCCAACACAATCTTTTATGTGATAACATAATCTATGTCAACGGTCAGACTATCTTATGGTCATGAGTGTCATCTTGGCTACACACAGGAACCTAGAATCATGTTCTAGTGTCTATCAATAGCTACGATCGCTGTATCCTCATAGGAGAGTTCGAGATGGTCCACAAAAATCGTGCAAGAGGTAGGGCCAAAATCTATATCCAACTGACAGGACTTTCATCTGATAAGTATCGTCAGAAATTATTTTATCCAAAGCAACAGGATTACTGACCTTTTATTCGTCCTGATTTCTATTATCGAGGGAATCATCAATAGTAGCAGCCACCGGCGTAGTTCCGATGATCACGACTGCGGCAATGGTTACTGTATCATATGTCACGGGGACAACTGGAAAATCAACAACTTCCCCGAGCATCTGGGCTAGTGGTGGGGCCGGTACAAAAAAATAGCAGTCATCTGCTGCTATGCCATCCTTGGCTTTCTCGACAAAAGCGGTGAGCTCCAACCGCAGCAACCGATCCGAGCCTTTTGGCTCCACTGAAACATCAAGCCCATGGCCCGTACCACGGCCACAGCTAACACTGTACCCACAACAACCCCAAAGCCCAGAGTATGTGCGAACACCATTCGTAACCCCAACAACGAGACTCACTAGTGCGTAAACACATCTGAGCTCCTAACCACTATACAAATACCCCGCGCTCTCATGTATGTCACAAGTCATCCTATGGCTCAATCCTAACCAAATACCTAGGCATCGTGTACCTATTGCTCTGATACCATAAAATCTGTCACGCCCCGAGTTCGAAAAACACCCACAATTTTTTTTTTTTCTAAATCAGAGTTTGAAAACAGCCAGGGCGCGACAGACCGCCACATATATAGAAAATTCTCAATTTCCCATTGGAATTGAGTCTTTTCTATACATACACGGCTAACCTTTTGTAACAACATCAGAGTAACTAAATTACGTATATCTAAACAACTAAATTACAACAGGTTACGATTACAACTCTTTTACATAATTTGCGGAAAGTAAAATATACTGGTGACATAAGGGTCGGTACTATCGCAACAGCCTCACCAACGTGTCCCGACATCCCAACACCCGAACGACCTGAAAAACAGTCACCCAGGGGGTGTGAGATACATCGACAGTGTCACGCCCCGGAACCCGGGCTCGCCAACAGATCCGCCGTGCACATGGGATTTCCCGAGTACACGAAGCGCTGGTAACCTGCTCCGATATAATATAAACAATAAAAGAGCATAATACAGAGCTGAAGTGGAAGAACCACATAGTATCTCAGACTGGAACTACTAATGAAGCTGTAATATGTACAATAATCTCCCAGCTCACCAAAATAATACATCCAGCTGGCGAAAGCCAGACCTAGAATAAAAGAAGAATACCACAGTCTGAGTAAAGGGTGCAGCATCTATCTAACAGCTCTCAGTCTCCCAGGAGATCTATCTATTCAGCGATCCCCTTACCTCGATCAGCTGCCGATGGCCTAGCAGCTCCCGCAGACGACTCTGCAAAAATAAAGGAGAAGAAAGAAACAGAAAAGAACAATGGGGGTGAGAACTACCAGATAAACTAGTAGCCTCCCCTAGTGGGCAAAACCTCAACTCTGACGCACCCACTAGGACTACTAGAGGCCAGAAAGGAATAAGTGGTAAAGCTGTAAACAGAACTGCTGAATAAAGGGAAACCACCACTAGTATGCCTCTAAATGTCATGTAGCATGAAATGACTGTATGCAACAATACCAAACATGCCTGCCTGAAATAACTCAGTCTTGTGTCACTGGTACTGCCTGCTGTGCCTTGCCAAATCGGGTATGCTGGCCAATGCATAACACCGATAGGGGATAGTGTTTGCCAAATCGGGTATGCTGGCCAACGCATGACACCGATAGGGAATAGTGTTTGCCAAATTGGGTATGCTGGTCAACGCATAACACCGATAGGGGATAGGAGTCTCAAGGACTCAAAGTCTGTCTGTAACACACTCCGGAGTGGCACTCGAGGGGAGCGACCCACACGAGTAAATATCTCAGTAATAAGTATCAGAAGTGCCATAAAACAGCAGGACTGGATCATGACTATGATCAAAGTGGGAAAAACTATCCACTAAAGAAAACCCCGATCTGATGCCATAGTACTTAACAAGTGGGAAAAACTATCCACTAAAGAAAACCCCGATCTGATGCCATAGTACTTAACAAGTGGGAAAACCACCCACTAGGATAACCCGATCCTCAGCTGATGCAAAATAGACCAGACTCATCCCTAATCTGATGCAAGGATAAATATCTGGTCGACCGCCTACTGTCCGCGGTCACCGCAACACCCCACAAGTTTATAATCTAACATAACCTTGGCTATACTATCCCAAACCCCTGCTCATACTCGAGCGACAAGCAACTGAAAGCAAAAGAGAGCAATAAAACATGTCAAGTCTTAATATGATAGTGTAGCAATAAATAGTGGCCCTACCTGATGTCCGGGCATGCATGCAACTGTCTTTATTTTAAAAGTTGTAAAATAGTGTCAAAGATTTGAAAAGATTGATTTACTGAATAAAAGTCATTTGCATGCGAGATTATAGCCTTTGTCTCAATCACAGTGTCCCAATATAAGTCATCATATCATCTGTGGGTTATATTAAATTTTAGGAGAGTTCGTCCCAGCGGTTCTCATCAATTGTCCTGTTAGTAGTCCTGTTAGTAGTCCTGTTAGTAGTCCTGTTAGTAGTCCCAATAGTTCTCATCAATTTAGTTGGTCCCAATTGTTCTCATCAATTGTCATATTAGTTTGTCCCAATTGTTCTTATCAATTGTCATATTAGTTTGTCCCAATTGTTCTCATCAATTAAATTTTAAGGGAGTTCCAGTAATCCCAGTGAGCTTGTCAAAAATGAGGTAAGCAACAACCGCCCACCTCGAACAGCTCAAATCACACCCAGATAGTCTCCTGGCTGTCCACAGTCCCCTAGAACTGCTGTCTGCCGAGAACGGTGCCCTACAGCAACACACATTTGCACAGGGTGTAACTATATTATTCATAAAAATACAGCTTTTGCTGTTTTTCAAATAGCACGAAAAGAGAGGAGTTTTTCACCTCTGTATAGTGCTCAGAAAAATCCAGAAAAATTACGGTTGCGTTCCTCGCGAAGAGTAGATCAAAATCGACTCTTTAAACGCCTCGATCTGATGCTCCTACGCCAAGATAAAAATCGGAGAAGTTGACACTATCCAGAAATTTCCACAGCAAAAAGGGGGGTCAAAGAGGCCTCGGGAAACGTGCCAAAAGTACGAAATGGAGCAAAGTGATCAACACGGAAATCGAAGCCTTACCTCTTAGGAACGCACTGTCGCAAAAATCGTCCAAAAATTCCTCCTGGTTAGCCCACAGGGAATTTTCGACGGAACTGCGACGGGAAATGGGCCGAAAAAGAAAACCGTCGCAGTGTGCCGCGTCGCAGATAACTCACTAACTGTAACTCCAAAAATTCTGAGATTTGGAGGAGAGAGAGAAGAGAGAGAGAGGAAGAAATTTCGTAGAGGGCACATGCCCTGATTCTCACTCTAAGGCCCGCAAATTGAGGTGGGAAAGAGAGGGGGTGGGGATTGCTATTTATAATGGGCTGGGGCTCCACACAGGATCGGATCCGAACAGGGAACACCGAAACGGGCCAACCAAAACGCACCACGCGTCCACAAAACAGGAAACAGCCTGTGCAAGGGCCACTCGGAAGCCGCCACGTGTCCACGTGGTGCACAGGCCCGGTCCCCGCGCCGGGTCTTCCGGAAGATGTTGGCCAATCGGAGCGCCGCCACGTGACCCTTCTAGAAGCCGGCCGGCCAATAGGGAAGCGCCACGTGTCAAGGTAAGTCTTCGGTGCACCCGGTGCACGCCATGCCGTGGACCGCGCACCAGCGCCCCCCGCCCGCGCCGTGCGCCGCTGCGCTCTGCCGCGCTCCGCCGCTGCGCCGCCGCTGTGCCGCCGCCTGCCGCCGCCCGCCGGTCGCCGCCGGCTGCCGGAACAGTAATTCCGGCAGCCGGAGTTACTGTTCCGGTGAACAGTGTTTTGGCGCCGAAAAATAAAGTGAATATACCGTTTTGATCGTTTTCGCGCGCTGAGTCCAAATCCGCTGTCCATTTCGCCAAATTCTCATCCGAAATTTTGCCGAAAGCTCCCGGAAAATCCCATTTGCTCCGATTTTCGCGCAGAGTCTATATTAAATGTCCAATTTTGATTCTACAAGCTTTGTTTCACCAAATAAGCTCCCTACAATCACTGTTTAATGTTGCACAGTTCCTGCGGGAGTCTGGATCATCACATCCTCCCCCACTAAAAAGAGTTTCGTCCTCGAAACGAGACTCAACAACAATCCTCAGTCCAAAGTCTCAAATAAGTAGGGGTGGGCGTCCCTCATCTCCGACTCAAGCTCCCATGTAGCCTCGCGCTCGTCATGATTGCCCCATTGAATTTTCACATAGGGAATGGCCCTACTGCGCAATTCTCTCACCTCTCGGTCCAGAATTCGCAGTGGGCGCTCCTCATACCTCAAATCTTCGCTAAACTCAAGCGGTGTGAAGTCAATGACGTGCGATGGGTCGGAGACATAATATATCATGGACACCAGCAAGCCTCGGGGAAGTGCAAGTCGGTAGGTAACTGACCCGATACGCTCCAATACCTCAAAAGGGTCCAATATATCGGGGGCTAAGTTTCCCACGAGTGCCAAACCTCCTGATTCCTTTGGATGGCGAGACTTTCAGGAACACATGATCTTCAACCTGAAATTCTAAGTCTCGTCGCCGAACCTCGGCATAACTCCTCTGTCGGCTTTGGGCGGTCTGAAGATGCTTTCGAATCACCCGGACCTTCTCTTCTGCCTCTATCAAGACATCTGGTCCCAAGGTCCGTCTCTCGTCTACGTCCCTCCAATAAAGTGGTGATCGACACTTGCGTCCATACAATGCTTCAAACGGAGCCATCTGAATGCTCGCTTGAAAGCTATTGTTGTACGCGAATTCAGCCAAAGATAAATGCCGAATCCACCCTCCGCCGAAATCCAAGACACAAGCCCTCAGCATGTCCTCCAGGATTTGTATAGTCCGCTCTGACTGCCCATCAGTCTGCGGATGAAAAGCTGTACTGAACCTGAGTTCAGTTCCCAAGGCTGTTTGCAAACTCTTTCAGAAATGCGAAACAAACCTCGGGTCTCTATCTGATACAATGGAGGCGGGGACTCCATGCAATCTAACTATCTCATCTAGATATAGCTGGGCTAGTCGCTCAAGTGGCCACGTAGTCTGCATGGGCAGAAAGTGCGCCGACTTGGTAAGTCTATCAACAACTACCCAGATAGCGTCTGCTCCTCCCTGGGCCCTCGGTAGTCCGACCACAAAGTCCATTGTAATGTGGTCCCATTTCCACTCGGGGATTGGGAGACTTTGTAACTTGCCAGCTGGCACTCGATGCTCAGCTTTCACCTGCTGACAGGTTAAACACTGCGCCACAAATCTCCCAATATCCCTTTTCATGCCTTTCCACCAGAAGTGTGCCTTGAGGTCCTTATACATCTTAGTCCCACCAGGATGTAGGGTATAAGGTGTATAATGGGCCTCTCGCAATATCTGTTCTCTAATCTCCACATCTATTGGCACACATGCTCGGTTCCTGTACCTCAGTATTCCCGAGGCATCTATCGTAAAGTCCCCTGACTGATCACTCGGAATATGATCTCTAATCCTGGCCAAGTGGGGGTCCTCACTCTGTTTCTCTTTGATCCTGTCCAGCAGAGTGGGCTGCAAGACTAAAGATGTCAGTCTAGCAGTGACCCCAGGGGACACAACCTCTATCTCGAGTCGTCTCATTTCCTCTAATAGCGGTGCCTGGTATGTGATCAACATAGACAAACTTTGCACCGCCCTCCTACTTAAGGCATCAGCGACCACATTAGCCTTGCCTGGGTGGTAGAGAATATCTACATCATAATCCTTTAATAGCTCTAACCACCTACGTTGCCTCAAATTCAACTCCTTCTGCGTGAACAGGTATTTTAGGCTCTGGTGGTCGGTGTAGATTTCACAATGCTCCCCATATAGATAATGACGCCAAAGCTTTAGTGCAAACACTACAGCAGCAAGCTCCAAGTCATGGGTAGGGTAATTCTTCTCATAATCCTTGAGTTGCCTTGATGCGTAAGCAATTACCCTCCCTTCTTGCATCAACACACAACCAAGTCCGCTGTGTGATGCATTGCTGTAGATCACATATCCTTTCCCCATAACAGGGAGGGAAAGGATAGGAGTGGTCATTAATCTATTTTTCAGCTCCTCAAAGCTCTTTTGACAATCCTCACTCCCGATAAACTTCACTCCCTTACGCGTCAAGCGAGTGAGGGGTGTGGAGAGCTTCGCAAAGCCTTCCACAAACCGACGGTAATACCCAGCTAAACCCATAAAGCTACGTACCTCAGAAACCGTCGTCGGTCGGGGCCAATCACGGATTGCCTCAATCTTCGCTGGGTCCACTGCCACACCTGCGGCAGAAATCACAAGGCCCAAGAAAGACTACCTCCCGAAGCCAAAACTCGCACTTTGCCAGCTTGGCATACAACTTCTTTTCTCGCAGAAGTTGCAGCACAACCTTTAAGTGCTCCTCATGCTCAATATCACTTCGGGAGTAAATCAAGATATCATCAATGAATACTACTACGAATCGATCCAAGTATAGTCGGAAGATCCGGTTCCTTAAATCCATGAATGCGGCAGGGGCATTAGTTAGCCCAAAAGGCATAACTGTAAATTCATAATGCCCATACCGTGATCAAAATGCCGTTTTGGAATATCTACGGCCTTCACCTTTAACTGGTGGTAACCGGACTGCAAATCTATCTTAGAGAAGACGCAAGACCCTTGCAGCTGATCAAAAAGATCATCGATGCGCGGCAAAAGGGTACTTGTTCTAGATGGTCACTTTATTTAATTCTCTATAATCCACACGTAGTCGAAGTGACCCATCCATCTTCTTTACGAATAGCACCGGCGCACCCCAAGGTGATACACTCAGCCTAATAAAGCCCTTATCCATTAAATCCTGGAGTTGCGCCTTAAGCTCTCGCAGCTCAGCCGGTGCCATCCGGTAAGGAGCCTTAGAGATTGGCGCAGTTCCTGGAACTACGTTAATCACGAACTCAATCTCCCTATCTGGCGGCATGCTAGACAGCTCAGGTGGGAAAACATCCGGGAACTCGCGGGCAATAGGGATATCCCCGAGTCCCGGCGCCGCCGTAGGCCCCTCAACAACACTAGCCAAAAAGGCTACACATCCTCGACGGATCATCAGCCTCACTCGGGAAGTCGAAATCATAGAGGCAAAGAAAGCGCTCTGACATTCCCGATATACCAACATTTTCTGGCTTTCTAAAAGTGACGGTCCTTGCGGCACAATCAATAGTCGCAAAATACCGAGCCAACCAGTCCAACCCTAGGACCACATCGAAGTCCTTCAGTTGACTCAGGTCCAATAGGTCTACTGGCATAATCCAGGACTCGATCTAAATCGGGTGGGGCTAACAGCACTCCTCCATGTGCAGAGTTCAGTCGGGAATCTACACCTTCTGTGCACAAGGTGAGAGTCCTATTCCTAACCCTATGCAATGATGTACATTCTCTACAAATAAAAGAGATGCCCCTATAAAAACGAGGTACGAGTCCTTATGCCAGAAAGTAAATCATACCTGCCTCCACTCGATCAGCCATAGCAGAATCCCTTGCCTGCGCTAAGCCATCTTGACTGCTCAACAACGGCTGTCTCTCTCCAGAAGGGCGGGGGAATGAAACTTGATCTCCTTGAAGATCTGTCGGTGAAGCTCCCGGTCGTAGCTGGGAAGTGGCAGGGACAGATGCCGAAGTAGGTGCCACCGTTACCCCCGAAGGACACGTAACTCGCACGTGCCCGGGCTGTCCGCACTTGAAACAGCGGCCGAACCTCAAGTCACAAGCACCTGAAGTGTGCTGACCTTCGCAGAAAATGCACCTAACTATAGACTGAGGCTGCCTTACCTGCTGTTGCTGCTGCCTATGCCGCTGAGGCCTCTGTGACCTCTGCTGGGATGCGGTAGGGGCCAATGCTGAAAAAAAAGGTGCTACTAAAACCTGAAAGGGGCACGTAGGTCGGATGTGGCCTGGCTGCCCACATCGGAAGCATCGACCCTCCCTCAAGCCACAGGTATTTGATGAATGCTGCCCCCTACAGAAATGCATCGGACCGACGCCCGAGACTGTCGAGACTGCTGCTGCGGAGGCCTCTGAGATCTACCAGGTCCTCGTCGATCAAGACGCCCACGGCCCGTAGACTGGGGCCGCAGGGGTCGTGGTGGTCTCCCTGAACTGGCCTGTCCATCATTATCTGGGGCGGGGCGTTCCTTGTCTGGACGCTGCTCGAAAGTCCTGGCCCCTTCGTCAACCGCCAAGTCCCCTCTCTGCGCCAGCAACTGCTCCAGGCGTTGGTCCTGTCGAAAGCTTCTTGCCACCAAATGGGTCACCAAGGCCCGTAGTTCTCCCAGCTCAGCAGATACCGCCTGCTCGGGCTTCTCAGAAGGGGTAGAAATATCCCCGACGGAAAAAAATGACGACGGGGTGACATACTGTCACCAAAAGCCACAAATCAGCAAAATAAATTCCACACGACCCAATCTAGCGAAAGTCAAAGACATTCCCCTATTTCTGTGACTTTATGTTGTCTGCAGCCACATAATGGTTCACCAGAAATTAGGCATATCGATCCCTCTTCTCTCACTGGAAGAGTCAAACAATAAATCAACGACTTTCGCAAATATCACGTCTCTCGTACCTATTATCCTAGGGTCTACCAAAAGCCTAGGGTTTCCTAAGTCCCAACTGACCAATCCCTAAGCTCTGATACCAACTTAATCTGTCACGCCCCGGAACCCGGGCTCGCCAACAGATCCGCCGTGCACATGGGATTTCCCGAGTACACGAAGCGCTGGTAACCTGCTCCGATATAATATAAACAATAAAAGAGCATAATACAGAGCTGAAGTGGAAGAACCACATAGTATCTCAGACTGGAACTACTAATGAAGCTGTAATATGTACAATAATCTCCCAGCTCACCAAAATAATACATCCAGCTGGCGAAAGCCAGACCTAGAATAAAAGAAGAATACCACAGTCTGAGTAAAGGGTGCAGCATCTATCTAACAGCTCTCAGTCTCCCAGGAGATCTATCTATTCAGCGATCCCCTTACCTCGATCAGCTGCCGATGGCCTAGCAGCTCCCGCAGACGACTCTGCAAAAATAAAGGAGAAGAAAGAAACAGAAAAGAACAATGGGGGTGAGAACTACCAGATAAACTAGTAGCCTCCCCTAGTGGGCAAAACCTCAACTCTGACGCACCCACTAGGACTACTAGAGGCCAGAAAGGAATAAGTGGTAAAGCTGTAAACAGAACTGCTGAATAAAGGGAAACCACCACTAGTATGCCTCTAAATGTCATGTAGCATGAAATGACTGTATGCAACAATACCAAACATGCCTGCCTGAAATAACTCAGTCTTGTGTCACTGGTACTGCCTGCTGTGCCTTGCCAAATCGGGTATGCTGGCCAATGCATAACACCGATAGGGGATAGTGTTTGCCAAATCGGGTATGCTGGCCAACGCATGACACCGATAGGGAATAGTGTTTGCCAAATTGGGTATGCTGGTCAACGCATAACACCGATAGGGGATAGGAGTCTCAAGGACTCAAAGTCTGTCTGTAACACACTCCGGAGTGGCACTCGAGGGGAGCGACCCACACGAGTAAATATCTCAGTAATAAGTATCAGAAGTGCCATAAAACAGCAGGACTGGATCATGACTATGATCAAAGTGGGAAAAACTATCCACTAAAGAAAACCCCGATCTGATGCCATAGTACTTAACAAGTGGGAAAAACTATCCACTAAAGAAAACCCCGATCTGATGCCATAGTACTTAACAAGTGGGAAAACCACCCACTAGGATAACCCGATCCTCAGCTGATGCAAAATAGACCAGACTCATCCCTAATCTGATGCAAGGATAATATCTGGTCGACCGCCTACTGTCCGCGGTCACCGCAACACCCCACAAGTTTATAATCTAACATAACCTTGGCTATACTATCCCAAACCCCTGCTCATACTCGAGCGACAAGCAACTGAAAGCAAAAGAGAGCAATAAAACATGTCAAGTCTTAATATGATAGTGTAGCAATAAATAGTGGCCCTACCTGATGTCCGGGCATGCATGCAACTGTCTTTATTTTAAAAGTTGTAAAATAGTGTCAAAGATTTGAAAAGATTGATTTACTGAATAAAAGTCATTTGCATGCGAGATTATAGCCTTTGTCTCAATCACAGTGTCCCAATATAAGTCATCATATCATCTGTGGGTTATATTAAATTTTAGGAGAGTTCGTCCCAGCGGTTCTCATCAATTGTCCTGTTAGTAGTCCTGTTAGTAGTCCTGTTAGTAGTCCTGTTAGTAGTCCCAATAGTTCTCATCAATTTAGTTGGTCCCAATTGTTCTCATCAATTGTCATATTAGTTTGTCCCAATTGTTCTTATCAATTGTCATATTAGTTGTCCCAATTGTTCTCATCAATTAAATTTTAAGGGAGTTCCAGTAATCCCAGTGAGCTTGTCAAAAATGAGGTAAGCAACAACCGCCCACCTCGAACAGCTCAAATCACACCCAGATAGTCTCCTGGCTGTCCACAGTCCCCTAGAACTGCTGTCTGCCGAGAACGGTGCCCTACAGCAACACACATTTGCACAGGGTGTAACTATATTATTCATAAAAATACAGCTTTTGCTGTTTTTCAAATAGCACGAAAAGAGAGGAGTTTTTCACCTCTGTATAGTGCTCAGAAAAATCCAGAAAAATTACGGTTGCGTTCCTCGCGAAGAGTAGATCAAAATCGACTCTTTAAACGCCTCGATCTGATGCTCCTACGCCAAGATAAAAATCGGAGAAGTTGACACTGTCCAGAAATTTCCACAGCAAAAAGGGGGGTCAAAGAGGCCTCGGGAAACGTGCCAAAAGTACGAAATGGAGCAAAGTGATCAACACGGGAAATCGAAGCCTTACCTCTTAGGAACGCACTGTCGCAAAAATCGTCCAAAAATTCCTCCTGGTTAGTCCACAGGGAATTTTCGACGGAACTGCGACGGGAAATGGGCCGAAAAAGAAACCGCGCAGTGTGCCGCGTCGCAGATAACTCACTACTGTACTCCAA